>ML058559.1:2264066-2589738 GCA_003013855.2 Liriodendron chinense | reverse complement strand
CCTTGGAGACGTCTGAGCTGTCGGGGACTGGACAGGGAGTCATTGCCGATACAGACTATATCACGCGTAGTGACAGACTACTTTGAGTCACAACCTCAGCCGCATGAGAAGACTCGCCCACCTCATGAACAGAGTGCGCAAAAGACCGACGACCAAGGGAAGGACAATGCTCCCCATCAAAAGGAATATCAGTGAAGATCACACCGCACATCGTGGCATCCTGGCTAATCTGACCGTCGAAGAATGCATCTGAACCATCAAAAAGGGTCCCGGCAGCCCCGATTGAAGAATCAACGGTCAGATCTGGACCTACGGCCCCCTCCAATAGAAAATCATGTATCCAGTCATCATCCTGGCCGGTCAAAGGGATCATCGAGGCATCCACACCGTCCATCATCAGGGGGACATCATCAATGATCACATCAAGTCCACCCAAGCAAGTATACCGCACATCTCGGCCCTCATCCAGAGCATCCAAACCGTCAAAGGTACCATCTGAGCCATCCATACCATCCAGACATGAGATCAGCCCATCTATGTCCCTCATAGTCCCATCATCACCGTCTATCACGTCATCCATGGGACCCACACTCAAGGGATGCATAGCCTCACCTATGTCCCATCCCATCATCTCATCCATACCATCCATTCCTCCCATAATGAGGGCCCCATTCAAATCTGAAAATCCAGCCATCCCACCATTAATGGAGCCATTCAAAGCTCCACCAACCACCATCCCTAGCCCCTCATCAATGCTTCCATTTAATGCCCCATCTCCCCCATCCATTAAAGACATCTCCCCATTATCAAAGCTCAATTGAAAATCTGAAGTGTGGGACCCACCTTGGACAGCCCCCACAGCCCCCAAATCTCCACCATCCATTGCCCAAGAAGGACAAAATGAGAAGAAGACAAGATGAAGAGAAAAGACAAGGGGACAAGAAGATTCATGGCTGGAATCGAACGGTCCAGTACAGGGAATGTGGGGACAGCAGCAACAGACAGCAGAAGATGTCCGAACCAGAGCCAGCCCAGGCCGCTCAAGAGACGAGCTCTGGGCGGCCTGCCCTGGGCCGCCCGTACGGATGCAGATCCCCTCTCTCCGCGGGATTGGCTCCGGGGCTTTTGGTAGGTGAGGCTGACAGTCCACGTCAGCAGATGGCGCTCCGTGGGCCGCCCAAGGCTCCGATCCACTCCAAATTTCAACTGAAGATGATCAAGATCATACAAAAGGTGCCCCACTGGTCCAATCACGAAGCAATGTGGCCGGAATATGGCTGATCAAGCCAAAGAAGGGGGAAAGTGATCAAGTGGGGGCCACAAGCAATCCAAGCCATTCAAAGACTAGATCATCACGATCTAAACCATTGAAGAACTTACATGAGCCATGAAACAACAAGATCAAAGGGCTGATCATCAAAAGAAGGGCCAGAATCCAAGATCTAATCATCAAGTGGGCCCACAAAGCCAAATCAAGCGATCAGAGACGTTTAAGCCATCATCCACACCATGAGAAGCATTCCTAACCTCACAAATCATCAAAAGAAGTGCCCCAAAGTAAAGCTAAGGTCTCAAGTGGGCCCACAGGGCCAAATCCATCAGTCTGAACCATTCAAGGGCCAAATCATCAAGATCCAAACCATTGGAAAGCTTATACAAGTCATGGAGTGGCGAGATTAAAAGACCAATCATCAAAAGAAGGGCTAAAATCCAAGATCCAATCATCAAGTGGGCCCGCAGGGCCTAAACAAGCGATCTGAACCGTTCAAGTCATTGTCCATGCAGTTGAGGAATCACAAATCGTCAAGGAACAAGTCATAAATCAAAGCATCCAGATATCATCAAGAAATTTGAGACAAAACAAAGACCATATATATTCATTCAAAAGAGCTTGATACAAAGATAGAGGTAAAAGTACAAAGCCATACAAAGCAGAGCCAGCTACAAGTCACCAACATAATCATCATCGCCCCTCCTCGCGTCCCGCTCCCGACGATAAAGATCCATCAAAGGAGCAGTCACTGAACCTCCAGCATACCTGCGACGGCCACCTGGAACATAAAGCGAAGGAAGCAAAGGCCCCTGGCCAAATAGCAGATACCACTCGTCATAATCACGATCCGGGATCGTGAAACGGAAGCCAGGCTGGCCCACCAGAGCCTCAACTCTCTCATCAGCTGGCATCCGAGCAGCTGGAGGAGGTGCAGAACAGGGGACCCGAGCTACCCCAGTGACTTGCCGAAGCAATCTCTCTCCCAAGTACCATTGGAAGGACTCAGCGTCAGAAAGCATAATACGGAGACATGAAGCATCATATGCCTCCACGCGCTGGGGTGTGTAGTAGAGAGGGAAACTAGCGTACGGCATCCGGGCAAACTGCAGCAGAAGAGGTTACCACGATCAGTTACAAGTACAGTACAAGGACAAAGACAAGCAAGATACTTACGTCCTCAACGGTCAGCCCGTCTATATCAGCACGCCAATTGTCCCCGGGAACTCGGGAGTTCCGCTGACGATTCTGCTGATGCCAGTACATGTGGCGATACTGAGCGGGTTCAATGTCATCTCGCATCCTCGGCGCAAGATGCGAAAAATGGTCATAAAAGCAAGTCTGGATGAAAGTACATTTAATGATCAGAGAGAGAAAGGAGGTAAACGGCTTCAAAGAGGACGAAAGAAGAGGTACCTCAACGACAGGCCAGAAGCCTGTGAAGGACCGGCTATGCCGACAGGTCTTGTCCAGACCTTGAAAGAGACGGGTCAGGATGGCCCCATTCCAATTATAGGGGTGATGAAGATCCTCGACTAAACGAAGAAATTTAGGATCAACTCTCTCATTCGCATGGCAAAAAAGAAAGGATCCAAAAGCATAGGTGATCATGGCCCGCGCTTTATGGAGGGCCTCTCGCTCGGTGGTAGGGACGACGGAAGCAAAATTGTTGTAAAACCATCGCATCTTCACCTGATGGCCTTGGAATTCACCCTCAGGAGGGACGTCACCGACAAGCCGCAGCCAATCAGTGGAAGAGAGGGGAGCTAAAGAGCTAACTTGAGGGACAATTGCCCCATGAAACGGGAAACCTATCTGCATGAAAATGTCCAAAGGGGTTATCCCCCATTCTCCACAAGGGAGTTGAAAGGTGGGGGTCTCATCCCGCCACCTCTCACAAAGGGCCGCAAGCATCATACGGTTGGCGTCGTTATTATGGAAGCGTAGGGTGAGGAGGCCAGCAAAAGGAGTACCATCTAGTACTCGCTCAAGCAAGGGCTGTGGCTCCTTCATCCAATTGTCCCAGCGATCCCTGGTACCTCGACCCTTGATAGCAGGAAGAGGTTGATGCTCCATAGCTAGGGAACACATGTGGTCCCCTCGGCGGACAATGAAAGCAGGATCATCCTCGTCAACCACTTGGTGGCCCCTAGTACCATCCGCCATGGAATCCTACAAGCTTGGCAAGGTAAGTCCCTATCCTTTACCCATTAAAATCCAAATTCTCATCCAAGAAACCCATGGGATTGGACTCACATTCAAATGCAAAATCTAAAGTCCAACTCCATGTGTCACTTAGGATATGTGTTGGGCCCATTGGAAAAAGTAAGGCCCACCTTAAAGAAGGTGGCATGGCATGCTTTAGGCAAGAAAAGTCCATCATCCAAGGACACATTTTGGACAACAAATGCACTCAAGTGCCATGAGATCAACTAAGGATGAGAATCCTACTTCACATGAGAAGTTCCTCTTCAAAGTCCACATGTGGCCAAGGGTGGACCCACTTTTATGCCAAGGTCATGATTCTCACTTAGGATGTCTCCATCTTTTTACACTTATGCATGGACAAGTAGGGGATAGAAAGGAAACGGGCCCCCAAGAGCAACCCAAAGGCCTCATCTCAATGGATTGGGGAGAACACATAGCCCACTTTGGAGAATATGAGGACCCATTCATGGGTTAACCATGGGCAACATTATGTGCCTCATCTTGATGAAAGTTTGGACCATGAAAATACAACAAGGAGGTCTACCCACAAACATATGAATCAAAGAAGCTAAGGGTAGAAAGTCGATGCACATAGCCCACATGAAGAATCAAAGTTGAAAATACCCATGAAAAGGCAAGTTTGGGCAACTTATGCGCACCAAATTTTTCACCAAAAGGGAGACCATTTGAGCACAAAAGAGCATGGCTTGATGAGTCACCCAACCATCATGAAAACGGATAAGAATGGTACACATAGCCCACTTGAAGATCAAAATCCAAAATGTCCCAAGGCATGGGACAAAAATGGGTAACTTATGGGTACCATTCCTTCTCACAAATGGAAGAAGAAATCACTCATATTTGAATGATGATGGGTGATCCACCAAGCCCCCATAGAAAAGTTCAAGGAGCTATGGTTGTATGGACACTCACTTGAGGATCATCCAGTTGAGGTTGATAACATTAAAGGGAAACTCTTGAGAATCACATTCCTACCACAAAGGAAGCCATTTGAACTTAGTGAGATTGTGGGAACAACTCACTCATGGGACTTGTAGATGGTCAAGTAACTCAAGTCCTCCATCCATCAAGAGAGAAAGCATGAAAAGAAAAAGACTACATGAACAAAGTGTAGTGGGGCACACATGGTTCAAAGAAGTGCCCAAGTTTCAATGAAGGCCCAAAAGCCCATCCACATGAAAAACTCCAAGGAGCCCACCACACTTTGTGCAAAGATGTACATCATAATCAAAGAAATAGTGGAAGACTTGGGCTACTTGTCCATATAAGCCCACCTAGGAAAACTAGCCCACTTGAGATCCAAAATGAAGAATGGGCTAGCCACCTTGATCCATACACATGTAAAGAAAGATGGGGTCACCCAAAGTGAGCCCCATGAGCCCAAAACTTAAGATGGCCCCTACCATGCCCATGGGCCCAAATCTTGAAAAGAAGAGGGAAAAGAAAGGATAATTCCAAAGGAAAAATGACAAAGGCAAGAAAGCATGAGGGAGCCCAAAATGAAGCATTGGGCCCATCAAATACACCAAGGGCCATGACTTCACTTTGAGTCCATTTGATACACATGAAAAGAGGCCCAACTCCCATGAAAAAGATAGAGTATTTTGCCATGCACACTTGATGACATGGCAAAATTACTCCTTACATGCACATGGAGGGAGTGTGAAAAAGGAAAAAATGATGAAGTGGAGAGCTTGCAATGTCCTTCTCCATGCACCACCTTTGAAAGACTTGAGATCTAAGAAAAGATCAAGAATGCTTGGGCCCACCTTCACACCCCTTTGAATAGCTACATGAAAAAGAAAAAGGATCATGAGAAGAGACAATGAAGATGGAAAAGGACAAAAAAGAGAAAGGAAGTGGTCCATACCTTTACCACTCACCAAAGAAGGACCACCTTGCTGTCCCAAGATTTCTCTAAGGCCCACCACTTGAAAAGAGCAAAGGACCACCAAAGAAGAGAGAGGAAACTTGAAGAAAGAAAGAGTATGAGAGAGAGAAGAGAGAGATTGCACGTTTGAGGGGGGGAGGGTGCCCCATGTTATATAGAAAAGGGGAAGGCACCCTTTTACCCAGCCCCCTGAAGAGACCAGGAGGCACAGACCAGTCGGGCGGCCCATGGGAGGCCGTCCTAGCCTCTACCTAGGTGAAACGACCTCCCTCTCCCTCTCCTTGGGAAGAACTCCTCCTTGGGAAGGGTGG
Source organism: Liriodendron chinense (assembly GCA_003013855.2). Taxonomy (NCBI): domain Eukaryota; kingdom Viridiplantae; phylum Streptophyta; class Magnoliopsida; order Magnoliales; family Magnoliaceae; genus Liriodendron; species Liriodendron chinense. The sequence goes on along the minus strand of ML058559.1, from coordinate 2,584,037 downwards.
TTGCAAGTGAATCTTGTACCTTCATGTAAGAATGAAGTGATGGAAGACAATGGTGAGAAAAAAGAGAAAATCTCACCAAAATCTCATCTCATGAGAAATGGGTGAGAAATTGGGTGGATGATGTGGAAAAGTTCCATGGAATTTCCAAGAAAAAGAAAGAAGAATTTGACTTGGTCAAACAATGATCTCAACCATCCAAAGGCATGACCAGATGATCCAAACCATTCCAAGAAGAATCCCAAGAATCTCCGCCCTTGATTACTGTTCACATGTATGAATTGTGGTCCGAAGACCTTAAACTACGTCGGGATCAAGATCCCGAGGGATTGTCAATAAAACCGGCATCAGTCTTCTTCAAGATCTGGTGGCTCCGGACATTTTCAGAAAACCAAAAAAATATATACATCACTTGTACAGTTTCTGGTCCGAAGACCTTAAACTACGTCGGGATCAAGATCCCGAGGGATTTTTAATAAAAATGGGTATCGATCTCGACCATCAAAATCAGAATCGATGACCCAGAATTTTTTTCAAAAAAAGAAAACAAAAAAATGTCTTTCCTCTTTTAAAGTTTTGGGTCCGAAGACCTTAAACTACGTCGGGATCAACGTCCCGAGAGATTTTTAATAAAAACCAACATCGATCCCAGCCTTTCAGGCCAAGATCTGATGATCTGGATCATTTCGAAAAAAACAAAAAAATGTGTTTGCCCCCCCTTTTACTAAGTCTGGGTCCGAAGACCTTAAACTACGTCGGGATCGACATCCCGAGAGATTTTCAATAAAAGCCGGCGTCGGTCTTGTTTGCTCAAGATCAATGACTCCGGACATTTTCAAAAATCATAAAAATATATTACCAGCCCCGCTTTTAAAGTTTTGGTCCGAAGACCTTAAACTACGTCGGGATCGACATCCCGAGAGATTTTCAATAAAAACCGGCATCAGTCTGGATTGTCCATCCGCTGACACCGGACATTTTTTCAAAAACAAAAAAAACATGTTTGCCCCTCTTTTGTACAGTTTCATGGTCCGAAGACCTTAAACTACACTGGGATTAATTTCTCGGGGGACCTTTCTCACTTTCAACTAAAAACCGGCATCGGCCTCGACCGTTGGGATCATGGTTCGATAACCCGGATCATCTTAAAAATACCAAAAATATTTTAAAGCTTTCCATAAAAACCAGTGTCAATCTCGATTACTCGAGTTGAAGTCTGGAACTTTTTCAAAACAAAAAAAATATATATACAATATAAAACAAAAAAGTTTTCATCACCAGTTTTGATCCACCAATTTATCCCCAGTGGTCCGAAGACCTAAAACTACACTGGGATTAACTTCTCGGGGGCTTTCTTTCCTAACCTGTTCCAGACATGGCTGACACTTGATCGTACGGGTGTCTGGAATCTTTTAAACAGGTAAAGGCTGAGGCGGGCAGAACTCCGCAATCCTGTTCGTGTTGAACGCACCGTGATAGACAACCTTGAGTTGGAAGTCGCTGTTGAAGCTGACGGATGTTCCCTGTTCCTAGAACTCATGAAGGGGATTAAGGCTGTTGGGAGGTGAAGCTCACCCTCACGGAATTGTGAGCAACGTAAGACCCCAAACTGGATTGACTAAGGGAAATGTGAGGATGTGGCTCATTTTGTGGCCGAAGGAGTCCGTCTGACGATACGTGGTCTATGTGCATTGCACATGAGGAACAGGCAACTTTGTGGGTGTGTTGACTGAAAACCCTCAAAATCCCCTCATCCGAAGATGTAAAACTACGGCACTTAACTGTGTGAGACTCGTCTTGCTCGCTGACGTAAAATGGATCGGGTGCCTTACCAGCAGTAGAAGCTGGAAGTGGATGGAAATTCCATATCTTTTCCCTGCATTTCAGAAAAATCACAAAATACAAAAACATTGCAAAATCACCTCTTCAAAAATCACAAAAAAATATTTCCATCAAATCAAATATCTGCAAAAATCACAAAAATACTTTTCTTGCTTTCATCAAAAATATTTCGAAAAATCACAAAAATATTTCCTGTGTTTTCAATAACCAATCTCTATCCTGATCGCTCAGGTAAAGATTCGGACCACATATTTATAAAAAAAAAAAAAATCACAAAAATTAGCATCCCCAGCACTACAATTCAGGAGTCTTGAACTCCGCTCACTTCACAGTATGGGATGACGGATCCAATCGCCCGCAAATTGGAATCTTGACCAAAACGGGCAACCAAACACCATCTCAATCACATGTATGCCCAGAAGAACATCTTGAAGTCGGATGATATCCTCGTACATTCTCATTAGCAAAGAAACAGCATCTTGGGACGATGGACCTGATCGACCACGGGTCGGGATCTTGACCAATCCGCTGTCCAAATCTCCGTATCAAAAAGAAAAATCCCCAAGGGAAGCACAACCCTACAAGCAATAAGCTCAAAGTTATCTACACCCATAGCAAAAGCAAAATCATCAAACTGAAAGAGAATGAGCCAAAGCCATGCATTCATCATGCATCTCCATGCATCAGCATCCATCGCATCAATCATCATGTTTACCTGCTTTCAAAATAAAAGTCGGTTAGCTAAAGACCCCACAGGCATCCCTAGTGGAGGCACATGCGAACCAGATTTTCATTTCAAAAAGACAAAAAATATTTCTATTTGCAAATAAAAACCCCACGGAGTATCACTCCCCAGAGTGGGTATCTTTTCAAAAATCCAAAAATATTTTCTCAGTAGAGCGTTCTGCCCCCAAAACACCAGGAGATCTTCCATATCTCTGGGTAGGAGCCGACGCAAAAATCAAATAAGATCCGATGTCTCGCGGTTTCCCCGGAGACCATTAGATCCAATGCACTCAAAGTACGGTCGAACTGAACTCCAGTGTCAGTGCGGTCGTACCACATGCCAAGATACAAAAAGATGAAAAGCCAAAAGGTTCGGTCACAGAAACCATTTGAACAGGTGGAAACGATGAATTGTAACCCAAGTATCGAAATCAGCAGATTGGGTGGAAAGAGTTCACCCGCACATACCTAGGCGTGGATGCCTGAAGTACCTTGACTGAGTCCAAGTCGGCGTAGTAGAATCCCGTAAGACTATCGGACGCAAGGCGTCTAACCACTTTGACAGTCAAGCGAAACAAGTACTCCTGGAGTGATCTGGGAAAACATCAAACATCACACAATCAGTCTCAGGGTCAGCATCCTCGTAAGACTAACGGACGTAGAGGGTCTGCTGTACCTTTTCGATGTTAGTACCGATCGAGAATGGAAGGGTTGCGATTGGGTACCCAGGTTGCAGCAAACTGCAGGGACAATCGCAACGTTTTCTCCAAACTCTCGCGGTATGTGCGAGTTATCAATTTCCAGACAATCAACTGACTCAGATACAAAGGATGACAAAGATTCCAGACCACAATCAAGGAAAGAATGAATTGCAAACCAAGCATCAAAACCAGCAGACCGGGTGGAAAAGCCCACCTGCACATACCTAGGCGTGGATGCCTGAAGTACCTTGACTGAGTCCAAGTCAGCGTAGTAGAATCCCGTAAGACTATCGGACGCAGGGCGTCTAACCACTTTGACAGTCAAGCGAAACAAGTACTCCTGGAGTGATCTGGGAAAACACCAAACATACAATCAATCACAGGGTCAGTAACCTCGTAAGACTGTCGACGCAGAGGCTCTGCTGTACCTTTCCGATGTTAGTACCGGTCGGGAATGGAAGGGTTGCGATTGGGTACCCAGGTTGCAGCAAACTGCAGGGACAATCGCAACGTTTTCTCCAAACTCTCGCGGTATGTGCAAGTGAGCGATCTCCAAACGATCAACTGGCACAGATGCAAAAGCAAGCAAAGATTTCAGACCATGATCTATGAATGACCGGGTCAGAAGTGGGGTGTCCACTCGCTTTGGCATTCGGTTGCATGCAACCTCTGCCAAAGAGGGGCATCTGTAGACACCCCACCTTCGGCTACACTGTTGGTAGAGATAGCTGGTTGAACGGAGGACCATACCCCCAAATCCCAAGTCCAAACTCAGCCAAACTCACCCTTGTAAGCCCCATTCCATAGCCCAGTTCAAGCCTGAACCCAGTCAACCCAGTCCTAAACACCACCCAGAAAAACCCCCCATAAAAAAGCCCAGTCAAAAAGACCCAAAAAAAAGTCAAACTCACTGAGTCAACTCGCTGAGTTAACCCGCTGAGTCAACCCGTCGAGTCAACCCGTCGAGTCAAAACACCGAGTCAACCCGTCGAGTCAACCCGTCGAGTCAACCCACCGAGTCGACCCGCTGAGTCAACTCACTGAGTCGACCAGCGAGTCCAACAGCAGCCCCGAGGGAGCGACCGTACTCGCTGAAAACCGAGGAGCGGCCGTACGGGCGGCCCATGGCAGGCCGCCCGGAAAGAATTACGAGAGTGCCCCTCTCTGCTGCTATAAATACCTCCCTCCCCTTCTCATTTCAACAAGCCATTCGAGTCCATTTCAGCCCGAGAGCTCTGAGTCTATCTCTCCACCCTTTAGCCCATTTTTCCACCAAGGAAAGCCCGAGTGAGGAGAGTCTAGCCCTGGTCCAGCCCAGCCTGACCACTGGTCCAAGCCTCTCAAGTCACCCAAGTCTTGATCCAGCCACTCGAAGCCAATCCTTGCGACACCTCCGTCCATCCAGCTACTCTATTCCAGCATCATCTCATTTGCATCTAGCATAAGTGCAATATTTACTTTTCTTCCAACCCCCTTGCTTCACTATAAGCACTTTGATTCGTCAAGTACACCGCATATGTCTTTATATTAAGCACCTGTCAGTTCGAGCGTATGCTCTGGGCTTGCCCGTTGTTGGAACCTGCCCATCAGAAACTCTTACTGTTCAGACCTACATTCATGCTTCACCATAAAACACCTTGATCATTCAAGCACACTGCATACGTCTTATATTAAGCACCTGTCAGTTCGAGCGTACGCTCTGGGCTTGCCCGTTGTTGGAACCTTCCCATCAGAAACTCTTACTGTTCAGACCCGCATCCATGCATCATGTCATTCATGAGAATATACGAGGATTAAATTAGACTTTCAAGTATTCGATCGATTCTGTGAAGTAGAGACCGTACTTCGGTACGGGCAGTGTGTGGGGTGCTTAACCTCTTCCCACCCTGTAACCGTGATCCCTTACCTTGAATCTCTGACCGCAGATCAACAGGAGTCATTTTAGAGGAAGGAATCTTCAGATCCCCTTCTCTAACGTTTCTACGGGGTCTAGCCGACTGTAGATTCGAAGTAACTGGCTAGTGGCGACTCTGGTCTTATATAAACTCACTTAACATATCCAGCTTAACACGACAACCAAACGAAGCCCTCGAGAACGAGGCAAGCCAGTGGCACAAACGGCGATTTCGCACTCACGCACCTCTTCCTCTTCTTCTTACGAAAGGAAAGGGAGAACGACGTCGTGTGGGAGCGCGGAGAAATCGGCGAGGGTCCACAACTTTATAAATTCTTGTGTTAAAGAGTCTATTGAGGTTATAACTTGATAGCCTAATTAATTCATAGAATCTGTGTTAAAGATTATCAAATTATTAACTCAACATTGGACTTCAATTCATACTTACACAATTATCTAAGTCCTTCCACTCTTGACTTATTTCATTGAGATACACTCTTGTGAAATTAATAGAATACATACTCTTGATTTATATCTCATTATTGGACGATTGCACTCATAGACATATTTCTTATTAGTCATTTCATCTTCTCTTTAGTAGCTTGTAGAGTTTTCAAATTATATTTATCTTTCACTAGCTATTCCTTGAGTAGGATTAGATTATTTTTATTATTCATTTATTTCTAATCCCGATTTGTTGTAATTAGTTACTTAAGTTTTAAATTGACAAAGATTTTATAAAGTCATATTCACCCCCCTCTAGGACATTAGCGATACTTTAAGCTCCACCTATAGCGGTAGTATGAAAACCGCAATTTCAGCTTTATCTATTGTAGACACCCCACCTTCGGCTACACTGTTGGTAGAGAAAGCTGGATAAATGGAGGACCGTACCCCCAAATCCCAAGTCCAAACTCAGCCAAACTCACCCTTGTAAGCCCCATTCCATAGCCCAGTTCAAGCTTGAACCCAGTCAACCCAGTCATAAACATCAGCCTGAAAAACCCACCAGAAAAAAGCCAGTCAAAAAATCCTAAAAAGGTCAAATTCACTGAGTCAACCCGCTGAGTCAACCCGCTGCGTCAACTAGTCGAGTCAAAACACCGAGTCAACCCGTCGAGTCAACCCGTCGAGTCAAACCACCGAGTCGACTCACTGAGTCAACTCACTGAGTCGACCAGCGAGTCCAACAACAGCCCCGAGGGAGTGACCGTACTCGCTGGAAACCGAGGAGCGGCCCTACGGGCGGCCCATAGCAGGCCGCCCGGAAAAAATTACGAGCCCTGCCACTCTCCGCTGCTATAAATACCCCCCTCCCCTTCTTATTTCAACATCCCTTCAAGTCTAGCCAGTCCGGGTGCAGTCCGAGTCCTCATCCACCCCTTAGCCCATTTTTCCACCAAGGAGAGCCCAAGTGAGGAGAGTCTAGCCCTGGTCCAGCCCAGCCTGACCACTGGTCCAAGCCTCCCAAGCCATCCAAATCTTGATCCAGCCACTCGAAGCCAATCCTTGCGACACCTCCGTCCATCCAGCTATTCTTTTTCCAGCATCATCTCATTTGCATCTAGCATAAGTGCAACATTTACTTTTCTTCCAACCCCCCTGCTTCACTACAAGCACCTTGATTCTTCAAGCACACTGCATATGTCTTAAATTAAGCACCTGTCAGTTCGAGCGTATGCTCTGGGCTTGCCCGTTGTTGGAACCTGCCCATCAGAAACTCTTACTGTTCAGACCTGCATTCATGCTTCACCATAAAACACCTTGATCATTCAAGCACACTGCATACGTCTTACATTAAGCACCTGTCAGTTCGAGCGTACGCTCTGGGCTTGCCCGTTGTTGGAACCTGCCCATCAGAAACTCTTACTGTTCAGACCCGCATTCATGCATCATGTCATCCATGAGAATATACGAGGATTAAACTAGACTTTCAAGTATTCGATCGATTCTGTGAAGTAGAGACCGTACTTCGGTGCGGGCAGTGTGTGGGGTGCTTAACCTCTTCCCACCCTGTAACCGTGATCCCTTACCTCGAATCTCTGACCGCAGATCAACAGGAGTCATTTTAGAGGAAGGAATCTTCGGATTCCCTTCTCTAACGTTTCTACGGGGTCTAGCCGACTGTAGATTTGAAGTAACTGGCTAGTGGCGACTCTGGTCTTATATAAACTCACTTAAACATATCCAGCTTAACACGACAACTAAAACAAAGCCCTCAAGAACGAGGCAAGACAGTGGCACAAAATGCAATTTCGCACTCACGCATCCTCCTTTCCTTCTTTTCCCGAAAGGGGAAGGGGCGAGAACAACGTCGTGTGGGAGCGCGGAGAAATCGGCGAGGGTCCACAGAATGGCGACTCCACTGGGGAGGAGCTAGTCCCACTAGTCGTGATCCGACTTGAAAAACAGAATCCTTCCCGTACTTGAAAGTCACTAATCCTCATACAATCTCATCTGCATAGCATTCTACCCAAAACCCAAAACAAACAAAAAATAGAAGATCCCAAAACCAGAAAAAATAGAAAATACCAAAACCCAAAAAGAGTAGAGTACAGTCCTCACCATTGCACCTCCTCGGACTCAACGTAAGCGGAGACAACTTCCCTACCGCAGCATAATCCGCACTCGAGCTCAACAAGCCATGTCCGACCACGAAGAAGAAACTCATCTCCTTCTTGCTCTTGAGATGACCGAAGCGCAACCTCCAGCGCAACAGCCCATTGATAATACGCCAATCATACAAGAATTGGCACAAGGAGTGAGAGCAATGCAAGAAATGCTCTTGCAATTCATGCAAGCACAAGCCACCGCAGCAGCCAACAATCAAGTTGGCCCAGTTCAGCAATCTCAGCAGCCATGCCGGGTCCTTCCGGCCTCTAGTTCAAATCAAGCACAACCATCGGAGTCTGCCCAAGACTACCGACAGCAGCCATCTCAGCCCTTCGCTATGGGGCATCCTTCTCAATATCTTCCTGCGACGACAAGACCATCTCAGAGCACTTCCGTTGCAGGAACATCCAGTCAGCTTCCAGTCAATCTTGCAAACAACAATCTCAGTAGATCTCAGCACGTCCCCGCCGATGGGACACCTTTTCAATTTCAGCACATCCCCGCCGATGGGATTTCAATTCAATCTCCAGCAACAGGGACAGCACTGGCGAATGCCCACAATGGGGGTCAGTGTCAAGCCCACGTCAATCAGCGGACAGTGGCGAATACCCAACAAGGGGGTCACTTCCCAACATCTCAGCCTCCTGCAAACAGGAGCACTTTTCAATTCCAGCACATCCCCGCCGATGGGATTCCAGTTAATTTCCAGCAATCTTCAATTCAGCAAAATCCAGTTAATTTCCAGCAATCTTCAATTCAGCAAAATCCAGTTAATTTCCAGCAATCTTCAATTCAGCAATCTCCAGTTAATTTCCAGCAAGTTCCTTCAGCACAGTCTCCAGTTCAGTTACCATCATTTCATGCACAAGTTCATCAGAATCCAGTTCAGTCATCAAATCAATTTCAGCAACCCGCAGTTGCTTTTCAGCAAGCCCATAGGGTCGAAGACATCGACCACTATGCCGAAGAAGAACGTGCCTTACTCCAAGAGGCACCAGTCGTTCGAACAGATCACTCAGGACTGGACGAGTTGCGGGAGCAGTTCCAGATCTTGCAAAATCAGCTTCAGCGACAACAAGGAATCGATCTACCTTCGACCAAGTTCAGAGACTTGTGTCCTTTCCCAGATGCTCAAGTACCTCAAAACTTTGAGGTTCCAAAATTCAAAAGATATGACGGCAGCGGTTGTCCCACAGCACATCTCAAGGCCTTCTGTGGAGAACTGAGTGCAATCTCAGGAAATGAAGGGGCCCTTATTCGCTTGTTCCAAAAATCTCTGAAGGGCGATGCCCTAGATTGGTACACCTCATTGGACTGCCACTGCATCAGGACATGGGAACAACTTTCCCAAGCTTTCGTCGACAGATTCGCGTACAATCTCAATATGGCACCCAGAAGAGCCAACCTCGCGGCTCTCAGGCAAAGGAATGATGAAACGCTATCAGCTTATGTGGGACGTTGGCGAGCTATGGCAGCCAGAATGTGGACACCCATCGACGACGAAGAACAAATCTCCATGATTGTCCATTCAACATATCCGGGCATATCTGGATATCTCATTTCGCATCCATATGCGAATTTCTCACAATTGATCCGTGCTGGAGAGCAGGTTGAAGCAGGAATCCGGGCCGGGACGATCTCCCCATGGCCTCATCAAGCCACTCCAGTCAAGAGGAACAGAGTGGAAGGAAGACCTATCGGGCACGAGAATGGAAACCGCAGTGGTTCTCCTCCCCGCCCAACAGAGGTAAACAACATCAACACCACTGCTAAAGGAAATCAACATGCTCCCCCACAGGGACGGCAACAGTATCAGCAGAATCAAGTTCAGCATCAGCCTTAGCGGTATCAACCACAACCAAATCCTCAGCCACAACCACCTCGACAACAGCAGCAATTCAGAGGAAACGGTCAATACCCATATCAAAATAGGCAAAACTACAGGGAGTCCAGGAAATTTACTCCCCTCTCTCAACCACTCAGTCAAGTCATGGCTACGCTGGTGTAGAAGCAATTACTTACTCTAATGGCACCTAGGCCCCCTCCTCATCCTCTGCCACCGAATTACCGAGAAAATGAGTATTGTGCCTACCATCAAGGGCGTGGCCACGCCACTGATCGATGCTTCACTTTGAAGAACGTCATACAAGATCTGATTGATGACCGCAAGATTGTCATCTCAGTCCCTGGAACTCCTGCAGCAGCTTCCACCAACATTCTTCAGAATCCTCTGCCTCAACATCAGACGGACCCCAGTTCATCTCGAGGTCCCACCGTCAACAGCATAGAAGAAGAAGAACGCCTCGATCGCTTCTTCTCCCCCATCTAATCCATTCATGCCTACACTTGTGGGCCGACAAATCCTCCTTCAGTCCTCGAGCCAGTAGTACTCGAAGGAGCACTTCCATATGATGTGCCAGTTGTGCAAGGGGCACCTTACAACCATTCAAGCTGGGAACCAGTCGTCCTGGAAGGAGCACAATCATACATTGAGCCCACATACGAACCTGTCATCTTGCAAGGGGCAACTCCAGAACAATCTAATCTGCAATGGAAGGATTATACTCATCAGCAGCAAGAGCCTGTTGTCTTGGAAGGAGCTCTTCCAGTTGAGCCAGTCATATTGCAAGGGGCAAACTCCGGAGGCGTGTCAATCACACTACGGCAGCTGGGACGAACAGAGAAACCTCCTGCCATATCAAGAGGACCAGTATTCATTCCATGGGAGCCTCCTGTCCCAGGAACAATCAAGCCAGGACCGCGACCTTATGTGGTCTATGAAGACAAGCCTCGATACTACCCCTTCAGCACAGGCAACAATGTAGTTCTCAAGGCAAAAGCTCCATACGAGGAAGATCTGGTACCCACACCAGCACCGTTGCAAGAACCGGTGGTCCTAGAAGGCAAGAGGGAGGAAAACTACAAAGAGGTTCCATGGCACTATCCAGAATGTGCGGAAGTGGGGAACATGAATCCCAATGGGCGTTGCATCCGAAGAGATAATCAGAACAGAGGAGATCCCAAAGGCGCCCTTTCAGGCCTCGGCAACAAAAATGAAGCCGCATACGATGTGGCGAATCAGCTCAAGTCAATCCCTGCACAAATCTCAGTATGGGAGTTACTCTGTACATCTCGCATACACCGAGAAATGTTTGCCAAGACCTTGAACGATGCTCACGTCTCCTCTGATACGGCACCAGAAATGATAGCTTTGATGATTGGACAACTCCTGGCTCCGCGCGCCATCACCTTCACAGATAATGAGTTGCCACCAGAAGGGCGCGATCATGGGCGATCCCTCAACATAGCCTTACGATACAAAGACCTCTGTGTTCCGCTGGTCCTTATCGATAATGGCTCAAGCTTAAATGTCTGCCCACTCAAGACCGCGGAACGTCTGGGAATCAGCCCTTCTTCATTTCGACCCAGCACCATATGCGTTAGAGCATTCGACAACACCCGCCGATCAGTGGAAGGGGAGGTCGACATAGAGGTACAGATAGGTCTAGAAATCTCTACCATCACATTCCAAATCCTGGATATATCAGCCTCTTTCAACATGTTGCTCGGACGACCTTGGCTGCACAAGGTTGGAGCTGTGCCATCAACCCTGCATCAACGGGTGAAATACATCTGTAGAAATCAAGTGATCTCTATCCATGCAGAGAAGGAGTTCATCATTCCTTCCAATGCTGCTGCCACTGAACCAAACATCCCGGTCATCGATATTCAGCACTCTGAGGAAGACATCCCATTTCACAGTTTCGAATTCGAGACTGTGAACTCTATCGATAATCCAAAACCGATAAGGGTGGACCGTGTCTTTTTACCAGCAGAGCGTCTGAGCCTCAAGTACCGAATGAAGAACCACTTCAAGTCCAGAAAGGTATCGCTAGTATATAACCAACGCAAATGGGGACTCGGATACAAGACAACCTTCATGGACAAAAGAAGGAAGAAATTTCGATGCTCACCCATCCAATTCGTCAAGCCAGGAGAACCTTGCAAAGATCCAGGAGGGAATCAACCGACTGCATTACACAAAGGCCTCCCGATGAGCCTAGTTTGGGCCACGTGGCCCCCCATTCGATGGGATCAGATTCTCGAACCATCTAAGCCTCCAGAAAAAGAAGGAAATGATGAAGACGAAGAAGGAAGTCAAATACAGCAGCTTCAGGACCAGGTTACCCAGATACCTGCTCCCAACCAGGGGCACAACCTGCCCACTTCTCTCAACCAGGGGCACAACCTGCCCACTTCAATCAGCAAGGGGCACAACTCACCCATCTCAGCACCAATTAGCAAGGGGCACGACTTGCCCATCTCTGTAAAGTCAACATCATCAATCATCAGCCAGGGGCAGAAGCAGCCCATCCATTGGACCAAGAAAGGGAAGTGGCCAGCCCTAGATTGGTCTGATGTCCAGATTCCAAACTTATGGCTAGCCGTAGAACCAGACGAGCTGCAATGCGAGGTAAGTGACCCGGGAGGGACTGAGTGCGACTCAGATCTCGAACCCGACCAGCGAGAAGTCATGGTCATTGGGCCAAATCATGATTCTTCGCCCAAATCATCAACCCCCACCTCTCCAGGGGAGGAAGTGTGGGGTCCTGAATGGTCATCTGTTCCCCTCACTTTTGAATCAGCCAAAGAGCCATCTGAGGGCTCTGGCTTCCAAAAAAAACACCTGTTTAAGCATCGACCGGAACTTTGGAACAAGTTGGGCTCAATCATGGTCTGCAATGCCTGCTTGTTCAAAGTCCCACGAATTTCGAAAATCCAAAAAAATCAAAAATTTTCAAAAGCCAAAAACATCTAGCATTTCAATTTCAGAAAAATCTCAAAAACCAAAAAATATTTCCTTTCCTGCATTCAATAGTGTGCCAAGTTCGTCTAAAGAGTCACATGAGTTTGAAGTCGAATCATATGATTTCGACATCGAATTAGACTTCGAGCTCATGGGTCTGGACGAAGCTCGGGATGAGGAAGATGATGATCCTGCTCCCGAACTTAAGGATCTCCTCAAAAAGTTCGAATCTAAAGCCAATGTTGTAGCCGATGATTTCGAGATAGTAAACTTGGGGACACCTGAGATCCCTAGGGAAGTACGCATTGGAAAATCGTTGCCACCTGAGATGAAACAGAAAATGATAGAGTTCCTAGCTCCAAGATTGTCCAACTTCGCGTTCTCATATGAAGACATGCCGGGGCTCGATGAAGAGCTCGTTGTACACCATCTGCCAACCAAGACAGATATGAAGCCAGTGAAGCAGAAACTTCGAAGAATGAAGCCAGAATGGGCTCTGAAAGTCCGAGATGAAGTCATCAAGCAGTACAACGCGGGATTCTTGGTAGTCTCCAACTACCCTGAATGGCTCGCCAACATCATACCAGTACCAAAGAAGGACGGAAAGGTTCGAATGTGCATCGACTTCCGAGATCTCAACAAAGCCAGTCCTAAAGATGACTTCCCTTTGCCACATATCGACACTCTGGTCGACAACACTGCTGGATACAAGATCTTCTCATTCATGGAAGGGTTCTCAGGTTACAATCAGATCAAGATGGCCGTCGAAGATCGCGACAAGACATTGTTCATCACTCCCTGGGGAACCTTCTGTTACAGGGTAATGCCGTTCGGTCTGAAGAACGCAGGAGCAACATATCAGCGAGCAATGACAGCACTATTCCACGACATGATGAACAAAGAGCTTGAAGTATATGTGGACGACATGATCGTCAAATCTCGCACAATTGAAGGACACTTTGAAGATCTGAAGAAGTTATTCAACAGATTAGAAAAGTACAAGCTCCGCCTTAACCCTCAGAAATGCGTCTTCGGTGCAATGGGAGGAAAACTCCTCGGCTTTATGGTGAGCGAGGATGGCATCAGGGTCGACGAGACCAAAACCAGAGCAATCATTGAGATGCCCCCTCCTAGAACAGAGAAGGAAATTCGTGGCTTCCTCGGCAGAATTCAATACATCAGCCGCTTCATCGCACAGCTCACACCTATCTGTGAGCCCATATTCAAGCTCCTTCGGAAGAACGTCCCAAAAGAATGGAATGGTGATTGCCAAGTCGCCTTCGACCGCATCAAGAGATATCTCATGAATCCTCCAGTCCTAGTGCCGCCCACTCCCGGACGACCACTATTGTTATACATCTCAGTAGCAGCAGAAGCCATCGGCTGTGTCCTCGGCCAGCACTACGAAACCGGGAAGAAGGAACAAGCAATATATTATTTGAGCCGAAAGTTCACTGACTACGAGACCAGGTATTCCCCGATCGAGAAGACTTGCCTCGCCCTAGTCTGGGCAACTCAGCGACTCCGTCAATACATGATTGCATTCCCTATTCTCCTCCTCGCTCACATGGATCAGCTCAAGTACCTGTTCGAGAAGCCGGCACTCACTGGAAGGATAGCTAAATGGCAGTTACTCTTGTCTGAGTTCGACATCACCTATGTCACTCAAAAGGCAATCAAGGGACAGGCCCTCGCCGATCATCTGGTGGCCCATTCCCTCCTGAATTATCAACCGCTCAAGACATTCTTCCCTGATGAAGATCTCTTGCTCATTGAAGAAGAAGAAAAGAAGAAAGGTGAGTGGACGTTATTCTTCGACGGCGCAGCAAACTCTAAAGGGAGTGGTATTGGAGCAATCCTCTACTCTCCAGATGACGTCCCTATTCCTATCTCAAGGCGCATAGCGTTCGAGTGCACCAACAACATGGCAGAGTATGAAGCATGCATCGCTGGCTTAAGAGAAGCCATAATCTTGGGCGTCAAGAAGCTACGAGTATTTGGAGACTCACAGCTTATCATCAATCAGGCCAATGGCAAATGGAAAACCAAGGACGAGAAGTTGATACCATATCATGTGTATCTTGAAAATCTGATCGAAGAATTCAAAGAAGTCACCTTCTCATACATGCCCAGAGCCAAGAACCAGTTTGCAGATGCTCTCGCCACACTTGCATCAATGCTCAAGATACTAAAAGGAGCATCAGAATGGGAGCTCACAGTCGAAATTCAAGAAGAACCTGCTTTTTACCTGCAAATAGAAGAAGTCGAAGCTGTCCCTGACAAACCCTGGTATGCCGACATCAAGCAATATCTCGAAATCCAGGAGTATCCAGAGTCAGCAACAGCGACAGATCGCCGAACCATTTAGCGTTTGGCCGGCCAATTCACCATCAGTGGCGAAGTTCTTTACAAGCGATCCTATAATCACATCCTCCTTCGATGCGTTGATGAAACAAAAGCTGCAAAGATCATGAAAGAAATACACAAAGGAATCTGTGGCCCACACATGAATGGGCACATGATGGCAAAGAAGATTCTACGACTCGGCTACTATTGGCTCACCATGGAGACAGACTGTTGCCAGCACGTCAGAAAATGCTTCAAGTGTCAGGAGCATGCAAATCAAATCCATGCCCCATCATCAGAGTTATACAACCTGACCACCCCTTGGCCCTTCTCCATGTGGGGACTCGACATCATCGGCAAGATCAGTCCCAAAGCATCAAATGGTCATGAGTACATACTTGTGGCAGTCGACTACTTCACCAAGTGGGTTGAGGCAGCCTCCTACACCACAATTGCAGCATCTCAGGTGATCAAATTCATGAAGAACAACATCATATGCCGGTATGGAATCCCTAATGCTATCATCACAGATAATGGGACCCCGTTCGTCAACAAGAAGATGAATGACTTCCTCAGCAAGTTCAAGATCCAACGTCATCGATCAAGCCCCTACCGTTCCCAAGATGAATGGTGGGGTAGAAGCCGCAAACAAGACAATCGTCAGGATACTCGAGAAGATGGTCGTGACCTATCGAGATTGGTCAGATATGCTCCCATATGCACTTTGGGCCTATCGAAAGTCTGTACGGTCTGCTACGGGCGTTACTCCTTTCGAGCTTACCTATGGAATAGAGGCAGTTTTACCGATCGAGGTGGAAATACCATCACTACGAGTGTTATTAGAAAGCGGAGTCGAAGAAGGAGAATGGCAACGGGCCAAATTCGATCAGTTGCAGCTAGCAGATGAAAAGCGCATGCGTGCACTAAGTCATTCACAGTGCTATCAGAAAAGGATCGCTCGGGCTTACAACAAGAGAGTTCGAAAAAGAAGTTTCAAGGTAGGCGACATGGTCATGAGGAAGATTCTACCGTCGCACCTTCCAGATCCCAGAGGAAAGTTCAAACCCTCGTGGGACGGGCCACTGATCGTTAGAGAAGTACTTCCCGGAGGCGCCCTCAGACTCACCAACATGAGAGGGGTGGATCTTCCTGAGCCAACCAACGCCGACAACGTGAAGATCTTTCACGGGTAAGTTATTCTGACCTTATCAAAGGTTACTTTAATAGAGCTGAAGTCAAGAGGTCGAAGCTAAGACCTCTGAGAAATCATTTCCGTCCACCAACAAGTGTTTCAAATAAGAGGATTCAAAAAGAGGAAAATACAAAAAAAAGGGGGGAATTCAAAAGGAAAAGACAAAAAAAAAGGAGAGAAAAAGAATATAAAAGAAAAAAAAAAGAAGAGAAGAAAAGAGAAAGAAAAAGGGAAGCCAAAGCAAGGCACCCAAGAGAAAAAAAAAAATCAGTCCAAGAGGAAACACATCTATCCATCCATCCACCTCAGAAGGGTCTTTAGCAAAGACCGACAGCTCTATTATCGTAACTCAGGATAAGGGCTGAAAGACTGCCATCGGCCGGCAACGACGGATTCCCGACCTCTAGCCGCCGCAGTTATCCAGAGATCCAGAAAGAAAAAGAAAAAAAGAGAGAAAAAGAAAATGTGTGCCTAAACAAAGAGAGCGGAGTGAAAACCCGAAAGGGCGCTCCGAGTAAAAGCAGTGGGCATACAGCGGACTTGGTGAAAACCTGAAAGGGCGCCAAGAGTAAAAACAGCATAGCTGCCAAGGGGCAGGCAAGACCAAATACCCGGGACGTGGTGAAAACCCGAAAGGGCGCCACGGGCAAAAATGACGGGAAAAGGCCGGCTGTGGTGAAAACTCGAAAGAGCACTGCAGGCAAAAATGGCTCAAAAAAAAAAAGAAGAAAAAATAAAAGTGCAGGTACCAAGAAAGCAAACGGTCCAGATCAGTTCAAGCAGTTACAGTTCAAGAACAAAAAGAAGCGCAGTCAGGAGCGAAGAGCTCTACAAACTCTGACAATCTCAGGAAGCAAGAGTTTCCATTGCCTACATCTCTAGGGAACCAAAGGATCAAGCAAGTCAAATCTCGAGACATCGGTCAAAGCATTGGCCGAGCCCCAGTTCTGATTCCTATATCCTGACACAAAATCCAGACACACTCACAAGACAACTCATGGCACAGTAGATTTTCAAACAGTTTTCTCTTTTTTAATTAAATGCATCATATTTCTTTTACACATATCATATCATCTTTTTCAAAAAATACAAAAAAAAATGCATCATCATCAATCATATATGCAAAAAAGAATGCGCAGGTGGCCAACACAATCAATCTCTACCCTCCTCCTCGGCCACATCAGGTAAGTCCTCTGACTCATAAAAAGATAATCTCGCTCTCAACCTGCTCACCTCCATACGCAGGTAATGCGCCTCATCGCGCTCAAGGGTACGGATCGCTGTCTCCTCATCAGACAACCTCTGATCGGCAACCAATCTCCTCGACATCATCTCACAATGATACCGAAGTGCAGAGATCTCAGACAGCAGATGGCCATGAGTGGCCAAAAGGAAGCCAGGATCGATAAACGGGCGCTCCTCAAAGGGTTCATATGAACCAGATGAAGAGCCAGCATCTCCAAGGATATCCTGCTCATCCTCATCAACAGTCTGGTGCCAGCAAGGGATACGTCGGTACAAAGACTGCTCAGCAACCCAGTACTGATATGGGGCGGTCGCCATCGGAAAAGTCCGCAGCTCAAAACCCAGCAAATCAGCAGTCAAGAAACTCGCCCAAGAACAATCAATCCGGGTCCTAAAGTCAGAGGATCTGGATGGAAGTGCTCGACGCCCGATACCCGTGAAAGTGAAAAGAGGAACATCCTGCTCATATCCAAACTGCCGCAGGAACCGGATGGGATGATAAGAAAAGTAGGATCGAAAGCCTACCAACATCAGAGGATGGCGGTGTGCATCGCAAAGCACTGGAGGAAGTGAAAGCCAAGATGACTCCCAACGAACGTTCCAGTCACGAAGTTCAGCAAACATCCCGCGATACAAGGGCTCGCTCATCCTGGCTGTAGGCGGAAGGAACTCCATGATATAACGCATGATGTCAGAGCCCGAGATGCCAGAAAGAGATACAGGAACGGTCAGAGAAAGACGCTCCCATAGCCAGACCTAATCACAAAAGAAGTTCAGCTAGAGCAAAACAAGTCCTGACAAAGCAAAAGGAAAAGGTGTAAGAGAAATACCTGAAGAAATGCACAGCAGCCGCGAAGGACATGAGTGCAGCCCAAGGCGCAGTCGGTCAGCCCATCGAATAGCTCGGCCAAGATGAGAGAAATGATCCCCTGCCGACGGATAGCTCGGCTCATCACCTCAAAAAGCAAAGGAGTCTGGGATCTGCGCCATCCCGAGAACAGCACCTCAGCAATCAAGCAGAACATCAGTGCGTTCCGAGCAAAGGTAGAGCCGGCCGTACTCTGAAGACCCGAAAAAAGATCATACAGCAGGTCCAAAGAGAACACTACAGCATCCTGGCCACCAGCTGCAGGCCGAACAAGATAAGGGATCCCGAACCAATTCTGCGGTGTAGCAGTCTTCGACGACGTCTTCGGCGAAAAATATTGAGCATAATCCCAGGATAGGCCTGTCAAGCGAGCAAGCTCCTCCAAAGAAGGTCCCATCTCCATATCGTTGAACGTGAACAAGTTCAACGAAGGGACCCAGTCAATCAAGGCAGCTCCAAGCATCCTCCAATCAATATCAACTCTAGCCATATGGATCAGACTGCCGAAGCCATAAGACTCCAAATCTCGAATTTCATAAGCCGACAAGCTGTCAAGCCAAGCAAGCAGTCGTGGTGAGCAAGAAGGACGAGGAAGCAGCTGACAAGTCCTCACTGGTACCCCCCTCCAGCACAAAAGGACCAGAAGTCAATAATGGCTCATCAAGGATCGGAAGGTCAACGGGCGAAGGAGAAGGAAAAGCTGGAACCTCTGCAGACTCGACAGCCCCTGACCTGCCCTCAGTAACGGCTATGTCTGATATAGTCGCATCACTATCTGAAACTGTCATAACCTCAGCCGCATGGGAAGACTCGCCCACCTCATGAACAGAGTGCGCAAAAGACCGACGATCAGGAGAAAGACGATACTCCCCATCAAAAGGGCTACCAGTAAAGATCACACCGCACATTGTGGCACCCTGGCTAATCTGACCGTCAAAGAATGCATCTGAACCATCCAAAAGGGTCCCGGCTACCCCGATCGAAGAATCAACGGCCAGATCCGGACCTGCGGCCCTCTCCAGTAGGAAATCATGAATCCAGTCATCATCCTGGCCGATCAAAGGGATCATCGAGGCATCTGCACCACCCATCATCAAGGGGACATCATCAATGATCACATCAAGTCCACCCAAGCAAGTATACCGCGCATCCTGGCCCTCATCAAGAGCATCCAAACCGTCAAAGGTATCTTCTGAGCCATCCATCCCATCTAAACATGAGATCAGCCCATCAATGTCCATCCTGGTCCCATCACCTCCATCAATCACATCATCCATGGGGCCCACACTCAAGGGATGCATAGCTTCACCTATGTCCCATCCCATCATCCTATCTATACCATCCATTCCTCCCATAATGAGGGGCCCATTCAAATCAGAAAATCCAGCCATCCCACCATTAATGGAGCCATTCAAAGCTCTGCCAACCACCATCCCTAGCCACTCATCAATGCTTCCATTCAATGCCCCATCTCCCCCATCCATTAAAGACATCTCCCCATTATCAAAGCTCAATTGAAAATCTGAAGTGTGGGACCCACCTTGGACAGCCCCCACAGCCCCCAAATCTCCACCATCCATTGCCCAAGAAAGGACAAACCAAGAAAAAGACAAAAGGAGAAGGGAAGATGAGACAAGAAGAATATTCATGGCTGGAATCAAACTCGCCAGTGCAAAGCAGATGGAGACAGGGACAGTGGACAGAGGAGAGTGTCCGAACCAGAGCCAGCCCAGGCCGCTCAAGAGGCGAGCCTTGGGCGGCCTGCCCTGGGCCGCCCGTACGGACGCAGATTTCCTCTCTCCGCGGGATTGGCTCCAGGGTTCTTGGTAGGTGAGGCTGACAGTCCACGTCAGCAGATGGCGCTCCATGGGCCGCCCAAGGCTCCGGTCCACTCCAGATTTCGACTGAGGTTGATCAAGATCATATAAAAGGTGCCCCACCGGTCCAATCATGAAGCAATGCGGCCAGAGCATGGCTGATCAAGTCAAAGAAAGGGAGAGGTGGTCAAGTGGGGGCCACAAGCAATCCAAGCCGTTCAAAGACCAGATCATCATGATCTAAACCATTGAAGGACCTACATGAGCCATCAAATAACAAGATCGAAGGGCTGATCATCAAAAGAAGGGCCAGAATCCAAGATCTAACCATCAAGTGGGCCCACAAAGCCAAGTCAAGTGATCTGAGATGTTCAAGTCATCATCCACACCATGAGAAGCCTTCTTAGCCCCACAACTCATCAAAAGAGGTGCCCCAAAGTAAAGCCAAGGTCTCAAGTGGGCCCATAGGGCCGAATCTATCAATCTAAACCATTCAAGGGCTAAATCATCAGGATCCAAACCATTGAAAAGCTTATACAAGTCATGAAGCAGCAAGATCAAAGGTTCGATCATCAAAAAGAAGGGCCAAAATCCAAGATCTAATCATCAAGTGGGCCCACAAGGCCTAAACAAGCAATCTGGACCGTTCAAGTCATCATCCATGCAGCTAAGAAGTCTCAAATCATGAAGGAACAAGTCAAAGGTCAAAGCGTCAAGACATCATCAAAGAATTTGAGACAAGTCGAAGACTGTATATTCATTCAAAAAGAGCTTGATACAAAAGAAGATAAAAGCAAAAGTACAAGGCCATACAAAGCAGAGCACCCGAGCAGGCTACAAGTCGCCAACATAATCATCGTCGTCCCTCCTCGCGTCCCGCTCCCGACGATAAAGATCCATCAAAGGAGCAGTCACCGAACCTCCAGCATATCTGCGACGGCCACCTGGAACATAAAGCGAAGGAAGCAGAGGCCCCTGGCCGAACAGCAAATACCACTCGTCATAATCACGATCCGGGATCGTGAAACGAAATCTGGGCGGCCCATGGGAGGCCGTCCTAGCCCCTACCTACATGAAACGACCACCCTCCCTCTCTCCTTGGGAAGAACTCCTCCTTGGGAAGGGTGGTTACAAGTGAATCTTGTACCTCCATGTAAGAATGAAGTGATGGAAGAGAATGGTGAGAAAAAAGAAGAGATCTCACCAAAATCTCATCTTGTGAGAAATTGGTGGGAAATTGGCTTGATGATGTGGAAAAGTTCCATGGAATTTTCAAGAAAAAGAAAGGAAAATTTGACTTGGTCAAACAATGATCTCAACCATCCAAGGATATGACCTGATGATCCGAACCATTCCAAGAAGAATTCCCATAATCTCCAACCTGGATTGCTGCTCTCATGTACATATTTTTTGTCCGAAGACCTTAAACTACGTCGGGATCAAGATCCCAAGGGATTGTCAATAAAATCGGCATCGGTCTTCTTCAAGATCTGGTGGCTCCGGACATTTTCTAAAAAACAAAAAAAAAATATATTTATGCATTTCCAGCACTTGCATGTACATATTTTTGGTCCGAAGACCTTAAACTACGTCGGGATCAAGATCCCGAGGGACTTTCAATAAAAACCGGCATCGGTCTTGATTGCTCGAGTCAAGATCTGACAACACCGGACATTTTTCAAAAAATCACAAAAATATATATATGCATTACCAGCACTCTCTTATACAGTTTTTTGGTCCGAAGACCTTAAACTACGTCGGGATCAACATCCCGAGGGATTTCAATAAAAACCAGCATCGATCCCAGTCTTTAAGACCAACATCGGATGATCTGGATCATTTCGAAAAATAAAAAAATATATCACCAGCCCCTCTTTTAAAGTTTTTGGGTCCGAAGACCTTAAACTACGTCGGGATCAATATCCCGAGGGATTTTCAATAAAAGCCGGTATCGGTCTTGATCAAGATCCGCTGACACCGGACATTTTTCAAAAACAAAAAAAAAAAAAATGTGTTTGCCCCCTTTTGTACAGTTTTTGGTCCGAAGACCTTAAACTACGTCGGGAAAAAAATCCCGAGAGATTTTCAATAAAAACCAGTGTCAATCCTGACCGTTCAAAATTGAGATTTTATGACCTGGAACAGTTTTTGAAAAATCACAAAAAAGGAACGTATTTTCAGCATGTACAGATTTTGATCCGAAGACCTTAAACTACACTGGGATTAATTTCTCGGGGGACCTTTTCTCACTTTCAACTAAAAAACCGGCATCGGCCTCTACCGTTGGGATCAAGGTTTGATAACCCAGATCATTTCCAAAAATACCAAAAAGATTTCAAGCTTTCCATAAAACCAGTGTCATCTTC
The DNA here is from genome assembly GCA_003013855.2 of Liriodendron chinense. NCBI lineage: Eukaryota > Viridiplantae > Streptophyta > Magnoliopsida > Magnoliales > Magnoliaceae > Liriodendron > Liriodendron chinense. The sequence continues at coordinate 2,561,623 of ML058559.1, read as the reverse complement.
GATTACTTGAGTTGAACTCTGGAACCTTTTCAAAATACAAAAAAATATAAAAATATAAAAATAAAATTTTTTTGCCATCAATTTCAACTGCATAAATTCATCCCCAGTAGTCCGAAGACCTAAAACTACACTGGGATTAACTTCTCGGGGGCTTTCTTTCCTAACCTGTTCCGGACATGGCTGACACTTGATCGTACGGGTGTCCGGAATCTTTTAAACAGGTAAAGGCTGAGGCGGGCAGAACTCCGCAATCCTGTTCGTGTTGAACGCACCGTGATAGACAACCTTGATTTGGAAGTCGCTGTTGAAGCTGACGGATGTTCCCTGTTCCTAAAACTCATGAAGGGGATTAAGGCTGTTGGGAGGTGAAGCTCACCCTCACGGAATTGTGAGCAACGTAAGACCCCAAACTGGATTGACTAAGGGAAATGTGAGGATGTGGCTCATCTTGTGGCTGAAGGAGTCCGTCGGACGATACGTGGTCTATGTGCATTGCACATGAGGAACAGGCAACTTTGTGGGTGTGTTGACTGAAAACCCTCAAAATCTCCTCATCCGAAGATGTAAAACTACGGCACTTAACTGTGTGAGACTCGTCTTGCTCGCTGACGTAAAATGGATCGGGTGCCTTACCAGCAGTAGAAGCTGGAAGTGGATGAAAATTCCACACTTTTCCCTGCATTTCAGAAAAATCACAAAATACAAAAACATTGCAAAATCACCTCTTCAAAAATCACAAAAATATTTCCCTTGCTTTCAATTAAAAAATTTGCAAAAATCACAAAAATATTTCCCTTCCTTTCAATCAAAATATTGTCAAAAAACACAAAAATATTTTCCTTGCTTCCAAATCAAATATTTGCAAAAATCACAAAAAAAAATATGTCCCTTGCTTTCAAATTAAATATTTGCAAAAATCACAAAAAAATAATTCCCTTGGTTTTAAATCAAATATTTGCAAAAATCACAAAAAATATTTCCCTTATTTTCAAATCAAATATTTTCAAAATTCACAAAAATACTTCCTGTAAACCGATCTCTATCCTGACCTCTCAGGTAAAGATTCGGACCACATATTTGCAAAAATCACAAAAATTGTCACTAACCCCCAGCACTACACTTCAGGAGTCTTGAACTCCGCTCACTTCACAGTATGGGATGACGGATCCAATCGCCCGCAAATTGGAATCTTGACCAAAACGGGCAACCAAACACTATCTCAATCACACGCATGCCCAGAAGAACATCTTGAAGTCGGATAACATCCTCGTACATTCTCATTAAGCAAAGAAACAGCATCTTGGGACGATGGACCTGATCGATCACGGGTCGGGATCTTGACCAACCCGCTGACCAAACGCCCGTACAAAAAGAAAAACCCCAGGGAAGCACAACCCTGGAAGCAATAAGCTCAAAGTTCTCTGCACCCATAGCAAAAGCAAAATCATCGAACTGAAAAGAAAATGAGCCAAGCCATGCATTCATCATGCATCTCCATGCATCAGCATCCATCGCATCAATCATCATGTTTACCTGCTTTCAAAATAAAAGCCGGTTAGCCAAAGACCCCACGGGCATCCTTAGTGGAGGCGCATGCAAACCAGATTTTCATTTCAAAAAGATAAAAAAAAATTCCTATTTGCAAATAGAAACCCCACGGAGTATCACTCCCCAGAGTGGGTGCCTTTTCAAAAATCCAAAAATATTTTTTCAGTAGAGCGTTCTGCCTCCAAAACACCAGGAGATCTTTCATATCTCCGGGTAGGAGCCAACGCAAAAATCAAATAAGATCCGATGTCTCGCGGTTTCCCCGGAGACCATCGGATCCAATGCACTCAAAGTACGGTCGAACTGAACTCCAGTGTCAGTGCGGTCGTACCACATGCCAAGATACAAAAGATGAAAGCCAAATGGCTCGGTCACAGAAACCATTTGAACAGGTGGAAACGATGAATTGTAACCCAAGTATCAAAATCAGCAGATTGGGTGGAAAGAGTTCACCCGCACATACCTAGGCGTGGATGCCTGAAGTACCTTGACTGAGTCCAAGTCGGCGTAGTAGAATCCCGTAAGACTATCTGACGCAGGGCGTTTAACCACTTTGACAGTCAAGCGAAACAAGTACTCCTGGAGTGATCTGGGAAAGCATTAAACATCACACAATCAGTCTCCGGGTCAGCAACCTCGTAAGACTACGGACGCAGAGGCTCTGCTGTACCTTTTCGATGTTAGTACCGATCGGGAATGGAAGGGTTGCGATTGGGTACCCAGGTTGCAGCGCATGCAGGGACAATCGCAACGTTTTCTCCAAACTCTCGCGGTATGTGCGAGTTATCAATTTCCAGACAATCAACTGACTCAGATACAAAGGACAACAAAGATTCCAGACCACAATCAAGGAAAGAATGAATTGCAAACCAAGCATCGAAGCCAGCAGATCGGGTGGAAAAAGCCCACCCGCACATACCTAGGCGTGGATGCCTGAAGTACCTTGACTGAGTCCAAGTCGGCGTAGTAGAATCCCGTAAGACTATCTGACGCAGGGCGTCTAACCACTTTGACAGTCAAGCGAAACAAGTACTCCTGGAGTGATCTGGGAAAACATCAAACATCACACAATCAGTCTCAGGGTCAGCATCCTCGTAAGACTGTCGACGCAGAGGCTCTGCTGTACCTTTCCGATGTTAGTACCAATCGGGAATGGAAGGGTTGCGATTGGGTACCCAGGTTGCAGCGCATGCAGGGACAATCGCAACATTTTCTCCAAACTCCCGCGGTATGTGCGAGTGATCGATTTCCAAACGATCAACTGGCACAGATGCAAAGGCAAGCAATGATTTCAGAACATGATCTATGAATGACCGGGTCAGAAGTGGGGTGTCCACTCACTTTGGCATTCGGTTGCACGCAACCTCTGCCAAAGAGGGGCATCTGTAGACACCCCACCTTCGGCTACACTATTGGTAGAGAAAGCTGGATAAATGGAGGACCGTACCCCCAAATCCCAAGTCCAAACTCAGCCAAACTCACCCTTGTAAGCCCCATTCCATAGCCCAGTTCAAGCCTGAACCCAGTCAACCCAGTCTTAAACATCAGCCTGAAAAACCCACCAGAAAAAAGCCAGTCAAAAAATCCTAAAAAGGTCAAATTCACTGAGTCAACCCGCTGAGTCAACCCGCTGAGTCAACTAGTCGAGTCAAAACACCGAGTCAACCCGTCGAGTCAACCCGTCGAGTCAAACCACCGAGTCGACTCACTGAGTCAACTCACTGAGTCGACCAGCGAGTCCAACAGCAGCCCCAAGGGAGCGACCGTACTCGCTGGAAACCGAGGAGCGGCCGTACGGGCGGCCCATAGCAGGTCGCCCAGAAAAAATTACGAGCCCTGCCACTCTCCGCTGCTATAAATACCCCCCTCCCCTTCTCATTTCAACATCCCTTCAAGTCCAGTCAGTCCGGGTGCGGTCCGAGTCCTCATCCACCCCTTAGCCCATTTTTCCACCAAGGAGAGCCCGAGTGAGGAGAGTCTAGCCCTGGTCCAGCCCAGCCTGACCACTGGTCCAAGCCTCCCAAGCCATCCAAATCTTGATCCAGCCACTCGAAGCCAATCCTTGCGACACCTCCGTCCATCCAGCTATTCTTTTTCCAGCATCATCTCATTTGCATCTAGCATAAGTGCAACATTTACTTTTCTTCCAACCCCCCTGCTTCACTACAAGCACCTTGATTCTTCAAGCACACTGCATATGTCTTAAATTAAGCACCTGTCAGTTCGAGCGTATGCTCTGGGCTTGCCCGTTGTTGGAACCTGCCCATCAGAAACTCTTACTGTTCAGACCTGCATTCATGCTTCACCATAAAACACCTTGATCATTCAAGCACACTGCATACGTCTTACATTAAGCACCTGTCAGTTCGAGCGTACGCTCTGGGCTTGCCCGTTGTTGGAACCTGCCCATCAGAAACTCTTACTGTTCAGACCCGCATTCATGCATCATGTCATCCATGAGAATATACGAGGATTAAACTAGACTTTCAAGTATTCGATCGATTCTGTGAAGTAGAGACCGTACTTCGGTGCGGGCAGTGTGTGGGGTGCTTAACCTCTTCCCACCCTGTAACCGTGATCCCTTACCTCGAATCTCTGACCGCAGATCAACAGGAGTCATTTTAGAGGAAGGAATCTTCGGATTCCCTTCTCTAACGTTTCTACGGGGTCTAGCCGACTGTAGATTTGAAGTAACTGGCTAGTGGCGACTCTGGTCTTATATAAACTCACTTAAACATATCCAGCTTAACATGACAACTAAAACAAAGCCCTCAAGAACGAGGCAAGACAGTGGCACAAACGGCAATTTCGCACTCACGCATCCTCCTCTCCTTCTTTTCCCGAAAGGGGAAGGGGCGAGAACAATGTCGTGTGGGAGCGCGGAGAAATCGGCGAGGGTCCACATCTATAAAAGAGAGAGTGTGATCTTTGGGTTTAAGAGAAGTAATTTAGTAATTTAGAAGTCACCATTGTTGTAGATCATTAAAAGTTCTAATCCTAACCTATTCAAGTCATTCTCCTTGTGATTTATCACAAGCATTAAGTGTTCAAAGCTCAAATGAAAATTGACTTGTTCTCTCTTGATTCCTAGGATTTTAGATACCTTGATCATAGGTAGAACCCTTGTCTAAACACTCCCTAGGAATCTAATTAGGTATATTCCTCTAGAAAACTCATTTCCTACTAGTTATAGAGAATTCATCACCTCCTAACACCTTAGGCATCTCCAATGGAGTATCATATGCAAGAAAGATGATCATTAGAGTTTGAGTATTGGCAACGCATCGGCATCAGTGATTGGAGGAGTAAAGGAGAGCTGATTGAAGCACGGGAGAGCGAAGATCAAGAAACATGAAACGGCGCATCAATAAGACTCAAATCCGACAAGTGATGTTGTCATTTGTAATAGTCCACATAGTCTTTCCTCGTAGATGATTGAGTATGAGAGTTTGAATTGCCAAACTCGATAAGTTCGATTGTAGAAGCTAGGCCCTTGTGAGAGGGCCGAACCAAGTCTCCGTGTAGAACCTCCCACGGAGGTATGTATATATTGTATAGATTGGGAGGAACCATGTTAAACTCCTCGGTTGAGTGGAACCATTAAACACCTTAATAGATTAAGAGGAACCTTGTCAAACTCCTTTGTTAGGTGGAACTATTAAACACCTCAGTAGAGTGGAACCGGCTTAAAACACTTAGGTTGAGAGGAATTTGATTTAAACTCTCTTAGTGAAATTCGATGTGCTCAAGGGATGAGTACGACAACCGAGAGTGGAGTAGACACGTAGTCCAACCACTATACATGCTTGTGTTTGTGATATATTTGAGCATATTGTTACCTTAGCATTTTATGTTTAATTGTTTAATTATGAATGCTTGATAGGAATGTATGCTAGGCACTAGATAAGCGTATTTACACACAAGATGTATTTTCACTAATTGTGTAAACTTGAACTCATATGGATGCATCTCTTATAGTCTACATTAGTTGCATAGATTAGGTGCTGGATTAGTTAAATTATTAGATAATCTATGTACTTCAACTAGGTTGCATAATTGCTTAATCATATACTAAGTCTATGTGATTGGACCCACTTAGGCTTGGAAGTCGAAATATTCTTGTTGACTTAACTTAAATTGTAGAATAATTTAAGTAGGCGAAAAGAATTTCAAAAATGTCCTAATCACCCCCCGCTGCAGGACTTAGCCATTATTCTAGTAGATCCGCTCTAAGCTTCCACACGCTTAATGTCTATAAAGTGTGAGCGATAGACGTAATTTCAAAGCCATCCTTCCTGTAGGATAGTGTCATTAGTCTTAATATATGGTCCTTTGTCTTTTGAGTGATTGGATCCTTAATCAAGGAGGCTCGTAATGGTCTTAGCACACATGAGTAGCTGGTCCAGCGATGTCATGGGCTTAGCACCAGAAATAAAAGAGATTATCACTCTCTAATTCTTCTCAGACGAAGATAAGACCTTCTACTTTATTTTGTAGACTCATTTCAAACTAATAGATTTATGCCTCTCATGAAGTTTTATTAAATTCAAAGTGTTGTTTTTCGATGACTTTGAGTTCTTCTTCTACAGTCTTTTGTCCCTTTGCTTTGTGAAGCGCACTTTTGAATCTTATTGTATCACACTATGAGAATAAATAAAATTTTATCAAAGTATCATTTTCACAGTCATCACTACCATTGCTTACCACAAAATTTTCCACTATATTAGTTGTTTTGTGATACAGATTGATTTCTTTGAGTTTGAAGTAGAGCTAAGACTTGTGGTGGATTGCAGAGCTAACGAAGAGCTTGGTGGACTTGAACTTTAATATGTTGGACTTCAAGAGTGCAACTCACTATACAAAGGCTGCAAACTATTTTTTGCAATGATATTTTATGTATCAACCCCAAAAAAACCTTCTCTGAAAGATGAGGGAGAGGAAGAAACGAAAGGGAACAAAAAGAGAAAAATAATGGCACTTGAGGCCCGAGTATTAATCAAAGCAATTCTCCATATGGTTATTATGTATATCGTTGGATCTTAGGGTGTGTAAAAAAAATTTGAAAGTGGTACAAAATGAGGGAAATGAAGAAATTTAAGATGAAAAACATTATATTTGCAGGTTTAAATCTAGACTTGAATAGTTAATATCTTAAGACAAATTTATTATTATTTTCAAATATTCAGTATGTACAAAGAAAGGAGATGGTAAATTGTCTTAGAATAAAAACAAACTTACACATCCATAATTCAACATGAAGATTTGCACCTCTAAGTGTTGAATAAATCTTTAAGAGTTGACATTGATATAATTCACAATTGATCTCAGGAGAACAATTGCAAAATGACAGATATGAGAGTACGTGGGTATCGTAGCTTAGATTGAGAATATCTCTATATCTTTGAACTCTAATGTTCAAGATATATATAACCTATAATTAAGAGAGACTCTTGTGCCCCTTCAAGACATCTAAACACCAATTGACAAATACAATCATTTTATCGCAAATGTACATAACATTTTTCTTTTGACAATTATTTTCTTCTCTTTTGAAAAGAGAGAATTACAAAATAGTAAAAAACCGTTATCACATAGCAACACATATAACTACTACCCATAACTTACTCAGCCTGTACATGTATAACTATTCGTCAGGCACATTCAACCAACATTATGGTTAGAAACTTAGACCTTAGTGGATCAAACCTCTAGGTAGACCTATGTTCACTCCTTAATTACACTATAGCTCGGATGAGTTCAAGCCAAGTGCCAAAAAATTAAACTCTTTAGGCTCCCACAACACACATGTATGAGATGTGAAGTGGAGATTTGAACTCAAATTTCCCAAAGCAAACATCCCTTCTCTGACCATTAATTCATGGGAATAATTTTAAAAGATTTTCATATATAATATATTTATTTACTTTTTAAAAATAAAATAGTTTATTTTTAAAATTTATTTTCTTATAAAAATACAAAAAGATAAAAGTTGATTTTCAAATGAAAATGGAAAAGCTTTGACCATGTGATTCATGTGGCGCCAAATACAACTCAAGCAAGCTAAACTCTGCTTTGGATTTATCAACATTTGAAATATGTCGGTGACTCTTCCCACTCCTCCCCGTGTATATCTGTGAAACATGGCTTATATAGCATAAGCCAAAGATTACATGGATATAATGACAGTAACCATCTGATTTTCTCTTCTAATTTTGACTAACCACTATTTTTATTTTAGATGGATGAAGATAAAATAGATGGCTAGGATTTCTTGATCAGTTTGATTTCACAGACATGCTTCATCCACAATGTTCCCAGCAATATGAATGGTCTGGATAAATTTGAACATTGCTGACACATGCAAGGAAGATGGGCTACCAGAGTTTTAAAAATAATGGTGAATTATTATTGAATACAACCTCCTTTTTCTACTTTGGGCAATAAAGATGGTATTGTGGACAGTTAAATTACCAAAAGTAGAACGAAAAGATGTTTCTATCAACAGAGGGGTGGAAATATCTAACTCCCTCCAAGGAAAGAAAGAGAGACAAAAGAAAAGGTGGCAGAGTCCTATCTAGAGTAGGGTAGCTCGCCCTTGTGTGGGAGCATCCAGACCCGACATAACAAAACAAAAGGAGATAGGCCCGATTCTGGATTCGCTCTCACTTTGTGTCCGTGGGCGCGGATTGGTTGCTACCCCCAACTAGGACCTAGCTAGAGACAGACTGTCCTGTCAAGGCTCTGTGGGGCCCACTATGATGTATATGTTTTATCCACTCCGTCCATCCATTTAGAAAGATCATTTTAGAGATTGAGACCGAAGAGTAGGTAGATTGAAGATTCAAGTGGACCGCACCATAGGAAGCAGTGTAGATTGAAAACTTCTTAGGTGCCACAAAAGTTTTGGATGAAGCTGATATTTATGCTTTCACTTCATACAGGTCTATGAATAGGATGGATAGAAAATAAACATCACAGTGGGCCCTAGGAACGGTAAGAATTCAATCCCCCTGCTTCCTGTGGTGTGGTCTGCTTGAGCCTTCAATCTGCCTCCTTTTGGGGATCATATTGTAAAATTGTCTGTCAAAGTAGATGGACCGGGTAGATAAAACATATACATCACGGTGGGCGCCACTGAGCCCTTGACATGACCGTCCGTCTCTAGCTAGGTCGTACCGAATCCGCGACCCACATACACCATCTACTTCCATGTATAATCCATCTTTTCCATGTAAAAGCCCTTGTTGTTATTATGGGGTTCGTAAGACTAGTGTCATAGTTCACCATCATTTTAAATTGGTGGTGAGCTCTCAATCGTACACAGGACATTGTTACGCAGCAATCTAGACCGTTCAATTGGAAACCCAGTTGTGGATGCTCTACATTAATCTCTATTTGTGCGGTTGAGATGGGCAAAACTCAATGTTTTAATTTTAACCATCTATTTTACTATCTGTAAAATAGATGGTTATGATTTGTTGGTCAATGTCATTTTAGAGATATATTCCATCTGAAGTGTGTCCCACAATTTGGCTGGTCTGGATTGTTATATACGAATGACAAAATAACTCGCCAATCTCTTTTTTTTAAAACAGTAGTAAACTGTTATAAAAGAAAGTCTAGTCCACTGTCTTGTAGGGTGGAGACTAGAGAGAGGGAGGGAGACGTGAAAGGAAACGTACGAACGTATGCTTCAGAGTCAGACAGAGAGACAAGACGGCCACAATAATGAGGTTAGAAAAACATTAATACTCCTCAGGAGTACGAATATACATTCTCACGCATATAATAATTGTATATATATCAATGTATATCCCAATCGAAAACCGTTCATAAAGTGGGCCCCACTTTACATGGAGTGTCTTTAACCTTTAAATGATGATTTTTTCTACTGACCCATTGGTGGATTCTATGGTCCAACTTCTAGAACCATCTGACCGTTCATTCGATCTCGAGTTTGTTTATTCTGTTTGATATTTGGGAATTGGGATGTCCCATCTACAACATGGCCCACTTGACTAGTGGGGAGGATATTCTGACAATCCATACCGTTGGCCTGTTGAGCACAGCGTGGATGGATCATCCTAATAAAAATACAAAGATTGAAATATTCTATCCACCAATATCATAGCCTTTTGATCTGATTGTAAAACAATGTGTTAGTTCTCTTCTCTACCGTCTATTTCTCGTATCAAGTAGATCCAAGGATTGCATGAAAATGGGCCTCACTTGTCAGAGAGGAGAATCCGTGTATAGATATAGGTGGGCCATGGAGCATATAATTCGATACTGCAATGCATGAGAGTCTCATTGAGATGAGCTGGCGAGTGGAGCGATGATGTAAGGAGTCGAAGGGTCTGAAAGGAAGGAGAGCGATAGAACGAATCAGGAGTCGGTAGTTCTCGTGACTTTATTTATTTTTGGATTGCTTTCTTCACTATTTCTTTGAGGCCCCAGTTAAGTCGTCCCCTCATATGTAGTCCTGATGGGACCCATACCACCTGCTGCATGGTATGTCTGGCAAGTGGTAGCACATAATACACTGGGCCCACCAACTTTTTGAGGTGGGCCCAATGTACATCTTCCTACGTGAGAGGAGAGATCGAAGAGATTGGTGGCTTGTACGTGTGGAAACTTGTCACGTGTGTAGCTTGGTGGGGCCCAACGTGTGCATGCACTCTATCAGAATCTAAGGTGACCCACTTATGAAAGTGTGACAAACGTATGTATTGAACAGAGGCTATTCGTGTTTTTTTTTTTTTCTAACTGTGTAGTTTTGCTCATATCAGTGTGGTCCACTTGATGAGTGGGTTAGGATTATTTATGGGTTTGGGTATGTTTATGGTCTTGTAGAACTGATGAACGGTTCGGATCTCGCACGGGTGTGTGAGGTTGGCACGTGTATTGAGTTCACGTATTCTATCTTTCGTAGTGCGAATTGGCAAATTATTCTCGAGTCTTTTTTTCTTTGATTAGATTGATTGACAGGAAAGTTATGATAGGATGGCTTGTTTTGCTACATCGCGTACGTGTACATTAATCTTCGCCGTTCAAATCTTGGACCGTCCACTGATTAGACGGTCTGAACCATCTGATTTTGGCCAACATATTTTCGACTATTGGCCATTTCCTTCCAACTGGACAGTGATGATTATCTAGTTTTGAGCGACATTCCAACGTTAAAGAAGCCCATATTTTAGACGGTCTGGATTATTCTATGACTGGGTTTGCCAGCTGCGATCATTTCATAAATGGTGGCAAACTCAGACCAAGTATTTCCATTGATATAAGAGAGATGCAACCAACCTCGTCCGATTCAATGACGTGGTTCTAACCCAGCCATGCGAGCTGAGGTGGGCCATGCAGTTGCCTGGTGGATCTGATGATCCAGACCGTATATGTGTCTTGGCATAAATTTGGAGGGAACATCATATGAATATCAGACGGACTAGTTAATTTTACCTTTGATTCATTAATGGCTTTTCACACGTACGGTGGAAACAAAACGATCAGTTGTCCACATCTGACGGGTAAAATTTTAATAAGATGACCTTTCACACGTACTGTGGAAACAAAACGACTAGTTGTCCACATTTGACGGTCAAAATTTTAATAAAATCGTCCGGTCAATGTGATTTTAAGACCATGTCAATCCATCATGTGACGCATTAGCTGGACAATCCGAATCATGGGCCTGCTAAATGTACGGTTGAGATGGTAGCCGTACACATCACCGTCTATCTTGGCGCCAAACCAATACATACACATGCGGACCCGGAACGTGCGTATTTGAAATGTGGAGAACATATGACACGTGTCCACCATCCAAACTGTTCATTTTAATGGGCAACGTTGTAGATGGCCCACATCCAAAAAAAAAATATCAAGCGATCCTGATTACTCGGACTAGGATGGTTCGCCAATACAAGATTTGGGCCTTGAAAGATCCATAGGCCAACCGAATAAAATTCTCAACCAATGGTTGGAGATGGATGGGAAAAGATCCTACAACCGATGGCTAGGGTCGTTTGAATGGTCTGATTCTTAGAGTGTCGCCTATTCACTGCAAAGTAAAATGGATGAACAGTTGGGATCTAATGTACGCTGCCACATGGATGTAGATTGAGTGGCTGAGAGGAAACCGTCTACCGGTAGACGAGACACCACGACTTAAAAATCACAAGAACTTTGATACTCGGGCAGAGTTGAATGGATGATACACAGGCACTTAAAAATTACCTTAAAATTGCATATGTGGCATACAAGTAATTGAAATTAAGTGTCCAAATTATGGATCCCAGCCATTAACTAAAAAAATTAAGATTACTTGATCATGTGACTATGGCATTGATTGGACGGTTAATAAGGAAAAGCACACAATGACCGGATGCGGATACGGTGGATCCCGGGAACCACAGACGTCCGTGGATCCGTGATTGTGAGGCCCACCTTGATGTATCTGTTTTATATCTATGCCGTCCATCCGTTTTTACGGATAATATTACGGCATGAACTGAAACATTATGCATATCCAAATCTCAGGTGGACCACAACAGAGGAAACAATGGTGATTGAACACCCACCATTAAAAACTTCCTCAGGCAAACAAAAGTTTTGGATCAAGCTTATATTTGTGTATTCCCTTCATCCCGGTTTGTTTGACCTTAGCAACAGGTTGGATGACAAATAAACATTACGGTGGGGCCTATGAAGTTTTTAATGATGACCATTAGATCACCACTGCTTCATGTGGTGTGATCCACATGAGATTTGGATCTGCTTAGTCTCTTGGATCATGTGTTAAAATAATATGGAAAAATGGATGGACGGCATGGATAAAGTACATAATCTCTGTGGACGCCAAAATCACAGATCTAATGACCTTGGTGGTACCCGGATCCACCGAATCCGGGTCCATAGTCAAGCTATTTTAACAAACAAACGTACAGTAGTCAGACTTTAGGACTGTTTAAGAAATATAATTTTGGGGAGTTCCACAAATTAGCCCGTTTACTTTGAGTCAATGTATGCCACATAGAATTTCTGAGTGCCCGAGTATCAAGTTGCATAGGTTTCCTGTATTAAAGGAAAAAAAAAACCCTTAAAAAGGACTCGTACAGAGATCGGTGCTTTGGGCCCCACTATGATGTAAATATTTTATCCATGCCGTCCATTCATTTTTAGAGCTCATTTTAGGACATGAGCTCAAATATTATATAGATCCTAATTTCAGGTGGACCACACTACAGGAAACAGTTGTGATTGAATGCACACCATTAAAAGCTTCCTAGTGCCAACTGTAATGTTTATTTGCCATCCAACCTGTTTATAGAGTCACACAGACCTGGATGAAGCAAAAACATAAATATCAGCTTGATCAAAAACTTTTTATGGCCCCCAAAAAGTTTTTAATGGTGGGCATTCAATCACCACTATCTCCCTTGGTGTGGTCCACATTAGATTTTTATCTGCCTCATTTTTGGCACAAAGCCATAAAATGAGTTGGAAAAATGGATGGACGGCATAGATAAAGCACAAACATAATTGTGGGTCCCACAGTACTAACTAATACTGGCCTCGGTACTGGTGAGAACTATCACCGTTATTTCCCCCACACCTTGTCTCACCTGGCGTACGTCATGACCTGGCAGACATCTGAGCTATGCATAAGGTGGGCTCTATCATGAAGATGAGTTGACCATGAATGACTTAGGACGATCAGGCTCATCAAGTAGGCCAGACATGAACCGAAACATTATGCATATCCAACTCTCACGTGGACTACAACACAGGAAACAATGGCGATTGAACACCCACCATTAAAAACTTCCTCAGGCAAACAAAAGTTTTGGATCAAGTTGATATTTGTGTATTCCCTTCATCCTAGTCTGTTTGACCTTATCAACAGGTTGGATGACAAATAAACATTATGGTGGGGCTTATGAAGTTTTTAATGGTGACCATTAGATCACCACTGCTTCATGTAGTGTGATCCACATGAGATTTGGATATGCTTCGTATCTTGGATCATGTGCTAAAATAATATGGAAAAATGGATGGACGGCATGGATAAAGTACATAATCTCTGTGGACGCCAAAATCACAGATCTAACAACCTTGGTGGTACTCGGATCCACCGAATCCGGGTCCATGGTCAAGCTATTTTAACAAACAAACGTTCAGTAATCAAACTTTAGAATTGTTTAAGAAATATAATTTTGGGGAGTTCCACAAATTAGTCCGTTTACTTTGAGTCAATGTATGCCACATAGAATTTCTGAGTGCCCGAGTATCAAGTTGCATAGGTTTCCATATTAAAGGAAAAAAAAAAACCCTTAAAAAGAACTCGGATTCATACTAGTACCGAGATCGGCGCTTTGGGCCCCACTATGATGTAAATGTTTTATCCATGCTGTCCATTCATTTTTAGAGCTTATTTTAGGACATGAGCTCAAATATTATATAGATCCTAATTTCAGGTGGACCACACTACAGGAAAAAGTTGTGATTGAATGCGCACCATTAAAAGCTTCCTAGTGCCAACTGTAATATTTATTTGCCATCCAACCTGTTGATAGAGTCACACAGACCTGGATGAAGCGAAAACATAAATATCAGCTTGATGAAAAACTTTTTATGGCCCTCAAGAAGTTTTTAATGGTGGGCGTTCAGTCACCACTGTCTCCCTTGGTGTGGTCCACATTAGATTTTTATCTGCCTCATTTTTTGTACAAAGTCATAAAATGAGTTGGAAAAATGGATGGACGGCATAGATAAAGCACAAACATCATTGTGGGTCCCACAGTACTAACTAATACCGGCCTCGGTACTGGTGAGAACTATCACCGTTATTTCCCCCACACCTTGTGTCACCTGGCGTACGTCATGACCTGGTAGACATCTGAGCTATGCATAAGGTGGGCTCTGTCATGAAGATGTGCTGATCATGAATGACTTAGGATGATCAGGCTCATCAAGTAGGCCAACAGACATGAAAATATTGAACGGCTGGAAAAGAACTAGTCAATGGTCCATATTCAACTACGAGTGTGGCCCGATCGATTAGTGGGCCAACCTCTTTCTATTGCCTTCTGGATGGAGAGACCTACCTTATGAACCCATCGATGTGAAACAAATGTCCAGGAATCAGACTTTAGGACTGTTTAATAAATATAATTTTGGGAATTTCCACGGAATTAGTTGGTTTACTTTGAATTAATGCATGTCACATAAAAAAGTTTTGAGTCACTGCGTATCAAGTTGCATACGTTCTCGATAATATAAAAAAATAATAATAATAAATAAATAAAATCACACTTAAAAATAGGGCAGATTGGGTGCGACCTGGGTAATACCAAAGTGGGTGTTTCCCTGAACGTGGGGCCCACATTCATGTACATTTTGTATATCCACACTGTCCATCATTTTTTCCTGATTCTTTTAGGGTATTATAGAGAGAATGAAGAAGATCTAAATATCAAGTAAACCACACCACAGGAAACAGTGTTCATTGAACGCCCACAACTAAAAACTTCCTAAGGCCCACCGTAATTTTTATTTTCCATCCAACCTGTTGATAAGGTCAAATACACCTGGATGAAGGGGAAACAGAAATATCAGCTTGATCCATAACTTTTGTTGCTCCCAAGAAGTTTTTAATAGTGAGAAATCAATCCTTATGGTGTGATCCATTTGAGAGTTAGATCTTATAATTTTTTTGCATAACGTATTAAAATGACCCTTAAAAAACAATGGACGGCGTGGATATGAAGCACATAAATCAAAGTGGGCCCCACGGTCAGGGAAACACCCACTAGTGTGTTACCAGGGTCGCACCAAATCCTCTCCTCTTAAAAATAGTGGAGTACAATCACCGTAATCTCCCCACAGCTTGTGACACCTGGCAGGTTTCTTAGACATCCGGGCTATGAATAAGGTGGGGCCCTGTCATGAAGATGAGCTGATGAATGAATCGGTCAGGCTTATCAAGACATGGAAAAATATTGGACGGCTTAAAAATAACTTGCCAATGGTCCATGTGAGAATCGGATCACGAACTACTCTTGCCCCTGTATTAAAGAAAATCAAGGGATGACGTGGCAATAATGAGATGATCGGGACTATTGATCTACTGGTCGACGATTTGAACGGCCTGCAGAACGATAATCTAAGTGATCACACGAGTCTGACCATCTACCTTCATCAACCGTTACTTTTGTAGGCCATACATCGGATGGTTAGAACTGTCCAATATCTTTTATTTTCAAGATATATTCTATCCAGATGATGGCCCACCAGATCAACCGTTCATTTCAGCGCATGCTTCCCACGTGCATGTAAATCAATCAGCGAGGGTGTATCTATAAAGCTCTCTCGGTGTTAGAACGGGCAGCTAAGTAAATCCAGCACATGTAAAAACATTACGATTCCGTTGGGAGATTTGCTCGAATACATCTTTACGTATTACAATACGATACATCGAGACTTTCTTCTTTGAATCTGGCCGTATTCCAACGATCCAAACCGTTTATACAATTTTTCTCAGCTTTCAAGGTGGATAGAAAATAAATAAAATATCTAATATTGTTGGATCCTTAGGCTAGAAAATGAACCGTCAATGTACAATTTGTAAATTTGAAGTTTTTAATCGTTCAATATAAGATATTGTGTCTTATCCACTATCCAAGAGATCAACCATCAAATAAACGGTTTGGATCATTTAAAAAAAATCTCGATTTAAATTGATTAAGACCCGACGTATCATATTGCAATACATCGGGATGTATTCCAGCAAACCTCATCCATCGGAGACATGGTCAACGTAACCCATTGACCTACTTCCAAAAAACGAATATAAAAAAGAGAGGTTGTTTGCTACTCTGCTTGAGTGGTATAGTTCATACACATTCATCTAGAAATTATAGATAAGGCTCCATTAAAATCAAATCCAACCATTCATACAGTGGTAACTGCTACAGAAAATATCATGATTCCAAAATATGAACCGTTGAATGAGTTTAACTTCTGATTAATGGACATCTGTTCGTTATCTGTTGGATGTGTTTTGTTTTAACCATCTATATCGAGTTTCATTAATGGGATGGTTACCAACCTATTCAAAGTGAAAATTTCTGTTTATGATGAAGTGGGGCCAAAAATATGGACGGATTAATATATGCCACTATGCCTGAGTATGAAGCATACCACTCTAGCAGAGTATAAAAGATTTTACTCTTTCGAGGTTTCATTTGGAATAAATAATAAAGGTGAGGCAATGGAATCCAGCACCAATCCTTTTCATCGAACCGATAATCCCGCAACAATTGCGGTGTTATCGAAATGAAGCCTTGTCAGCCTACTCGCACGAGTAATGTCTCTCTGCACGTGTGGATGAGATTCAAACAATTCACAAAGTGGGCCCCACCATCTACTTCAGCAATAAATAGAAAAGTTTGACAAAAAAAAAAAAAGCAAGTGGGCCACATGAGCATCGAATGTTGACCACTTGTTTTTTCTTGGTACATTAACTGCATATCTGATGGTGTGGCCCACCTGATTTTATGGACACAGCTCATTTGCTGTGGAGACCACGTGATCAACCGTCTTGTATTCACACGCATGCCAAATTGAGTTGGGTTTATCCAATCAATTACAATTCAAGCTTTTGGAGCTTTATGACCCTGACCTAATCAATAGGTTGGATGGCAAATAAACATTACAATAGGTCCTAGTAAGTTTTTAATGGTGAGCATTCAATCACCAATGTTTTCAATGGTGTGATCCACTTGAGATTTGGATTTGCCTCATTTTTCACTCATGCCTTAAAATAATGATGTAAATTGAATAGATGGCATAGATAAAACACATACATCATTGCAATGCCATCCACGAGCAACTACTCTTGTAGGTGGTGTCAGTAGGTGCCTTTGCCTATCAACAATAAGTCTCAAGTTAAAATGCTAAGGAGACACTAATTGCACGAGCAGTGCATCATGTGACTAATAGTGTGAGTGCATTGCGCAACAAATAGGGTGGGTGCACGCGTTGCATGACTAGCAAAAGAAAAAAAAGACACTCCATATTGGGTTAACCCAAATTTGATTGGTATAACTTGGAACTTGGGTTAGGTTAAGTTAGGCTTGGGTTGAAAATCTCTACCTCAAGTGTAAGTTAAGTTATAGCTAAGATATGACTAAGGTATATTATAAAAACATCAAATTAAAACCTCCAAGTAAAACAAGGTTCATATTAGAAATTGTTCATGCTATAGACTTTTCTTATGACTTCTTTTCCATTTGGAATAATTTCTTTTGATACCAGTAATTTTTAGTCTATTTCCTTTTTGTTTAGTAGAGTTGCCATTTCATTATTTTTAAATCACAAGAGGCCGCGACTATAATTTATTTATTTCATCGATAATAATAGAAATATATGTTTTAAAAAGATTAGAAATGCATAAAAAGATTAATACAAATCTCTAGACACTATAACAAATACACATGAATTTATCAAAATAGTTATTTATAGTATCTTATACTCTAATAATTATGTAGCAAAAATAGGGGGAAAAGAAATTCTAAAGCATATATTGTGGATTATACACATACCAATGTATTTGCATTTACATATCATTGAAAGCAAGTATGAACATCTCTTGAACGATTCATCATAATCATTCACCATTGCCTTGGCCAAAATACCAACAATGACATTAGCTACTCGAGAGACATGTTGGCCTCTAGCAATTGTCAACCTCCTTAATTATTTCCTTTCCCACTTGCGCCACTCCACTTGCTATAACAATGAGATTGATAGAGATCTCTAAGGATTGTAACAAATACACATGAATTCAAAAAGAAAGCAAGATGAAATTCCGGGATGTCTATGTTGTGGCATGTCCACATATATAATAACGTATACATATTTGCATATCCTGGAAAGAAATTCTGTACTTCTCTTGATCCATTCATCATAATCATTCACTGGTGCTTTGGCTAAAATACCAACAACGAAGTTAGCTTCTTGGGAGACATACTGGCCCTAAAGCAATAGGCAACCTCCTTATTTCCTTTCCCACCGACAGTCCACTTGTTAAAGTAGACAATTGACTGTTAATGAGAAATGCTCTTCAAATATAAGGATGTGATATTTAGTTTGGCTGTTATGGAGATTCCAAAGGCAAGGGGCTTAATGAAATTGTTCGAATATTTTGCCAATTTTGCATGGAAAGCTACAACCAACATCTGTTTATTCATTTATTAGTGATTATTGTTTATTTTAATTTACTAATGTAATTTTGATAATTACAAGTATTACTTTAAAAGTTGGCGTTATTTGATGGATATATATTAAATTTTATATATTAGCTTGAGGAATGCTCACATGAGCACTTCTCTCACGAGATGCTCGTGATCACTTTTTTCATGGCTCATCTCATATGATGTGAGCTCAAAATCTAAGCTGTTCATGTGATTCAGCACTCTAAAAAACCTCTAAAGCTCATCTTTTAATTTGATCCAAAACTTTGGTGGGCCACAACAGAAAGCAAGAGGCAAATCAGGGGAGGAAATTGTTTCCTCCTTTCATGGCCCATCAAAGTTTTGGAGCAAGTTGAAAGATAGGCCTTGAGAGTTTTTTAAGGTGCCATATCACATGGACAGCTCAGATTTTAAGCTCACGTCACGTACGATGAGCCATAAAAAAGTACTCACAAGTTTTCGGTGGGAGAAGTGCTCACATCATCCCTAGTATTAGCTTACTAGTTAAAAATATTAACTTCATTCAACTTGAATTACATCAAAGCTTACATTGAATTGGGCGTGAATCAAACAGCTTGAATTAAATCTGGCATTGGATTGAACCTTGAGAAGATCCTTCTTGAGATTAGTTAGTCTACGGTTAACCCTCAAGCCAGCCAAACCGACCCCAGTGGCACCCTTGCGGTGGATGTAAAACAGGATAACATACAACAATAGTATGTAATTTTCATCCTATACTCATTTCTTAATTTTTACCAATGTGTCATGCTCGTATAACATCCTAACCGTTCAAGATTGTCCACAACATGATGATCAACTGGCATGAAAATCAATCAAGCTGATCCACGTATTCGGTCCAGCATGCAAGAACACTATTCATACCATCGGCTGTCCATTAAGTTTGAAAATGTGGACCACTTGATGATAGGCTCAGCCTGATTTTCACAGAAGGTGATATTCACGGTGGGACACACCTCTTGCACGGATCAGATGTTCCAAAGAAATAGTTTTATATGAAAGTTCACATACAGAAGCTACATATGATCATCCCTCGTCAAGAAAGCTATAACTGAACTATCTAATCCTGGCCCCACATACTTACAATTGTCTTTAGAACAGTTCATTTTCAACTACTAATTAGACGGCTAAGATTATCCTATCAGTGTCCAGAAAGGGACCTGATTCAGTCCACGTCTCTCTCTCTCTCTCTCTCTCTCTCTCTTCTTTATTTTACTTGCCCATGAGGTTGTTTTCATGGGTCCAGCTTGGTCTGTGTGCCGTTACATTCCTGCCCGCTAACGTAAACGCAGGATCAAAAACCCAAAATAAAAAAAATAAAAATATTGAAATAATAAAATAATAATAATAATAATAATAATAATATAAAAAGGCAGGCGTGCCCTTCCATACCCAAAATATAACTCCTCCTTCACGCTCTTCTCAGACTCTCTCTCCCTCTTTCTGCAGAAAGAAAGAAAGAAAGAGAAAGAGAGAGATGCCTCTGCTTTTGAGGCTTTTCTCATTCTTCTTCTTCTCCATCTCTGCCTCTTCTTTCATATCATGAACAAAACCCATCCCCTCTTCTTCTCAGAAGAAGATGACCCAACAACACCACCAACCCTCTCCTCTCTTCCTCCTCGACGCTCTCTACTGCCAAGAAGAGCATTGGGAGGAGGATGAAGAAGAAGATGAACAGAACAGCTATAACAGCAGCTATAGTGAAGAAACCCCACCATCTCCTCTCTTGTTCCTGCTACAGCAAGACCTCTTTTGGGATGACGACGATCTCCTCTCTCTTCTCTCCAAAGAACAAGAGACCCATCTTCATCTCTCTCCCTCCTATCTCGATTCCGATCCTTGTCTTGCTTCTGCTCGCAGAGAGGCTGTTGATTGGATGCTCAGAGTCAATGCCCACTACGGTTTCACACCTCTAGCTGCTGTTCTGTCCGTCGATTATCTTGATAGGTTTCTGTCCAGCTTCCATTTCCAAAAGGACAAGCCATGGATGACACAGCTCGCTGCTGTTGCTTGTCTTTCTCTAGCTGCAAAAGTAGAAGAAACCCAAGTTCCCCTTCTCTTGGATTTGCAGGTAAATAAAAAAAAAATCCCAAATTTCTTGCTTTTTTTGGGGGAATTTCTATGGAGTTTTGATGCTTTCGAGATGAAAATCTGATTGGTTTTTTTCTTTTTCTTTTTTTATTTTAAGGTGGAAGATTCTAAGTATGTATTTGAAGCGAAGACGATTCAGAGAATGGAATTGCTGGTTCTTTCGACCTTGAAATGGAAGATGAATCCTGTTACACACCGCTTTCTTTCATCGATCATATCATTCGACGGCTTGGATTGAAGACCCACCTGCATTGGGAGTTTCTTAGGAGGTGTGAGCGGCTGATTCTGTCTGTCATTGTTGGTGAGATTAGAAATCAGATGCTTTTTGGATTTCTTTCCAATGAAAATCTCGATTGGTTTGTATTTGGGTTTGGATAATCGAATTAAAAGGGTGTTTCTCTCTTGTGATTGCAGACTCGAGATTGGTATCTTATCTCCCATCTGTTTTTGCTGCTGCTACAATGCTGCATGTGATACATCAGCTGGAGCCCTGCAATCCTCTGGAATACGAGAATCAGCTGATGGGTGTCCTCAAGATCAATAAGGTACTAACTAATTTCTAATGCTAGATCCGAACTATTCATTGAAAGGGTCCCGCTGTGGATCGATCCCCATTGAAATTTTTCATTGATGAGATGGGGGTCTTAACCGTATTATCAATAATCTAGAAATCGACTGTAGAAAACAGTATTGGCCATTCTCAGCATTGAACAGCTTAATCTCCACGAGTCCAATGGCTAGGATCTTCAAATCAGTATGATTTGTTGACAATGTCAAGTTGTCCACCCATGGTGGGACTCAACAATGATCAATCCAGATCGTAGATCATGTGGGCCCCATCCAATTTCAGTGGAATGTAAGTCTGAATTCTAAGATGAATGTTAATCTTGTTTAACAGGAGAAGGTAAAAGGCTGCTTTCAGAGGATAGCCGAATCTACTTCGAGCGCATCGGCAGGCCGTAAACGCAAGCATCCATCGACGCCTACCAGCCCGAATGGCGTGATGGAATCTTCGATCTTCAGCTGCGACAGCTCGAACGATTCGTGGGTGTTGTCGGTTCCATCTTCACCAGAGCCAACCTTCAAGAAGAGCAGGACTGAAGATCAGCAGCCAATGCAATTGCCGTCGCTTCACCGAGCGTTCGTCGACGTCCTCAGCAGCAGCCCCTGAAACCAATATCTCAATCTCTTCCTCTTCTGCATTATATATATTTCCTTTATATTATATATATCCGTCGAGCTGCAAGCAAATTGCCTTCCATCTCTGCATTTCTTGCAGTTTGTCGATGATGGTGTTTGGGAAGAAGAACGGAGATGGCTGGCAGTTTTCTAAGTATATGAAGAAACGAACTATTCCCCCCCCCCCCCCCCCCCCCCCCCCCCCCCCCCCCCCCTCTTTCTAGCTTGTATTTGAACATATACGTCCATTACGTATTTTTATACGTGGAATTCTCTCTCTTAAATGGAGTGGATGGTTATGTATGGTAAAGAAGGGAAGTTTAACAAACGGTGGTGACTCTTAAAACATGTGGTCTTGTTGTACTGCAACTTGGACCGTCCACACCACTGACCCAATCGTCGATGGATGATAACTGAAACATTGCACCCAGAAGATAATATTAACCACTGACTGTTTTACCATTAACCAATAGATTTGATCGCCATTAATTGGGTGGCTAGATTTGCTTGATAGCTATTAATTGGGTGGCTAGATTTGCTTGATAGCTATTAATTGGGTGGCCAGGATTACTTGGTTGAAGCTTCTCTAGATCTCTTTTTATTAAAGAGAGGGATGCAAATAATGGGTTCTACCATTGTTCTTTCTCTTTTACTCTTTCCAATGTGGGCTATTCAAAAAAAAAAAATTCACAAAAAATGAGATAATGTATTTTTCTGTATTTCTAATAGATATTCGAATGTCATACCTGTATTTATACAGGCCCATACATGGTATACACGCGCATCATAAATGTCCATGCGTGATACAATTCAAATCATCCATGTATGTAAAGAGAACTGTTTTCCGTAAGTATGGAAAAGGCTGTTCACTGAAAGAGATGGTCCACAATTTGGATGGTCCAGATCACCATTTATCACGTCCACAATGTGAGAAGGATGAGTCACTACCATTTTAGAAAATGATGCTAGACTAACATCTTAAGCAATCCGTGACCTCTACAAATGGTAGAATCGAGAGGGAGGGAGAAAGTGAGAGGAGTGGAGGAAATTCGGGAGTTTTCATTTGCACCAGCTGGGACAGTTTCGGTAGTCCGCAAGAGCAGGTGAACTTGTAGACCCCAGACACTTTGGGGACCATCTTGGAAGGTCTTTTGAAAAAATTGCACCTGCAAGGCTACCTCGATCCATGGACTTTTGTTGCGACTACCCCTAGAATGTGAACTTGCCTGTTTTCGTGGTTGATAAATAAGGAATTGATCATTTACAACCCATGGCTTGCACCTTTTTCCACCTCAATGCCTGACATATGTGGGACATCTGGACCGTACAGAAGGTGTGGCCCACCAAGGAAATGTCACATGATTGAAAACTAAACTGACCCATATATCAGGTGGGCGAAATCTGTATGTTGGCCTTCCAATGTTTTTGATGTCTTGTAGGATGTGATGAGTGGACCATCCAACAGATGATATAGCTTGTGTTGGCATATTGGGTCTCCTAAGTCATGAGTAATATAAAGTGGGAGCAGTGGATGAAGGGTGATGATCGAGGTTGGTGGGCCAATGGGGCAGTAGTGAGGAGCACCTGTTTGTATTACTTTTGTTTGCATGTGAAGGGTGGAGTAAGTTGTCGGCCACTTGGGTTTGGTGTATTTGGACTTTTGTAGTGAGGGGTTTGACCTCGTACGTAGAGCCCGGGATGAGAGTTAGAGTTGGAAGGACTCAAATAGAGAGAGAGAGAGAGAGAGAGAGAGCTCTCAAATAGAGAGAGAGAGAGAGAGAGAGAGAGAGAGAGAGAAATCTCTCAAATAAAGTCTTCCTACCTCATCTACTTAAGTTAACATCATTAGCTATTCACTACAACCACTGCTCTCTCTCTCTGTCTCTTTCTCTCAACTTGTGAAATTGCATGTGCTTCACATACTATCTTTCTTGATTTTTTTGGAAAGATCCTCAATAATTCTCTTTTTATCAAAATAAACCTTCACTAATCTGAAATCTCAACCTATTTGCAGGAAAATTATCAAAATGGACTTTCCATTTTTTGTAATTTAGTGATGAGGGCCCCCTTATTGTGGGACCCACGTGGTGTGTGTGACATGGAATTTGTCCAATAGTTGCACTGATGATGATTGGAGTTTGATCCAGTTGCATGAGGATGCCATACACAGCACATGGTTCCCACCATGTTCAACTACAGTTAAACAAAAGAGGATGAGGCATTTTGATCATTTTCCCTCCTAAGCATTATGACAAATATTGCCCAGATTTAGAAAATTTCCCTACAGTGCATGAGATTTTGTTCATTTATCTGCAAGAAATTCATCAAACATTTCCTTGTAATAGTACGGTAAGATTTTCAAAAACTAGTACATTTCTAGTTTTTCGCTATTTTACCATCATATCATAGTAATTTTTACGGAATAAAATTTAAAAGGGGTGCATTTTTTTTTTTTTCATTTTTAACTGTCCACCAATCGGATAGTTAGCTAATAAAGAAATTTTAAATTTTTTTATATCTTTAGAGACATCTTAACCGGGGCTTTAATTAGGCTTTAATTAGAAATTTTCAATTTTAATTACTTAATAAGAAGTATGCAATTTTCTAACCGACTTGCAAGTAGCTGCACATCAACCATCACACTTCTCTCTCTCATAGTCCCTTGCATGTGCTTTCTTTCCTTTTAGGCAAACCTAATGATAATCTCTAATTGCTGATCTGTTTATCACTTCATGGCAATAAAAGTCGGGTACATCATCCTTACAAGAGGCTTTATGGGTGTATTTTCGGTAATAATGGCATGCAGGCCACCTCATCTCTACCATCCATTTGAACTACTTATCTAATTATTCTAGTGGGACCTACTGTGAATAGACCATGTCAGGAAAGATATTCTCACTTGGGGACCATCCTTTTTGCCTATCCAAAGTTGGGGTGACAAATTTCAATGGTTAGGATCACATGCAAATGACCACTTTTTGTATGGGGGGTCACTTATCAAATAGAAGATTTGAACATTGTGTCCAATAATGGTAGAAAGTTGTTGGAATGTGGGGCCTACCATGTTGTCTGTATGCCATCCAACCCGTCCATCCTGCAGACTAAAAAAGTCAACTTGATCCAGTCGCCAAGTGGGCCACACCATACAATACAATGGACAACTGTGCAAAAAACATGTGTGTTCTTGTTGTGGTCCAACTGATGGTTGGATCCAACTCATTTTTGGGGCATCCGATTTTCATGATGCAGTGACCCAGTTGAATGGATTGGATGACATACAGATACTACAATGGGTTCATCTACAACTAGTTGTAAAAAGGGGTAAAAAGGTTAATTGCTCAGATAATTGTGCTAATAAAGGATGGTCTCTGATATGGGAGAATCTGCAATGAATCTGTGATGCGGAGAAAAAGTAGTTAACGAAAAAAGAAAAAAAGAAAAGAAAAGAAAAAAAGGACAGAAATGTACCTCAAATTGCTGTATGAGCCATGAGATATGTGCAAATAACTTTTATCAAAGAAAGTTATTTGATACTCTAGCAGAGTGGGGGTGCTTGATATGCACATGCCATGAATTCTACACTTGGCATATTAATTCAAATTCAGCTCATGAAATACAGTCCCAAAATCAGATTATTCGAAAAATCCTAACCTTTGATTCATGGACACTTGTTTGCTGAAATTGGACTATTAAATAAATTTTCTTTTTTTCTACCATCTAAGGAATGTCCACTAATTCTAAGTCAGATAATCAAAATAGCTTAACTTTTGGTTCATGACACATGAATTGTGATCCATAAGTTAGATGGTTTAATTTTTCTTAAAATTATTTTCTACCGTATGCAATTTCTAGGTATGTTCCAATAGCCTGTGTATCATCCATCGCACTCTGACAGAGTATCAAAGTCTCTATCATATATCCATACCAAGGCAAGCATTAGAACATCTGAGGGTGTCTAACTTGCGCCTGGATGAGTGATGCGCTCACGGAAATTGAAGTTGGGAGATTGGTGACTTGTATGCAAGGTAAAGCAACCTTTAAAAATAGTTTATTTGGCAGACTTAAACCTTGTTTTTTGTTTATTGATTTTCCTTTTCAATGCAACCACTTGCCATAGCATCCGTTTCTGTGCAACTAAAAATGTCATTTTATATAGTAAAATCAGGTCTGATTGGAGAGTTTGGATTCCTCTTATGGGGAGTGGTCCATTGATTAGATGGCTATGATTAAACCATGGGCACCAATATCGGGGGATGCCATGGGCTGTCAATGGGCACCCGTGGACACTGATGTAGTCAATCTGATTTAATCAGCCATTACCCATAGAGATTTGTGCTTGAATACATCCCAACGTGTGTAAGAATATGATATTTTGGGCTGTTTGGTTTTCCAATTAGAGGTACATATTTTGTTTTACTCATAAATCATTATAAAAATATTTTATAATGTAAAAGTGTAATAATTACAATTTACTTTTTCTTGCTTCCTTACCAATGAATTTAGCTCTCAATTTATGAGCTATAATTTCTATATAAACAAACACAAAGAAATGATAATAACAGCTCATTTACCTTGCATTTAGTAAGAAATTGAAAGACCAAATAACCCTCGAGGACTTTAGCCTTTGAATTTGGGTCTCCCTATTATCTAAACTAAACTATTTATACAACAAGTTTCACTTCACATGGTGGAAAAAAAACAAATAAAAAGTATAAGTTGGATTATTTTGACCTTAGCTATTATTTTCTTTAACATTAATGGTTGTTATTATTGGTTTTAAAATACAGAGATATAATAGAAAATTTAAAAATATCAAACTAGAAATAATAGAAGAAAATCTGGAGAGTTAAGGCACGTTACTGTCGTTGTCTTAAAGATAAATTTGCCATCATAGGAAGATGATCCCTGATGCACTGGTGTTGGGGAGTTTTCAAACTATGTGCTGGACAGGGTATTCCGACTGGTCGTGCGACCGGTCTGGCCGTTTGGCCGTGCACGTGAAGACAGAAGGCTGAACCTGTGTTGCCCTAGACCGGTCGTGCGACCGGTCTGGAGGGGTTGCGACCTGTCGTGCGACCGGTCGGCTGTGAGGCAGCGTCGGGTCTGTGTTGTGAATTCTCCCTGGACGTTTCTGTGCAATGTACGACCGGTCGGCTGTGCGCACGAAGTCCTTGCGTAGTCTGCAGTACTGCGCAAGGTGTTTTTATTTTCGGATTTCTTCCTATTTAAGGTGTTGTAATCCGACTTAGAGAGGTATCCTAAGGTGTCCAAGGTTTCCTATTCGTACTAGAAAGAGGGGAGAGGTGTGTGTGAGAGAAAACTTGGGGATTTCTCTGTTTTTCCTTGCTTTGTGGGCTGTAAATCTCTGTAATCTCTGATATTCATAGTGGATCGTTTGTGCCGTGGTTTTTTACCCGTTTTGGGGTTTTTTCCACGTAAAATTCGGAGTCTTTTGTGGTGAATGCTTTTGTGTGATTGATTGCATCTTGTTACTCGTTTGATTGCGCATTGCTTCACGGTTTCGGTGTTTCACTTTCGCTGCCGGCTTTTCCCAACAAGTGGTATTAGAGCTAAAGTTGGGGTGGAGTAGATTCGAATTTGAGACAAGAAGATGGGATCGAGCGTAAGGTTTGATATAGAGCAGTTCTTCGGGAAAAAATAACTTTGAGCTATGGAAGGTGAAGATTGAATCCTTCCTGGTTCAGCAAGGGCTTGATGGAGCTCTTAGAAAGCGACCCGAGGCTATGCTGTAGACAATTTGGCTTTAAAGAGAAGTGAGGAATCGCGGTCGCATCTCCAAAATGCTACCAGCCCGGCTCGTGCTCGACGACAAAGGTCGCATCTCCAAAATACGACCAGCCCGGCTCGCGCTCGACGAAAGGGGTCGCATCTTCACCATGCGAGCACTCTTGATATGAACAGCTCCCAACATGTGAGCAGCTCTGGTCTCTGGTCTCTGGCGAGGACGTCATTCAGCTCATAGTACCAGCAGCTTATATAGGCCGATGGCTTGTTTTTATTTGTAGCTCCGAACCATGGGAGATCTCCATCAAGAGACGTAATCAGTTAGACGTGTAAAGTGGTTAGGCTATCCCCTTATTTAAGGATTAACAGGATAAGTGCCTTATCCCCTGAAATCAACAGTGATCTTAACGGCTTGCGTAACAGACTGGATCACCCGGATCTGCATAAATAGATGACCCCACAAATGATAAAGGTACACAATCTCTAAGCCTACGTTTGACACTTCATCTTACTATCACAGTACCCATACTGACTTTGCCATCGGAGGGCCATAAGCCGGGCCAACCGGCGGTGGTCTTAACCTTTCTTGGTGATTGCAGGTTCCCCAATCTACACCATTCATCTCCGATTGGAGGTCAGACGACGAAGAATCAAAGTTGGTCTCTGACCAACATCTGTTAGCCAATTTTTGGCATCAACAGATTGGCGCCGTCTGTGGGAACGACTAAATTGTTCTTGCCTATTTCTTCCTTCGTCGTTCAGTCATCTTCTCCCTTTTACCTAATCAATGGTTAGCATCATCTACCACACATGCTCAACCAAGAGTTGGTGGATCATTTCACACATGCATCTCCACCAGTCTCATCTTCCTCTCCAGCACTCCAATGTCAAGAGGGGCCCACATCTCCACCAGTCTCATCTTCCTCTCCAGCACTCCAACGTCAGGAGGGGCCCACATCTCCACCAAGCCGCTCAGTCGTCCATTAGTTGAGGACGTCGCACCCATCATCGATGGCCTTCATCTTACATGTACATCCCGTCTTCCAGAGACCAGGGCATCATAAGTGTACAACCCCTCATCCAACGTTCCTGATTCCACGTCACCTAGCCTTCATAAGTGTAAACATCCAACCTAATGGTGGACATCATCAATGCCCAACAGGTGGACCATCTTCAATCATCAGCACCTGATCAACCAACGATGCAGATGGGCGTCCATCCTCTCTGTCCAGCGGGATCTGCATTCACATGTCATGCAACCATCACATCTTCTCAGCTCCGACATTTCGCAGCTGTCTGGAACGTGTAACCCCCTCAAAGCCCAGTCGTTGATCACACCTTATAGATCTGCCACGTTCATCAGCATGAGAAACGTCAGCCACAAAGTTGCTTTATCCAGAACCTTGTCACAGACTCTAATTTGCCAAAATTGATAAACAACTTGGATTTCTCATAAGACTCCTCGGTGGATCCCACCTAACGTCCATAGCAAAATCGCGCTCCTACATCTGTTTCGAGAGTATCCGTCATAGCGGGACTCGCTCCTCACCAGTGGCAATGTCGCACACATCTCCCGTTGGTAGTCCGTGCAGAACCCTACCAATTCAATTATTCTTAAGTATATCCAGATCTCACGGACCAACTTCACCATCCAACCGTCCATCAGAGCTAGCAAGCTACAACGTCTCCAGCAAATAAAAACCCAGCCGTTGTAGCACATGAAGCTCTTCCCAGCAACCGCTCATCCATCTCATGCGGTAAACCACACCTCCAACTCCATGCTAAAGACACCGTCAACCAACAATGGAGCTTGCATCATCTAACATCCAGCATGGATAATCCATCCTCTTTAACTATCCACTCCAGCAGCTGGGACGCCTCCTTCATTCATGAACCAGCACACGCACCACCAGCGACATCCAAACCTTCTATAGTGATGGAACCCATGTTCCTGATCCAAACTGTCCATTTGATCCAAGCTCTTGGAAAACTTTGATCGTCCAAAGCTTCTTCATTATTTCCTGTTATGCGGCCCGCCAGAGTTCAAGACCTGCCTCGTATTTGAGTTCATAGATCATCTGAATCTCGCAAAACTAATCAATGACTTGGATTTCCTCATCTTACCTCGTAATGGATCACCATTCGTCATCACATGTGGGGCCAGCAACCATCAACGCCGCCCAACTGATCTTCATCATCCAGCTAGCGGTCATCCACTCCATCCATTGCCAATGGTTCGGCTTGTGGAGGAGATTCCCAAGCCTCAGGAAAAGCATATACTCGAAAGGCATGCCAGAAGCCTTAGCATATTTATTGGGTGGAGAAATCATCCAGCACGTTAAGTTTGGAGCCATCATCCAATCTCTCTCTCTCACGAAGATGCTAAAGGAATCCATTTCCCTCATAGGGATTCCATCGTTGTAGCGTTAAAGCTCTCGTGCCTCAATGAAACTGAATATGAAGCTTTAATTGTCGGCCTCAAATTAGCAAATATACACGCAATAAGGAACCTACTCATTCACAACAACTCTCAGCTCGTTGTATATCAAGTGCTCAACGAATTCGAGGCAAAGGAGGAGTGGATGGCTTCGTACAAATCTCAGGTACTCATCTTGCTCGCTCAAATTGAACAAATATAAAATAAGTCATATTCCTCGAGAGGAGAACAAGCTCACAGGTTCTTTGGCAAAATTATCTTCTACACCTGAGTCCGATCTTACGTAAGCTGTTCTTATCAAGCATCTATCTACCCCGAGTGTCGATCAAGTTGCTCCAGAGCAGCTCGCACATTACTTTTATCTTCCTGTTGGATGGACCCCATCATCCTTTACTCCAAAGCGGATGACTCCTAGATGATAAAAATCAGCCCGACAATTCGCTATCGTGCTACCAGGTATATCTTACAAAATGAAAATTTGTTACGTAAAAGTTTTACTTTACTGTATTTAAAGTGTCTCCATCCAGAAGAAGCACACCGTGTTCTAGATGAAATACACCAGGGGGCATGCTGTAATCATCCCAAAGGACGGTCTCTAGCAAACAAAGCAATGAGACAATGATACTATTGGCCCACTATGAAGGCGGATGCTATCGAATTCTCAAAGAAATGTGACAAATATCAGCGATATTCTCCATTCCCTCATTTACCGTCTGAGTAAATGACGCCGATGGACGGTCCTTGGCCTTTCGCTCAATGGAGAATCGATATAATCAGACCACTACCTATGGGAAAAGGACGTGGCAGTCGATTACTTCACCTCGATCTCCTAGAAGAGAAAATGAACATATCTTGTTTTCGAGTAATAGCTTATCAACAACTTGGTGCTTAGGCAAAACATCGGAACAGCCACTCGGTCATTGCATCTTAACTGGGAAGGCCCGTATCGAGTCATCGAGATTGCTCGACCAGCTGTTCAGCTATGGAATCTATAACTTGGTCGCTACTTCCATTTTTTGGACCCGAATAGCCCCGAAGGAAATACATACATTCTCTTGGCCAATCTTCTGCCTTTGGTAGAATCAAAGCCTCAATCGATAGATCAGTCTATCTCTATGCGGACATGGTCGCCAAGACCTCCCAGATTGAGCCCAACTCATTTTCATGAGTTGAGTAAAACATTATAGCATGAAGTGACTAAGTCATCTGCTCACCGCAGGGCCAAAGACTCAATTGATAAGCCAGCCTATCTCTATGCAGAAAGCTGGCACTTATAAATGCATGCTCAATCATGTACGGCTTCTCCTCCGAAAATAGGCGGTTACACATACATAGAAGTCCTTCGCGTAGCTCCTCAACACTAAGGACTTGGGGGCATCTGTTGTAGAATAAAGTTGGTCATCGAAAGATGTGATCAGAAAGTGATTGAGAGAAGTCATCATCAGATTGTTCGATAGCGAGCCTCCTCCGTTTATAGTTCATCTTAGATCCCCGAACAATGCCATCCGATCAACATGCGACCAGCTCGGCTCATGAGCACTCCGGACATATGACCACTCTCGTCGTGAGCACTCTCGAATATGGCCACTCTCGTCATGAGCACTCCGGACATATGACCACTCTCGTCATGAGCACTCCCGAATATGGCCACTCTCGTCATGAGTACTCCTGACATGTGAGCAGCTCTCGAACATGCGACTAACGTTATGGCCTTTGGGGTCGGAGCCTGCTTCGGACTCCCATTTGCCGGAGACATAAAACCATTTTTTCCTCCATCTAGGGCAATTGGAGGAGGGGTTCCCCAGAATGAAGTTATTCCGGTGCCAAAAGCAAAGGTAATACCAACCCTTGGTTGATGGGGCCCGTTTTAATTGGAATAACCTCAAAAATTTCCCAGCGGTTAATTCATCATTACCCGCTTGTTTCCAGAGGACGAAGGTACTTATAAGCACCCGCCAGCCGTTTACGATAAGCTGGCCAGGGGCAATCTTATAAATACGTAGGAAATTTCGGATGAATGGATGAAGGAGAAGACGCACGCCAACTTTGAAAAAATATTCATAAAAGGCCACATAGCTTGGTGGTGGTTCATCGGCTGTCTCCCCTTTCCCAGGTAATCTAAAAATAACAGAATCTGGGACCCGATATCTCTCCCGAAGGCTAGAGAGCCATTCTTCTGTTAGTATTGAGGAGTAGCCGGCAGCAGAATACCTTTCTACCGGTACCCTGGCAGTGTTAGATTCAGATGAATCGGGGGTGTGATCTCCCAGGGGAACGATCTCTTCATCGGAAGACTCCACTATTGCAAAAGAAAAAACAAGATAGAAAAAGAAAAGATGAAGGAGGACTACCTCTGCGAAAAGGTTTGCACTGGAAGCAAAGGAGAAGAAGAAAGAAGAATACCCTGCAGCCGAAAATTCGAAAATGAAGAAAATTTTACAGGGTATGATATTTATACGCAATCATTTCTTTGATTTGGTTGACATGCGGTAGCCTCTCATCCGGCACGACAGACAAACGGGCACAAGCATTAAATACGGAGACACGTGGCGACCGACGCCTCATTTCTTGCGGCAGGAAAAGCTGCGTAAAAGCTGGCCATCATAAATGAAGAATCATGTTAAATGAATCATGCGCGATTCTCTCCCAGCAGTCAGCTACGCATACAAGCAAAACCCTTAGCATAGTTCCTCAACGCCAAGGGTTTGAGGGGCACTTGTTGTAGACAAATTTGGCTTTAAAGAGAAGTGAGGAATCCCGGTCGCATCTCCAAAATGCGACCAACCCGGCTCGTGCTCGAAGAAAGGGGTAGCATCTCCAAAATGCGACCAACCCGGCTCGTGCTCGAAGAAAGGGGTCGCATCTCCAAAAATGCTACCAGCCCGGCTCGTGCTCGACGACAAAGGTCGCATCTCCAAAATCCGACCAGCCCGGCTCGTGCTCGACGAAAGGGGTCGCATCTCCAAAATACGACCAGCCCGGCTCGCGCTCGACGAAAGGGGTCGCATCTTCACCATGCGAGCACTCTTGATATGAACAGCTCCCAACATGTGAGCAGCTCTGGTCTCTGGTCTTTGGCAAGGACGTCATTCAGCTCATAGTACCAGCAGCTTATATAGGCCGATGGCTTGTTTCTATTTGTAGCTCCGAACCATGGGAGATCTCCATCAAGAGACGTAATCAGTTAGACGTGTAAAGTGGTTAGGCTATCCCCTTATTTAAGGATTAACAGGATAAGTGCCTTATCCCCTGAAATCAACAGTGATCTTAACGGCTTGCGTAACAGACTGGATCACCCGGATCTGCATAAATAGATGACCCCACAGATGATAAAGGTACACAATCTCTAAGCCTACGTTTGACACTTCATCTTACTATCATAGTACCCGTACTGACTTTGTCATTCGGAGGGCCATAAGCCGGGCCAACCGGTGGTGGTCCTAACCTTTCTTGGTGATTGCAGGTTTCCCAATATACACCATTCATCTCCGATTGGAGGTCAGACGACGAAGAATCAAAGTTGGTCTCTGACCAACATCTGTTAGCCAATTTTTAGCGTCAACAGAGCTATGGAAGGTGAAGATTGAATCCTTTCTGGTTCAGCAAGGGCTTGATGGAGCTCTTGGAAAGCGACCCGAGGCTATGAAAGACGATGAGTGGACGAGGCTCGACAAGAAGGCAAAAACCTTAATCCTATTAAACCTTACGGATGATGTTCTTTATCATGTCATGAAGGAGAAAATTGCGGTTGAAACGATGGCGAAGCTAGAGAAGGTTTATGCCAAGAAATCTCTAGAGAATCGCATGTGCGTATTGATGCAGTTGTTCACCTTGAGGATGACTGAGGGAACGGAGGTGGAGGACCACCTGAGCACATTCAATAGGCTGGTTTGCAAGTTGGTGGAGATCGATGAACCGATGAAGGATGAGTACCAAGCATGCATCTTGTTGAATTCTCTTCCAGATTCATATGAGTCGTTCAGGGACTCTGTATGCGCAGGGAGGGAAACCATAAGCGTCGAGACCGTTATCTCAGCCCTCCAGTCGAAGGCGATGAGAAAGAAAAGCGGTGACGTGGCTTCCCGTTATTCCTCAGAGGCACTGGTTATGAGGGGAAGAAGTTCTGAGCATGGAGGATATTCGAAATCGGGATTCGAAATCGGGATTGAGGGCCAAGGGCAAAGGTAAGTCTAAGTTGAAGTGCTGGAATTGTGGCCAGGAGGGCCACATGAGAGGGGATTATCAGAATCCCAGGATGAGGCAAGAGAAGTATGAAAATTCTTTTGGAGAGGGAGCCAATACCGTAGAGGACGGTGGCGATCTTTGTAAAGTTCTGACTGTTTCTGGCAAGGGATCTCACGGTAGTGATTGGATCCTTGATTCAGGGGCTTCATGTCACGTTTGTCCTGATCGGAGTTCATTTACGACATATAGAGAGTATGGTGGAGAATCGGTGTTTGTGGGCGATGGAGTCGCTCATAAGGTTGTGGGTATTGGTACTGTGCGCATCAGGATGTTTGATGGGGTCGAACGATCCTAGAAGATGTGAAGCACATTCCCAAGATGAAGATGAATGTGATTTCTCTTGGTGCACTCGAGGCGAAAGGGTGCGTGTTTATCGGCCGCGATCGTTGTTGTGAAGTGATGAAGGGGGCGCTCGTGTGTATGAAGGCACGGAGGTGTGGCCATCTTTACATGTTGATCGGGAGCACAATTCACGATGGAGCTGCGGGAGAGGCGGCGAGATCCACAGTTGCTCGTATGTGACAAGTGCCCAAGGGCCACATGAGAAGAGCGGAAAAGGGCGTGACTTTGCAAGGATATGGTCGATGGTGGCACGAGAAGTGGTGGAGTTATGATTGAAGATGAGATGACGTTGCAAGGATGTGTTGATTCGACGTTTGAAGCCTCGGTGGAGTTTGTTGGGGAGTCTTCAAACTATGTGCTGGACAGGGTGCTCCGACCGGTCGTGCGACCGGTCTGACGACCGGTCTGACCGTTTGACCCTGTGCACGTGAAGACAGAAGGCTGAACCTGTGTTGCCTTAGACCGGTCGTGCAACCGGTCTGAAGGGGCTGCGACCGTTCGTGTGACCGGTTGGTTGTGAGGCAGCGTTGGGTCTGTGTTGTGAATTCTCCCTGGACGTTTCTGTGCAATGTGCGACCGGTCGGGCGACCGATCGGCTGTGCGCGCGGAGTCCTTGCGCAGTCCACAGTACTGCGCAAGGTGTTTCCATTTTTGGATTTCTTCCTATTTAAGGTGTTGTAATCCGACTTAGAGAGATATCCTAAGGTGTCCAAGGTTTCCTATTCGTACTAGGAAGAGGGGAGAGGTGTGTATGAGAGAAAACTTGGGGATTTCTCTGTTTTTCCTTGCTTTGTGGGCTGTAAATCTCTATAATCTCTGATATTCATAGTGGATCGTTTGTGCCGTGGTTTTTTTTACCCGTTTTAGGGTTTTTTCCACGTAAAATTCGGAGTCTCTTGTGGTGAATGCTTTTGTGTGATTGATTGCATCTTGTTACTCGTTTGATTGCGCATTGCTTCACGGTTTCGGCGTTCCCCTTTCGCTGCCGGCTTTTCCCAACAACTGGATCCTAACAAGTTTGGTCCTAGGATATAATAGCTCTCCTCCAAGATAAACAACTTAGATCTGTGCACTCTGGATTACAGCCACACGAGCTCAAGAAAACTTTAACTGATTTCCCAAAAAAAATACAAGAAAAAACTAAAGATGAAAGATTTTTTTTGATGATTTGCAATAGAGAAAATGTCTTTATAAAGGAAAAGTAGACGGTGCATGCTGGCTCATTAATTTTTAAGTAAGTGTACAATGGCTCTTTATCTTCATGTGCATGAGTAAGACAAAACATATGAAGAGAAAATTAAAAGTGCCCAATCAAAAACATACCGCACCACACCACAGCCATGGCACGAGCAAAATCGCTTATATAACATACCCTTGTTTTCCAATATAAATGATTAGTAAGGGGTTTTAATATAAATGTTTAGTTTTCCTAGCAACTTTTCAATGTAATATAAAACTAAACACAATTAAAACAAGTTGGTTAATAAAGGCTAAAAATCGATTTTCTTAGATTTTTCAATTTTTTTAAAACCCTTTTAAACCAATAATTATAACCTTCGTAAAATCAATGGGTTGAAATATTCATTCTAAGCGTGTTTTTGAACATCCCTACCTAAGGAGAATCCTATCAAATAAGCTATTTATGCTATTAAAAAAAAGGCCTAAATCCAATAGATAAAGTTTTGATTACCTTATTGTAATCCATCTAAATGTATTTGAGTAGAGTTCTCATCCATACAGAGAGTAATCCAAAAAGCATATTCTTGTGTGGACATGAGCATTTGATAGTAATTACGAAAATGAAATGGAAAAATTAATAATTATTCAAGGGTTATTTTCACCTATATCACATTCACAAATTCTCATAATAAGAGTTATTTGATTATGCCATGAACCCATAATCATTAGCTAAACGACCCTTTATGAAAAACCCAATGTCATTAGACGACAAATACTTCGTACCTTGTGTCCGAAGGACGAAGTGCACTATAGATTAGGCTGACAATTATTTCAAGAAATCCTTGATTTCTTAGGGTGCGGTTTGGGTGGATCCCCAAGGGTGGGGCCACTGTGATGTATGTGAGTTATATATATCTACACTGTCCATCCATTTTGAAAGCTCTTCTTAGGGCAAGATCTAAAAATGAAGCAGATCCAAATCTTAGGTGGACCATACCACATGAAAATATTCATGGGGGCCACTAGAATGTTTATTTTCCATCCAACTTGTTGACAAGGTCACAAAGACCTGGATAAAGAGACCACACAAATATCAGCTTGATCCAAAACTTTTATGGCCCACGAGAAGTTTTTAATGGTTGAGTACCACTCTTTATTGTATTATGGCTCACTTGAGATATGGATCTACTTTGTTTTTTGCATCATGCTCTAAAATGAGTTTTCAAAATGTATGGACGGTGTGGATGTAACATACACACATCATATAGTGGACGACACGGTTAGGGATCCAGCAAAGCTGCGCTCGATTACTAAACCATACACAGTAACAAATCTCATTCTCCCTTGGCCAAAAATTTCTTAAGAGATTTTCAAAATTTGAGGTTTTTCTTAAAATATTATTGGAAAACCTTGTGAAAGATTAAAAAAACAATATTTAATGTAAATTATTATAAATCCTTAATGTTTTTATAATATTTTAAGTTAATAATGCAATATATCATGGTAAAAAGGTGATATTTTCAAACCTACCACAATTGTGATAATAGCATTTGGTGTACTTTTCTCACGATATTATTGCGTGATTTTTATAATCTCGGTGATAGTTGTCACACGGTCAATAGATTTTTTTTTTTTTTTTTTTACCCTCACGTATTCCAACTATCTAATTGGCTGAGATTATTATTTAAAAATGGACCCGACGACCAATTTGATAGCTGGTGTGATTTTCTTCGGGTCCAATGTCTCCCTTATCCAACTCAACATGACTCGAATCCGACTCAAATTGACTAGGTCGCCAATCCATTGGTGAGCCACCAGATGAAGGTTTCCAATCCAATTGACTAGGTTGCCTTGCCCATCCATTGG
The DNA here is from genome assembly GCA_003013855.2 of Liriodendron chinense. Taxonomy (NCBI): domain Eukaryota; kingdom Viridiplantae; phylum Streptophyta; class Magnoliopsida; order Magnoliales; family Magnoliaceae; genus Liriodendron; species Liriodendron chinense. Next base: position 2,523,715 of record ML058559.1, on the reverse strand, counting down.
TGGGCCACCAGATGAAGGTTTCCAATCACCCCCCCCACGCTTAACCATTGTACAACGTCAGATGTATACTTCTTCTAATCACTTGGCAGACCAGACAACAACCGGATTTTGGCTATCTAATCACACTTTCTTCTGCTGCAAACTGGCATTAGATTTTCAAACATGGCTTTCCTTTGTATGATGGGCCCATGTCTCTAACAAATGGACCGTTGATCTGATGGTCCTCAACATGACCCAAAAATAATCTATGAGGACATTTACTCTTTAGCATGGCAAATCCAATGTCCACCCTCTAATATTAACGGTCTGGATCATCTATTCGTGACACCCAACTCTACAAAATGAAAATCTAAGGATGCTGTTGATCCACTCAAGCTGAGGATCATATACTTCCTCCTGTAAAGGAAAATGTGACACTTTTGGACTCCAGCCAGCCAAACAACTTTTAAAACCCAAATAACAGAAAAGAAACCCCACCATAGACGACTAGAAGAGAGAGAAAAAAAAGATCCCAATCATCCCAACCGTCCGTTCATTGCTACCAAAAGTCCAATTGGATTTGAAATCCAACATCTCTTTGATTTTGGGGGGGTGTTTTTTGTTCTACTTTCCATGAGATGTTGGGATTTTTCAACGGAACAGCTGAGACCTCCACAAGATCTGTGTGGCCCACTCAATAATTGTGGAATAATATGATGGCAAGTCTCCCTTTTTTAAGTTTTTTGTGTCTTTTTGACTGAGTCCTCGGACAGAGTTTGGAAAGCAAAAGAAAATCAAATGGCCCTAAGTAACTCGCATGGTTGCCTCTAATAATAGCACCTGATATGTCCACACCCCTACATGGTGGGCCCCACTTCATCTGTCTCATTCACTCGGCCATCAGGAAGGTTCCCATCATACCCTGAAAATGGACGGTTGGAAAATAATTTTTTTTTAAAAAAATCCAACGGTTTAATGCGCTGGTCGAGTATGACCGTACGTAAGCATGTGTGCAGGATTGCACAGGGAGTGACATGTGACTTAATCCAAACCGTCCAAATTATTGGGTGGACGTGGATCGGTCGTATGTCAGACAATTCACACTAAATGGATGATTCTATCTGGTTCATTTGTGGATATTAAAAAGGGGCAGTTGTGATGGAAAAAATCAAACGGTCCAAATTCAACGCAGAAAGTCAAGTTATGTGCTCACCTTCAATGGGGTCCACAATTTCAACCATCTGAACTTGCTTGCATATATGCCACGTGTAACAGTGGGGTGATCATGCGTGTGGATGGTCATAATCTGCTATAGAGAGAATCAGTGCTTTATGGTGAAAATTTTCACAGTAGAACGTTTTCTCACAGCGGTTCATCCATAGCTGGCCAACCAAATGAACAATTCCAATACTGAGATGGGCCCCACATATAGTCTATGTTATGTAGACCACAATTTTTGGTAGTCCTCCGAATTACTAAGCTAATCGTCAAACAGAAAAATCTGCCTTTGGAAGAACAGGCGCCATTGGCTCTACCACCTTTTTTTTTTTTTTATTTTCCTTTTATTTTTCTTTTATTTTTCTCTTCTATTGGAGAGAAAATGCAACAGCTGTAAAGAGCCTAAAGACAACAAAAGGGACGGATTCTGATTTTCCGATTTTCCACCCCATTAAAATCCCTCCCTCTCTCTCTCTCTCAAAAGCTAAGCTGTTCAGATTGTGGGACCCACTGTAGATAGGTCATAGTCCCAAAATCAGATGGACTGAACAATCTCAACTACCGATTCACGGAGACTTGTTTCGAACCGTTGGATATTTTTTTCATCTCAGTCATCTTAATAGTATATCTCCCTCACATGGCCCATCATCTCATGATCAACAAGGCTTTACTGATTCAAATTCAAAAGAAGAGATCAAAGGAGGAGATTTGATCAGTGGCCCAGATCAGATCTTATCAGTGGCCCTCTATTAGAACTAATCAAATCTCATTCTTTGATCTCTTCTTTTGAATTTGAATAAGTAGAGCCTTGTTGATCATGAGATAATGGGCCATGAGAGGGAGATATGCTATTTTTTTTAATAGAAGTCCAACAATCAATTTTAAAAAATATAATCGAATTAATACACTCGGCGAAATAGACGGCTTATAATCCATCTAAAATCCGAATCACCATTTGGACGATTAATCTGAGTTACTTGCATGCCCTTGCACAGTTTTTAGTGCCTGCGTATCTACCACCACACAGTGTCAGAGTATCAATCTTTTTCCATTTATATAACCTTGAATCGAGGACATGCATAGTATACTCCAGGTTTGCATTTTTCTTCCATGTGGGGGCCATTGTAATACGATCGAGACCATTGGTCTGTTAGGCACCAACTTGATTTGACGACCCAAAAAAGAAGCCACAAATTGGAGGGTTGTGATTACTGATATGGGACCTTTCTATATTTCTCTTTTTAATGTCTATTCACTGGCCACAAATACAATGGATAGGATTCTCCTATCAAGGGAGACATTTGGGTCATGGTCCATCCACAGCTGTATCCTACTGAAGAGTAGTCTGGATCACTAAAACCGAGTTTGCTATGGATATCCTCGGATTGAGCACATATCCTCTCTCTCTCTCTCTCCCTCTCTCTCTCTCTTGCCTGCATGCATGCAGGGTCTGTGCCAACTGCTTTCATATCTGCCACTGCGGTTGTTGGCCCACCTGCATGCATGCAGCACGAGACCATTTTAAATGGAGGGCCCATATTAAATTCAACCACGCTACTATTTTTTTTTTTTTTTTTTTTATCATCTTTCATCATTTTCCCATATCTTAAGAGGGTAAGCCTTATATATAAGTTAGGTACACATCTCGGTCTGGCGGGAATCCCAGCGCACATGATTCAAGTCATCAGTCCTAACGAGTTGTAATCCGAAGCGGATTGCATACTGAGTAGAGTCTGTGGGGTCCACCGTGATTTACGTATTAAATCCACTCCGTCCATACATTTTATCGCTTGAGCCGAAAAATGAAGCATATCTAAAGCTCAAGTGGACCACACCATAGGAAACAGTGTGAACTGAACATCTACCGTTGAAAATTTCTTAGGGGCCGCAGAAGTTTTGGATCAAGCTGATAATTGTGTTTTACCTTCATCCATGTCCGTGTGATCGTATGAACAGGTAGGATGACAAATAAACAGCACTGTGGGCCTTAGAAAGGCTTCAACGGTGGAAATCATTATTCCCACTGTTTCCTTTGGTATGGTCCACCTGAGCTATGTATATGCTTCAATTTTGGGTTCAACCCCGAAAATGAGCTGTAAAAACGGATGGACGGAGTGGATAAACCACATACATTCACGGTGGGCCCAACAGAGTTTACTCCGTACGATAAAAGCGTACTGAGTTACTCAGTACGCAATCCGATTTGGTTGTCGTCATGGGGGACCATGGACTCGACAATCATTCTGGTATAATCAGAAGGTGGGCCACAGCTGTACAAAACGAATGAACGGTTGAGAGACAATGACCGGTGGTCCCAATTTCTCATCTATAACCCAATTTTTCAGATATGACATTCATGCAGTGGGGATAACATGATAAGCGGCTCCCCCCACGCCTGTGAGGCAAGTCGACTTAGGGTGTGTAGTCTGGGACAGGACACGGGTGCCTCATTTCTTCCATGTCCCCAGGTGGCTGGTGTTCTACCCTGTTTTGGGCAGGTTTTTTGGGCCAATAAACAACTAACACGTAGTGCCGTTTGGTGAATATATTATATATAGCTGTAGTAGATTCGAAAGAAGCTTATCGGCCGATTTTATAAGAACACAGTTGGCGGTCTTTTGAACGACGTAAGCGATGAATAAGCAAGAGCAATGGCAAATCAGAGAACAGGTAACCTACAGTATAAGGGTTTGTGCTGTTAAAATAAGAAAAGCATGGAAGGTTGACCGTGAGAGACAGTTACCGTAACCGTCCATCAAAGGAAGCGTCTAGATGATGGATTGAAGTCTATAAACAGCAAAGAGATCAATAGTGAAACAGGTCCAACACCAATTGTTAATGTAAAAAATGGGCAACAGATGTTAATCATCAGGGACCAACATCGGTAAACACGACACCTTCATATGTGTAAAAGCTTAAAGAGCAACCAGAGTTATGGTTAAGTCCTATAAGGGAGGTGGGTGATTAGGACCTTTTGAAATTCTTTTTTCCTACGTACACAATTTAACACATTAAACTAAGTAAATAAGAACACTTCGGCTTCCAAGCCTAAGTGGGTCCAATCACAAGACTAGCATATGGTTTAAACAATAAACAACCCAGTCTAAACATGCGTAGATAATTAAATGATTTAACTAATCAAACTCCTAATCTATGTAACCCATGTAGACTTATGAGAATGGATCAATGAGCTCAAGTCTATACAACTAGTAAAAGTACATCTTGTGTGCGAATGTGACTATCTAGTGTCTAGCATATATTCTTATCAAGCATACATAATTAACAATTAAACATTCAATGCTAAGATAACAATGTGCTCAATCAATCACAAATACAAGCATGTGCAGTGGTTCGACTTTGGGTCTACTCCACTCCTGGTTCAAGTACTCAACTCCTTTAAGCACATCGGCATTCACTACCGGAGGTTTTAAATGAGGTTCACCTCTCAACCTTTACACGGAGGTTTTCTCGGTTCACTTCTCAACCATAACCGGAGTTTTGAACAAATGGCTAATTAACTCTCAACCCAAACAGAGTTTTAGACATAGGCTAACTCTTAATCCGACGCACGTTCACTCCTGTGTTGAAGGTTCCCCCTTGGAGACTTTGTTTAGGCCCGGCAAACGAGCCAAGGAGCGCCAAACAACCTCTAGTCTTTAGGCCGACAAACAAGCCAAGGAACGGCCAATGTCCCTAGTTCGAGTTTGATAAACAAACTCTACACTCAACTCCTACAGGGAATTGAGGGATGGACTCTCAACAAAGACAACCTTACTTGTCAGATGAGCCTCTTGTTCAGCGCCGGTTTAGGTTGTTTGATCTTCGCTCTTCCGTGCTTCAATCAAATTCCCTTGTTCCCCCGATCGTGTTGTTGTTGCGTCGCCAATGCCTCAGCTACACTTGATCAATCACCTTGCTTGTGATGCCTTTGAGATGCCCAAGGTGATAGGAGGGTAGGTTTGAGAACTCTACAACTAATAGGAATGGGTTGCCTAGAGTTGCTCACTTACAATGATCTCATCTTAGAGATTTAGATAAGGATATGCCTATCAAGGAAGATCCAAATTCTAGAGATCAAGAGGGGATGAAGGCCATCTTCTTCATGAGCTTGGAATGCTCCAATCTTGTGTCAAAGCACAAGGAAGATGCCTTACATAGGTTGGGAATGAGCCTCAAATGGTCTCCAACAAAGGTAGCTTCACTCCTCATAAAATTCATATTTTTTTTTCTCAAGAAACCCCCCAAGCCTATTTATAAAAAGGTCCAAACGGATATAAAATGGTAAGAAAACGGCTAGTCCCGACCGGTCAAGACTGGTCGGCCAATGGCCGGGCAAGACAATGAGCTTGCTGTCTAAGAGGGGTGTCTGTCCGACCGGTCAAGACCGATCGACCCAATGGCCTGCGCACACAGCATGTTGCTATGAAGACTGGGAGCCAGTCTGACCGATCAAGACCGGTCGGTCTAGTCCAACTGACCGGTCACGACTATTCGAACAAGCCATGCAATGTGCAGAGCAGTTTGGTCTTAGATCATGCAGCACATGCAACCTCTTAAGCCTCTGTTGGGTGATCTTATGAGACACCTAGGGCCAATCTATGATGACAAAGGTATGCCTAAAATGGTCAAGGTCATCAAGAGGTAATGGATATGATTTTAGTTAAGGTTAAGGCGCACCAAGGCATCACTTTACCTATTTCTTCTTCCTTGATGCAGCAGGGCCACTTGAGTCTTCAGTCTTCGTCTTCATTAAGCTCAACCGACACTAGACTCACTGACCTATGTGATTGACAAACAAGGTGCACTAGTATGCCACAGAAAAGTGCATTAACAGAATTTACCCATAATAGTAGCCCTCCAAGTTTCGTGGTAAGGAAGTCTGAGCACAGAGCTTTGAAGAGGTTATAACTGAAGTTGTGGCCTCCGTTGCTCAAGTTTATGCTCCTTTTTTGTATCGTTGATTGCCTCTTAGGCTTTAACTTACCTGTTTAACAGATAAGGGTTTGAATTCGCCAGCCGGTATGAGTAGACTGTGCTCACTTCCCAGTCCACCCAGCAGATTGTGCTTATCTTGCCAGCCCATCTGAGCAGACTGTGCTCATCTTGCTAATCCCTCCGGCAAACTGTGCGCATCTTGCCAGCCTATCTGAGCAGGCTGTGCTCATCTTGCTAACTTGTCCAACAGCCTGGGCTCATCTTACCAGCCCGTCCAGCAGACTGTGCTCATCTTGCAAGTACATCCGAGCAGGCTGTGCTCATCTTGCCAGTCCTTCCAGCAGATTGTGCTCATCTTGTCAGTCCGTTTAAGTAGACCATGCTCATCTTACCAACCGGTCTGAGTAGATTTTGCTCATCTTACTAGCCCATTTGAGAAGGTTATGCTCATCTTACCAGCCTATCCGAGCAGATTGTGCTCATCTTGCCAGTCTGTCTGATCAAGTTGTGCTCATCTTGCCAGCCCGTCCGAGCAAGCTGTGCTCCTCTTTCCAGCCCGTTTGAGCAGGCTGTGCTCATCCTTCTAGTCTGTCCAGTAGAATATGTTCATCTTGTCAGTCCTTCCAACAGATTGTGCTCATCTTGCTAGCCTATATGAGCAGGTTGTGCTCATCTTGCCAGTCCGTCCAATAGACTGTGCTCATCTTGCCAACCTGTCCGAGCAGATTGTGCTCATCTTACCAGCCCGTCCGAGCAGACTCTGCTCATCTTGCCAGCCCGTCCGAGCAGACTCTGCTCATCTCGCCAACCTGTCTGAGCAGGCTATGTTGATCTTGCCAGTCTGTCCAGCAGACTGTGCTCATCTTGCCAGGCTGTCCGAGCGGGTTGTGCTCATCTTGCCAGTTTGTCCAGTAGACTGTTGAAACTTTTGAAGTTGGCTGTCTGGTAGCACAATCTTGGATTTGGCCGTCCAGGTGATCAATCCTTTTGTGGTTGGTTCGGCGGACGTGGAGAGCTGTCTTGTCTTTTAGGGGAGCAGTCTCGTCGATCCTTATTTTTCTTCTTTTGGTCTGAAGACGAGGTCTCTTCAATCTTTCTCTTGGGGGTGATGAAAGTTTTGAATCAAGATGATATTTGTGTTTTACTTTCATCCATGTTCGTGTGATCGTATGAGTATGTTGGATAACAAATAAACATCACCTAGAAAGGCTTCAACGGTGGAAATCATTATTCCCACTGTTTCTCGTGGTATGGTCCACCGGAGCTTTGGATATGCTTCAACTTTGGGTTCAACCCCTAAAATGAGTTGTAGAAATGGATGGACGGAGTGGATAAACCACATACATTCACAGTGGGCCCAACAAAGTTTGCTCGGTACAATAAAAGCCTATTAAGTTACTTAGTACGCAATCCGATTTTGGTGTAGTTATAGGGGGACCATGGTCTCAACAATCATTCTGGTATAATCAGCAGGTGGGCCACAACTATACAAAATGAATGAACAGTTGAGAGACAATGACTAGTGGTCCCAATTTCTCATCTATAACCCTATCGATAATCTGATCAGTATGATTTTTAGATATGTCATCTGTGCAATAGAGATAATATGATATGCGGCTCCTCCCATGCCTGTGAGGCAAGTTGACTTACGGTTGTTGAGCTATGAATTATGCATATTCTAACCCCATTTCATCACTCAGTATGCATGGTTTGAATGAGTAAAGACCTATCTAATGCATGGTTTTGTGATTGTAAGAAAGAGAGAGAGACTTCACCTATTTGATGACTAAAAGACCACATTTAACTCCATTGATGATGATAGAAGATGGGCCAAAAGAAGAGAGGAGGAATAAAAAAGAAAAGAGAGAAAGAAAATGAAGAAAATCAGTAATAATATTGGGACCGACCGGTCATGACCGGTCGGCCACCACCCTGCTGCACATTGAACACACTGGACCAACCAACTGACCAATCATGACTGGTCGGCCACTTGCAAATCAACATGCTTCTCTTTAGCGACAAACACGATGGACCTCATCTCTCTCTCCAGCGATAGAGACGATGGATGTAATGCCCGGATTTGCCATAGTCATTTTAAAATTTTCTGAAATTAATTTTTAATTTTTTTATATATATTAAATACCGACCATTGATATTAAAATTCGAATAATGAGTCATCCGTAAGAGATCAGGTAGAGTACTCTTTATTAAAGTTGCTTAGAATGACCTCATTACCAACGTAGAAGAGGTAGATTTTACTAAATCTGAAGATTTGTGAAAATTATAGAAATGCCATTAGTTAAACTTAAGTTAACATACCGTTTTTAAGTACGCTAGTTTTTAGCATCATTAAGATGCAAAACCCTAAACATAAGCGTTTGGATGCATTTTAACCGTATATGTCGAATTTCAGCCATCCAATCATCCGACAAATAGGTAAATCAGAAATCTGATCATAAGTGGGCCACCCAACCTCATTTTTAGTGTCAACGCATTATTTTACCTCACAAATATGCTGGACGGAGTGGTTTTATATAAACATCATGGTGGAACTTGTGTGCATGACACAGCCAAACCGTGCGGTCAAACGCAAGTTTGACCATGCGTCTCAAGCACAGACGGGAAATCGCCCATGGGCAGCATTACTGGTCATCCAAACTGCCCACATATGGACCCCTTTTCGATAATCCAAGTTGTCCATCCTTTTCTAGTCCCTCAAAACCCTCTTCTACCAAATTTCATCTCATTCCATTGTGAATCCAACCCGATCTCCTCTTCCCTTCTAATCGTTGAAAACTTGAATCTTCCAATCCGGGAAACCTCTTCGCATGGAAACCTAAGAAAGTTTCTAGAGGATCCTAAAGATCACTTTTAGTTAATTAACGTGGAGAATCATCTCAAAAGCAGAAGTTTCTTCCACCTTGTGTAAAAATTCTTTAAAAGCTTCTCTTGTGCTAAAACCCTATCAAATAGATGTGGACCCTTAATTTATGGACCCTACCTGCTTCATTGGACCCATCTAAACCCACCCTAGGTGTCCGATTGTCAGACAAACCGTCCGTTCAAAAGTTTCTAATTCTAAACTCATTATTTCCTATTTTCTTCTCATGGACCGTTCATTACTTAGTGAGCCTCATTCCAAAATTTGTCATGACCATTTTGTAGCCCATATTTGACTTAACAAACATGTGGAATCTCTCCTCAAACCATTTTGTGTACACTTTCCAAAACGGCTCGAAAGATAATATATTTCTACTTTAAACCGTAACCGTTCATTTGAAGATGGTATAGCTTCCCTAAAACCATAATTCTGACCCTACCTTTATATATAGGGCCTCTCCTAGCCAGAGGTGACACCCACCCATGAATTTGAGAGAAAGAGAGAGAAAGAGTGTCATTTTGCTACTCTTTCATCATCATATATCTCTAATAGGCCGAAGATCATAAGGTAAGAACTCCTTTAAGATTGGGTTAATAATCTCATGTTTTGAAAGTTGATGATTTTTATATGCTTTTGTTTACATGTATTTCTTTGTTCTCTCCTTAGTAAGCTATATATGAATGCTTTTAGATACCCTTTTTCCAATCTCATGGTGATGAAGACATTCATTGGACTTAGAGATCCAATAAGGAATAGAATGTTTGTTGCATTGTTAAAACTAGAAAATGATAGCTAGGACATTTTATAAATGTATTGTTGCTCTAGGGTTCTGAGTAGTGGAAACATTTATAAACAATCACAAGCATTCACAAAAGTACACAAGAAGAGATATCGCAAGGCGGATTTTTATTCCAAAGATCTTGAGATCTTATACATTCTAGGCTGTGATCTGGCACGAGCTCTTAATTACATCGGGTGATCGATGACCCTTGATTAAAAGGCAAAAGACTAGTCAGCGGGGACTATGGTCTTAGAGTTTATGGTCGTAGAGACCTGTATTTGTTTTGTTATGGACTGAACCATCTTTGTATTAGTCAGGTGTCTATGTCCCATGTTATGACCAGAGATCCGGGCTTAGACGATCAGGGTTTATGACTGAGAAGGACAACTCTGGGCCCGCGCCTATCATGTATGGATAGGTGACCTCGGGTAGTCCAGTCTGCAGTTGTGTGTACCTGAGTAGGCCGACCGATGGATGCCGTTCGAATGGGTAGGGCATCGACTGTTGTGTTGTGGCAATTCATAATAATTGCTTTACAGCGAATTGAAACTCTTTGACATGGTTTATCGTGATAACCATAGTCGCGTTTGTCCAGCTTTCGACCAAAATCGGATCACATCTTTACAATGGATATAAATGATGACATATTTGCATAGTTCTGGATGTCGGCGGCTTCTTTTCGAGAAGTCATTTCATTCAACACGTCAAATCGGGTCGAACCTCGAAGATGTACAGTTCTGCTCGTTTAGAGAACCCGAAACGTCCATTTGACCGTTTCATTGAGTACGGAATGCTCGAAATACCCAAAATAGGCCCAAACGGAACTAAAAAACACTTAAAATTGAGTCTGATGCATCTGTAAACACGTTCTGTAATTGGCTGATTTTTTGGATGCGCGGGACTTAATTTATGAGTGCGTGGGCTCCAATGCACCTTTAAATTAAAGTACCAAATTTTTTATGAATTTATGGATGCGTGGGGCATTTTTCGGGTGCTTGGGACCGAATATACAAATCTGAATTTTGTCGAATTTATGGACGCGTGAGACCCAAATTTATGGACGCGTGGGCCATTTTTTGGGTGCGTGGGACACCAATATACAGATCTAAATTACATCGAATTTATGGATGCATGGGACCGAATTTATGGACGCGTAGGCCATTTTTCGGGTGCGTGGGAGTCCGATGCACTTGTTTGATTTATGTTGAATTAATAGACGCGTGGGACCCGAATTTATGGACGCGTGGGCCATTTTTCGGGTGCGTGGGACCATTTTATGGGTGTGTGACCCACACTTAGTGATTTTCAGGATTCAGACCTGCAGTGGAGAATATCGGCGATCGGAAAGGTATTCCGGTGACCGAGCAGGGTTTTCGGTGATCGGAAAAGTATTCTGGCGAAGGTTTTCGGCGGGGATTTCGAATACCCAGAGGATGGCAGCTCTTTCTCTGAAAACGTAAAAATGACTCGTTAGACGAGGTATTTATAGCCGAAGATACCGGAACTCCACTAATGAGGGCTTGCCATGTGCCACGCACCCCTAAAATACCCTCAACGCACCTTAAAATTGACGTGCGGAGGTCCGACGCACTCAAGAATAGGTTCTGCAAATATCTGATTTTTTGGGTGCGTGGGACCTTATTTTTTGGATGCGTGGGACTCTGAAACACCTTTAATCCAAGTCCTGGAATGTGTGGAATTTCAGGGTGCGTGGGTCTATTTTTGGGGTGCATGGGACTCCAAAACGCCTCTAAATGAGAATCATAAAAATGTGTCGAATTGATGGGTGTGTGGGATTCCAAAACTCCTTTAAATGAAAATCCTGAAATCTGTTGAATTTAAGGGTGCTTGGACCCATTTTTGGGGTGCGTGGGTACTCGAATTTATGGGTGCGTGGACGAACTTTTGAACGCTTTAAATTGGGTTTTGAATTCTGATGAGTTTGTGGGGTCCGTTGGATCATGCGATCACATGCACTTGTTCATCATAAATGACAATGGAGTCATGGGTTTGATTCTGAACAGTTCTGATCATGGTGATTCGCGAGGTCAGCTAGAGATTTCAGGCAAAATTGGCTAAGGAAATTTTTGTAGATCTCCGTTTTGCTTGTAACGGGAGGCATTTCGCGGGATTCCTTCGGAGGTGTCTGACCATTTTGTTTGTTATGAGGGCCCCTACATTTTTGGGACCCCAACATGCATATATAGGATCGGTGTAACCATCTTTAAGGGGACCACCTTTCCTTCCATATTATATAAAGAATAGTTGTGATTGTCTAATGGAGATCTTTATTATGTTATATTCCTTTTATATATGTGAATGGACCCTAGTCTGTGGTGATGAATATCGAAACACCTGGTTAAAAGGTTGCCCTAACCTAAGACGGTGCTTTAACTTATCTGGTTAAGTGGCCACCCTGATCTGTGGTGGTGGTATCAGATCACCCGATTAAGTGGTTGTTAAATCCATTTATTATTATTATTATTATTATAATATTTATTATTATTATTATTTCTCAAGTTGTTAAGGATCTCCATAAGACTATAGTTGAGCATGATTGTTATGAACCTTAGTAGACGGGCTGCCATCCTAGGATGTGATGCGTTGGTTACGACTGTTTTGATGAGTGACGAACCATGACGAAGGATGTGGTGGTATCAAAGGTTGGTTGTACGTTAAGTGGCTTGGTGTAAATTGGTAATAATAATAAAGAATGGTTAACTCATGCATGCACGTGGCTCCATGTGGGTGTATAGAATTGAGAATAGGGTAAAGCGTCTTGCTTCTCCTATACATTGTCACATGTAGATTTGGGCTATGAGCGTCCCATTTCTCACGTGGTTGGGCAAAACTATGGGCTCGCTTGTCCCAAAACCCCTGGTGGCATGTCTAAGGATTCCTACGCTGGGTCATGCATTGCATTAAGTAAGAGTAATGAATATTTTGTTATGATTTTTATGCGATTATTATTCTAACATTAAAGTAGTTCTTCACTATGCCGCTTTTGATGGTGTCATTGTGAAAAATAATTTAGAACATGCAGGTGACGATCCTCAGGAGCCCGAGCCTCTGGGAGACGATTATGATGACTCATAGGAGCAGATGGTGGAAGACAAGACCGCATAGTCATACATAGTTCTAGCATTTATTAAGTATTTAAATTTATAATAAGTCTCAGTAGTGGGACATAGTTATGAACATGGTGATTGATTGAATGATGATTACATGATTTGATGATTTAGTTTAGTTAATGACATAATATATAAGTTTAATTTCACCGTCTTGCTCATGGTTTCTAAATAGTGTGAAATGTGCATATTTGTGTGAAAATTATGTAAGGGGTATAACTCTCATATATTCCAAATAACCTTGGAAATTCAGCCGTCGTGATGTACACGGGAGCCGAAATCTCGGGGTGTTACAATGGACCCCATCTCTCTCTCTCTCTCTCTCTCTCTCTCTCTCTCCTCTCTCTCCCTCTCTCCGCAGATCTCTCTTTCCCTCTCTTAAGTGCCTTTTCTTTTCTTTTTTTACCAAAATTCAAATATATATTTCATTTTACCAATTTTTTTACACAAAAAAACATTTGAATCTCCCTTTCTCTCTATCAGAATATATATATATATATATATATATATATATATATATATATATATATATATATATATATATATATATATATATATATATTCTATTATTTTTGTGGAAATCTCGAGACAGAAGAAGAATGAAAAAGAAGGCAATTTTCTAGGGTTTCCTTTTTATATGCTTTGAGATCTCTAATCTTATTTTCACACAGGTATGTCTTTTTCATTTTTATTTCATACATATTCCAATTCTAGGGTTTCATTTTTTTTTATTCGATTTGTTTGTGAAGAGAATATTATGAATTCAAGAGATTTTAGTGGTTTAAACGAGTGGATTTTTAGCATTTGATTTTTTTCCCTTTTCGATATATCATATGCGATATATCATTTTGTTTTACGAATTCGTCGGCAAAAAATATACAATTCTCGAATTTATTGATTTTTTAGGGTTTTTTATGGTTTAATTTTGATGCTTTAGCAAATATCCTTTCTGTAGACACCCCACCTAAATCACAAAAACTCTACTTTTGAATTGACTAGGTGGACGTCGATAAAATCGCACTTAAAATCCTTGACCATCGTCGAACAACTGGGCAAATTTAGAAGTAGAATCCCCAACTTATCCCAAACAAGATTACTGGACCCAATCCATAGATCTCCAGTTACTGATCCCTCAATAGGAGCCATTAAGTGACACTTGCCAAAATTCACCGTCCCAACTATGCTTCGATAAATTGCACTTATCTGCCAAAAGAACCCTTTAAAGCCAACCAAAAGGAGACATTCGGGCCAAGAGTCCTCCCAAAGAGGATGAATGGTTAGATCCCCCAATCCCTAGCCCCTAAATGACAAAACATCTAAGAAAAGCCAAAGGAGAAGGGAAAATCGCGACCGTTAGGCTAAAATCGGAGAAAACCAAACCATCCGCCAGTTGCAAGTCAACAGCCACTTGACACCATTTTAAACCTACCATAAATATAGGTACCTCCTGATAGATCTTGCATGACAACATTTTGCTAAGTGCTCACCGCCAGCCTACCATGAACCGACAGTCTAGATTTATAAATTCGACCCTCCAACATTGAATTTGACAATGGTAGACAGTGGTAGAGATCCCTGAATGGCCTAGTGGAGGTCCATGAAAAATCTAAAACTAGGTCCTATGTCCATCAAGCTAGGAGTCTTTGTTATCTAGGAAGTTTAGAAGTTGCCACACTTGTGCCTAGATTCTGCTCAATATAAGCGCGCCATCGAAAAGTCAGTTTGTCAAGGAGTTCAGTTAGTTCAGGAGTAGGGTCAGATTTAGGGACGCCCAATGATGTAGAATGGGTCGCTGATTATTTCATGGCCCAGATGCACCAAAAGAAGACCGGTCGGGGTCGAAAGTGATTCGGACTGTAAACCGGTCATATCTCGCAATCCGAAATGGGTTCTGGACATATAATATATCATTTTGGGGTAGCTCGAGCTACTTTAGCCAGCCAACCCCGCTATGCCGGGTTGTCCATGCCAGAATCGTGAGATTCAACCATATCAATGGTCATTAGGCTAGTTTATTTTCGGTTTTACTATTTATAGTAAGTTTTAATTCGATCATAACTTTAGATCTGTAGGGTTTTAGAGTTAGTGCCCAACATGAAAATGGCTTAGAATATTTAGTAGAACAACATGGTTGGGCCCGTTTGATAACTTTCTATTTTTGGCCGAAAACCAAGAGTTCTAGTAGGATTGAGCGACTTCTATAAATAGTAAGTTTACTATTTATAGTAAGTTGCATTTTATAGGAGTCTGAGTTTGAGTTGGAGTCTGGTACTTTACCTAGGGTTTAGTTTCCTATTTATATGTATTGTAATTCTGTTTTTATTGATTCAATCTATCAAAAACAATTATTCAGAATTAATTTTCTTTTTTTTATTCTTTCATTTCTTCTCTTGGATTCAAGAAACAATCAATTACGGAGATGGTGATCGACCTACCACGTCCTCCTTGTGTCACCCAACTATCCCTTTGTAAATGGTTTTTACAAAGGGATCGACCCCCCCCCCCCCCCCCCCCCCCCCGCTTTGTAATAGTAAATGGTTTTTGCTAACTCTTTTGTAATAGTAAAACTAGTGGTTTTAGCTCATGGTTTTTAGTTTTGTTTGGTTTTTGCCCACGATTTTGTAAACTGGTGAGGCCTTTTGGAAGAGGCCGAGCAAGCTGAGGCCTTCTAGATGAGGCCGAGCATTGAGCAGGATGGGGCCTTCTGGAAGATGTCGAGCAGGATAAGGCCTTTTGGAAGAGGCTCAGCCCTTCTGAATGAGGCCTTTTGGAAGAGGCCAAGCACTTCTGAAGGTGGCCGAGTCCTTCTGGATGAGGCCTTCTGTAAGAGGCCGAGCCCTTTTGGAAGAGGCCAAGCAGGATGAGGCTTTTTAGAAGAGGCCGAACAGGAAAGGCCTTCCGGAAGAGGCCTTTTGGAAGAGGCCGAGCACTTCTGGAAGAGGTTGGACCCTTCTGGATGAGGCCTTCTGGAAGAGGCCAAGCACTTTTGGAAGAGCCGACACCTATCCTGACACTAGTGTTTGAGCTTGCAAATTTGTGTTTGGGCCTGTAGGCCTACGGGCTTTCCTTATGACATGGGATCATTTCGAATTCACCGATAACACTAACCATTCCAATTTTTCTCATTTTTGTTATATCCATCAATTTTTGTGGTACCTAATTGATTTTATTGAATTACGAGCAATCTAAGGTGGGGCACATGGACCAGATGGTGGAGGTTAATGGTTAATGACTAGAGCTAGCTTCTCTTCGGATGATCCGACCATCAGATCTTCATGACATTAATGGATGATTAGGATCATCTCGTCAGTGTGATTTTTGCACTCTGGTCTGCCAAGAGAGAGCTGGAATGGTTGGACAGTCCAGATCAATTATTGAATTGTCCAAGTGTGAAATGCAACTAGTTGCACCACAGGCCTGTGGTACAACTACTAACCATTAAATAACATAGCCAAGAAAAAGGCTCCGACATTCTAAATACTGTTGCCGACATATAAATGATATAACATCATAATAGTGGCCGAGCTTGATAAATGAAGAGATATATGGTAGAGCTGGAAGCATGCGAATATGGTACAGCCATTTCTCTATGCTAGTTGTGACATGGTGATGTGTATCTAGACGGTCCATCTAGCACACATGACAATGGATGGCCTATATTCTGGAAATCACACCGATCAAACGATCGTAGCCACTCTTTTTCTTTACTTTTCATTGATCATTAACAGTTTTTCTTCACAACCATGGCTTTGCAGGCCACTGAACATATGACTAGTGTCATCGGATCAATGTCTGTGCTGAACTATCTACCATCCATTGTAAGGCCCACTAAATGGACGGTCCTGATTAACAAAACTCCTGCAAATGTACCCATAGCGAGATGATTCTACCAATGTTCAGGTTCATCTAGCTCTACCATATCATCTCCCATAGTTCTTTTATAAGGAGGAATGACTATTCCAATATATCACGTTATTTCGTGGACCAAGTTATGTGTGGGGCCCACTGGCAGAAAGAGACAAGAATGCAATATTAGTCTCTCCTCGCGTGCCAGACCTTGCAGGATTACTACAAGACCTAAAAGTTTCTGTCCCCCATGGTCCATGTCCAGGGTGGAAAATCATATGGTAGATCAGAACATAGTATAGCCAAATCTCCACAACCGTACATTTGGTGGGGGTCATATACCAATCACATCCGTCCATCTATTGGATCTGATTATGCATGGAATATTGGTATTAAAAAAACTACTATTGGACAACCAAATCTATCACTTCTGTAATGCTTTTTCACCGATGGATGTCTTCTGTTATCCCACTTTTCATTGAAGACCACTGATTGAATAGTGGGTTTTGAACCATTTCCTAATGAGAGTGGGGGGTAGTATATGGACGGTTCAGATTCATACATATAGCTGCAACGTGTGTAGGATGAAGAGAGATTAACCGTACTTTGGTTCAACCGGGTCTACTGCATCATTCCGGGATCCAGTGTTAATCGGGTAATGTTGGCAGACTGCATGGTCCATGCACACGTTTTGAGTGATGTACAGACAAGATTGCCACAGTACTCTGCATGTGTGGTTGATTAATGGCCCGGACCCACTAATCAGAGGGAGTTACTTAATACTCTGGCAGAGTACCAGAGCCATACGCATGCAAAAATAATAATAATAATAATTTGGAATGAAACAGTGTAAACCGTCCAAAAACTGCAGATGGGCCGTGACTAAAAAATCAGATGAATCGGAGAATCCGGACGTTTGATTGCTGGGCATTTGTTCGTCCAATCCGGGCCATTGGATATTTTCATTTGAATTGTCTACCAATGTTCACCAACATGATAATGAGGACTTGGGGGGCATCATTTCAGTGGAAGGTTTTGGTTCATGACCAATTCAAAGTGGGCCCCACGACTTAAAAGTTTTAATTGAAGTCATATGAATGATGCATGTCGAATTAAAGTTCCATTCTTATTCCAAAGAGCAGCAGTGGCAGTGGGTCAATTGGGCCGGGCTACTACTAACCGTTCATTCATTGAGCCATTGGGCCCAAAATCCAGGCCAACCTGGATCAGTCGTTAATGGTCTTTGGCTAGTCACTGAATCAGCATCAATATATATTTTTTAAAAAATGGTATTAAATTGGTCCTGGGCCTGTCTGTTTTAAGCATGGGCCAGAAATTCAGACCCAGATCCAACCTGCAGACCTATGAATCATGCTCGATCCTAACCTTTGATATCTTGGGCGCTAGACAAAGGGACAAGATCGGTCCATTTAAAGCCCAAAGGAGCATCCTCATTATTTTTCTTTACCCACTGTTTTTCGAGGACTGATAAAAGGGAGACCCGTAGCAAAGAAGGTCACGGAGGGGCTTGGCTACATGACATCTACTATGTCAATGGGCCGGGCCCTGTCTAAGAAGACCCAAAATTTCTAATAGGCCGGTCGACAAGCCCCACCAGACCAGTACAAAATCAGTGCCAGAAAAAACCCAAGGCCCAGAACGTTGATAGCCCTAATGAGGTCGGTTGCATCCACCATACAAGTCCAAACAAGGCCTGAATTTTAAGACTGATAAGTCAACTTGTCCGAGTCGACCAGGAATGTCGGGCTGATTCATCTCAATTCAGCCAAGTCACAACCCAACTCAAGAGTGGATGAGCAGGCCCAAGTCTCTGAGTGTCAAATCCATGATCAGGGCCCATCTTTATCGTTTCTTGTGTGAGCTTTCTCTCTCTCTTTTCTATTGTACAACTTAGTTTAAGAACTAATCTTTTTTATATCAAATGGTTTTTCTAGGAACCAACTTGATTAATGGTGGATTACTTATAATCACTAATATTTACTAAATAATAGCATTTCTTTAATTTTTTCAAGTATTTTAATATCTACTAAGTAATGGTATTTCTTGAAGTATTTTAATATTGCCATCATCATCTAAGCTGAGTCCGAATCCCCGAGCATTACTAAATCATTTAATGGCCTATTTGGTTTTCCAAGTTCTTATAAAATGTAAAGTAAATGAGCTATCATTTTCGTATTCAGGTGTTTGTTTAAATAGAAATTATGGCTCATCAAATGAGGGTCAAATATACTGGTAAACAAAATAGGTAAGTAAATTATAATAATCACATTTTTACATTAAAAAACTATTATTTTTAATAGGATTTTAGGGTGAAAATAGCTGTTGTACCCTGTTCTGACTTAACCTGCTGGAAACATTTAAGAGGAGCAGCCGATTGCATTTTGCATCCGCGAAACAATGGTCAATTGAGGTTTATACAGTGATCGAGTGAGGTTTGCATTGGCCGATTGTAGTTTGCGAGCAAGGTACATGTCTATGGCACATGTCCAGAGAAGAGCGACTAATTGAGTTTGCCTTCAATGAAATCGGCCAAGCATTGTTTCTTCGCCAAGGAACAGCGGCCGACTATGTCAGCAACCAACAGGAGCAGCTGATTATGGATTTTGGCCAGGGATTAGCGACCGATGTGGGTTTGCAAGTAGCGCAAGCGGGCGTCGGTCAGGAAATAACATGTGCACTAGTTGTGTGATACAAGGAGTGGCCGACTAAGGTCTAAACAACAACCAATTGAGATCTGCGTCTCTGGCAAAAGCAACGGAGCATGGCTTGCGAGTAAGGCAGTGGCCAAGTGCAGCTTATGACCGATGTTTCCAACAAACAATTACATGTACAAGTGTCAGTAGCATAAAAGCCTTCGGAAGGTTGTAGTAGTGGAACAGTTGTTGTATCCGTCCGAACATGGGAGAATGATATAGTTCTCACAGGTAGTTGATAAGATAGGTGTCAAAAGAAGTAAATGGTAGATGAAAGCAAGAGAATTGTTCAATGTGGATGATCCAGACGGTTCTTCTCCTCAGGGAGAAGTCTATAAGAGGAAGAGAAGAGCGGCAGAGCACCAACTAAACCAAATCAATCTTCAAATTATCTTTTAATTATCATGCCCCTTAGCATCCTGTTGTTTACATTCCTAAGTATAATCAGCATCTTTATATTCCTTAGCATAATTATGTTCTTCATATTTCGAAGCATTAGTTGTGAAATTACATTCCGCAGTAGCAAGTCTGTATAATTTATCCAGTAGCTAGTCATTGAAATTTCGTCTTAACTTCGCCTAGAAAGAGTGATCTTCAGCACATCTTCGATGACCGATTGTAAGTTTTCTTCGTTATTATTATATTTCATATACAAAACTCCATTCCCACGTAAAGTACAAGTGCAACCCACTTTTGGAGGAAGAACCCAACCCTCCAAACATTGTCTGATCAATATTAAACAGCTAATCGAGTGGCTGAATAGACAGCCAATCTTCACAGATCACGGTCATATACGGACGATCATGGCATTTCTGTTTATCTTGGAGCTTGAGGTCAAAGTTGTTCAGTTGGAATCGATCCATATAGTCGGTTCTGTCACGCCTGATACTCGTGATCGAAAAAAACGAGCAACATTTTTGGCACGCCCTGTGGGACCTTGTAAAGTAATCGAAATATCGGTTGGGCTTTAAGATATATAAATGGAATTTCAGTATATTACAGATCAAAAGAAAATTCAAGTCGAGCTATCATTCGCATGGGCTAAGCAAGCTCGAATTGAACATGAAATTTCGACAGATGGATGGCCGAATAGACTGAGATCATATATCGGTTTAAGGCTCTCGTCATTGAAAAAATGTGAACAGCATTAGCGGCACGTTACCCAAATGCTCCAAATGTTGGAGTCAACTAGTATCTCCACCACAATAGTGTAACGTTCATCCCGCTCTAATCCGGGATGTGCAGAATGTTCCACCGCTCGCCGAGTTCAG
This sequence comes from Liriodendron chinense, assembly GCA_003013855.2. NCBI lineage: Eukaryota > Viridiplantae > Streptophyta > Magnoliopsida > Magnoliales > Magnoliaceae > Liriodendron > Liriodendron chinense. The sequence continues at coordinate 2,502,962 of ML058559.1, read as the reverse complement.
GCGACCGGAGCAAGAAGCTAGGAATTTAATTCCTAAAAGTGGAAATTAAGGAACACTTGGGGGGGGGGGGGGGGGGGGGGGGGGGGGGGGAACCTTTCCAACATTTTCCTAGGAATCCACTATACCATGGAGGACAGAACAAGATGGGACCAGAACTGTCGCCAATTCCTGAACCAAATCATCTAGATAACGACCAAATCATATATCTAGTCCAAGAAGTGGTTGACCTAGGTCCTTAGTCGTACCCCTATTCTGTTTGATCATAAGTCGTATGCTAAATGGATTGATCGATAGTCTCTATTACCACGGCCGACTTTGATGTTTTTTTACCAAGACGATCAATTTCAGCCAAAATGACAGACTCCAATGTGTTTTCAATCGAGATGGCCGAATTTGGTGTTTTTCAACCAAGACGGCCGATTTCAACCAAGATAGTCGAATTCGATGTTTTCCAATAAGAACACCGAGTTTTTCAGTATAAGTATCGATGAACAATAAGATCAAAAAGCATAATCACTGTCGCTTTCACCTTTTATCCAAAGGCGAAGCGACATGGGGGGGGGGGGGGGGGGGGGGGGGGGGGGCAATGTTGTACCTTGTTCTAACATAACCTGTCAGAAACATTAAAAAGGAGCAACCGATTGCATTTTGCATCTGCGAAACAATGATCAATTGAGGTTTGTACAGTGACCAAGTGAGGTTTGCGCTGGCCGATTGCAGTTTGCAAGCAAGGTACATGTCCATGGCACATGTCCAAAGAAGATCGACCGATTGAGTTTGCCTTCAACGAAATCGGTCTAGCGTTGTTTCTTCATCAAGGAACCATGGCTAACTATATTAACAACCAACAAGAGTGGCTGATTATGGATTTCGGCCAAGGATTAGCGACCGATGTGGGTTTGCAAGTAACGTAAGCAAGAGTCGGTCAGGAAATAACACGTGCACTAGTTGGGTGATACAAGGAGCGGCCGACTAACGTCTGAACAGTGGCCGATTGAGATCTGCGTCTTTGGCAAAAGCAGCTAAGTGTGGCTTACGAGTAAGGCAATGGCTAAGTGCAGCTTATGACCAATGTTTCCTACAAACAGTTACATGTACAAGTGTCAGTAGCAAAAAAGCTTTCGGAAGGCTATAGTAGCGGAATGGTTGCTGTAACCGTCCAATCATGGGAGAATGATATAGTTCCCACAGGTAGTTGATAAGACAGGTGTCAAAAGAAGTAAATCCCAAGGCAGTTGCTATAACTTCTCAACGTGGATGATCCAGATTGTTCTTCTCCTCAGGGAGAAGTCTATAAAAGCAAGAGGAGTAGCAGAGCAAAAGGTTTAGCACCAACGAAATCAAATCAATCTTCAAATTATCTTTCAATTATCATGCCCCTTAGTATCTTGTTGTTTACATTCCTTAGTATAATCAACATCTTTATATTCCTTAGCATAATTTTGTTCTTCACATTTCGTAGCATAAGTTGTGAAATTACATTCCGCAGTAGCAAGTCTGTAGAATTTATCCAGTAGCTGGTCTTTGAAATTTCGTCTTAACTCCACTTGGAAAGAGTGATCTTCAACATATCTTCGATGACCGATTGTAAGTTTTCTTCTTTATTATTATATTTCGTATACAAAATTACTTTCCCACAAAAAGTACAAGTGTAATCCACTTTTGGAGGAAGAACTCAACCCTTCAAACATTGTCTGATCAATATTAAACTGCTGATCGAGTGGCTGAATAGACAGCAAAACTTCACAGATCATGGTCATATACGGATGGTCATGGCGTATTTGTTTATCTTGGTGTTTGAGGTCAAAGTTGTTCAATTGGAATCGATCCATATAGTCGGTTCTGGCATGCCTGATACTCGTGATCGAAAAAAATGAGCAACATTTTTGGCACGCCCTGTGGGACGTTGTAAAGTAACCGAAATATTGGTTGAGCTTTAAGATATACAAATGGAATTTTAATATATTATAGATCAAAAGAAAATCCGAGTCGAGCTATCATTCGCCTGGGCTAAGCAAGCTCGAATTGAACATGAAAATTTCGACAGATGGATGGCCAAACAGAGTGAGATCATAAATCGATTTAAGGCTCTCGTCATTAAAAAAATGTGAACGGCATAAGCGGCACGTTACCCAAATGCTCCAAATGTGGGAGCCAACTTTGTGGAAAATTTGGGCCCAGTATCACTAGTATCTCCACCACAACAACATAACATTCATCCCGCTCTAATCCAGGATGTGCAGAATGTTCCACCGCCCACCAAATTCAAGCAACTGGAGCAAGAAGCTAGGAATTTAATTCCTGAAAGTGAAAATCAAGGAACACTTGGGGGGGCAACCTTTCCAACATTTTCCTAGGAATCCACTATACCATGGAGGACAGAATAAGATGGGACTGGAATCATCGCCAGTTCCTAAACCAAATCATCTGGATAACGACTAAATCATGCATCTGGTCCAAGAAGTGGTTGACCAAGTCCTTGGTAGTACCTCTATTCTGTTTTATCATAAGTCGTATACTAAATGGATTGACCGACCGTCTCTATTACCACGGCCGACTTTGACGTTTTTTTACCAAGACGACCGATTTCAGCCAAAATGACAAACTCTGATGTGTTTTCGATCGAGATGGCCGAATTTGGTGTTTTTCGACCAAGACAGCCGATTTCAACTAAGACAGTCAAATTCGATGTTTTTTAACCAGAACACCGAGTTTTTCAGTACACATATCGATGAACAACAAGATCAAGAAGCGCAATCAATGTCACTTTCACCTTTTATCCAAAGGCGAAGCGACAGGGGGGGGGGAATGTTGTACCTTATTCTGAGATAACCTGTCAGAAAATTTAAGAGGAGCAACCAATTACATTTTGCATCTACGAAACAACGGCTAATTGAGGTTTGTACAGTGACTGAGTGAGGTTTGCGTTGGCTGATTGCAATTTGCAAGTAAGGTACATGTCCATGGCACATGTCCAAAGAAGAGCGACCGATTGAGTTTGCCTTCAACGAAATCGGCCGAGCGTTGTTTCTTCGTCAGGAAACAATGGCCAACTATGTTAGGAACCAACAAGAGCGGCTGATTATGGATTTCGGCCAAGGATTAGTGACCGATGTGGGTTTGCAAGTAGCGCAAACAGGAGTCATCAGGAAATAATATGCGCACTAGTTGGGTGATACAAGGAGCAGCTGACTAAGGTCTGAACAGTGGCCAATTGAGATCTGCATCTTTGGCAAAAGCAGCTAAGTGTGGCTTACGAGAAAGGCAATGGCTGAGTGCAGCTTATGACCAATGTTTCCTACAAACAGTTACATGTACAAGTGTCAGTAGCAGAAAAGCTTTCGGAAGGCTATAGTAGCGGAATGGTTGTTGTAACCGTCCAATCATGGGAGAATGATATAGTTTCCACAGGTAGTTGATAAGACAGGTGTCAAAAGAAGTAACTCCTAAGGCAGTTGCTATAACTTCTCAACGTAGATGATCCAGACTGTTCTTCTCCTCAGGGAGAAGTCTATAAAAGCAAGAGGAGCGGCAGAACAAAAGGTTCAGCACCCACCAAACCAAATCAATCTTCAAATTATCTTTCAATTATCATGCCCCTTAGCATCCTGTTGTTTACATTCCTTAGCATAATCAGCATCTTTATATTCCTTAGCATAATTTTGTTCTTCACATTTCGTAGCATAAGTTGTGAAATTACATTTCGCAGTAGCAAGTCTGTAGAATTTATCCAATAGCTGGTCTTTGAAATTTCGTCTTAACTTCACTTGGAAAGAGTGATCTTCAGCACATCTTTGGTGATCGATTGTAAGTTTTCTTCTTTATTATTATATTTTGTATACAAAATTCTTTTCTCGTGAAAAGTACAAGTTTTGGAGGAAGAACCTCACCCTCCAAACATTGCTTAATCAATATTAAACTACTGATCGAGTGGCTGAATAGACATGTAAATTTTCACAGATCACGGTCATATACGGTTGATCACGACATATCTGTCTATCTTGGTGCTTGGGGTCAAAGTTGTTCAGTTGTAATCGAGCCGTATGGTCGGTTCTGGCATGCCCAATACTCATGACCGAAAACAAAGAGTAACAATAGTAAAATTATCATTGCAATCAAATATAAGTAATGTCACCACACAATCACAATAGTAAATAATCACTACCCACTTTAAGTCATTTACCATTATATTTGGAAAGCCAAAGTAAACAAGCTATCATTATCCTTTTCGAGTGTTTGTTTAAATAGAAATTATGACTCGTAAATCGAGAGTCGAATATGCTTGTAAAAGAAGTAGGTAAAATAAATTATAATCATATTTTCACATTAAAAAACTATTAATTTTACTTGTGATTTTTTTTTTATGAAACAATCTATATAACAAAATCATCATTGCAGTTAAATGTAAATGATGTCACCACACAATTACAAATGTAAATAATCATTACCCATTTCCAGTCATGTATCATTATAACGGAAAAACCAATCAAGCCTTAAGTCCATTTAATACAACAATAAGGAAATATCTTAATATAAAAGATTGTCCTGATTAATTCTTAAGATATAGAAAAATACCCTAATTAATTCTAATATAATCAATGCATGATCTCGATCTAAGTACATGAATGTTATTTACCATGAATCAGCCATTTATAGTGGAACACATAACAATGCCCATCTTTGGCCTTCTATGGATGAATCTTACCTACTTGGCTTTAACGGGATTTTTCTGTTTGCTGATAACTTGATTTGTCTAGCAGTCAGTGTTGACAATTAATGCAGCCAATGCTGAGCTGGACCAATCAGGTCATTTGCAAACAGAGAAATCCTGTTAAAGCCAAGCAGACAATCCAGATTCTTTATGGATGGCTTCTATAATACCATTTCTAACTATGTATGATAGTCCATTCATATAAAGCTAGAAGAACAAGGGGCAATGTAACCCATTATATCAACGACATGGATCGCTCAATGATGAAGGCCACTTGCATCGAGGAGCCAACCAAGAACTATTCATATTTCTATCCATCACCACCTTATAATTTCTCTTTTGGTACTTAATCTAGTTTCTCTTTTGGTAGTTAATCAGCAACAAAGAATGTCATCCAACCATTCATTTCAGATGAATCATAAACATAAAATTAAGACATTCTTAAACATGTATTTTTTCATAATGACACAGTTCGATTGAGAAAATCATTTACAAACAGAAAATGAATGGTTAGGATTTGACTACCTAGAAATAATTTTCTTTGATCAAAATAATTCCAATATTAATTTTCTTTAATAATTTTAAATTAATTAATTGGAGCTTGCCTTGTGTTGAGGATCATGCAATAACTCCCTGATAAAAATAAAAAATAAAGATAAAAATAAATTTCCAAACCATGTACAAAAATGATACTAGCCCATGCCTCATTCTTTAAAGGAATAGCCAAAAATGGACCATACGGCATGTCGTATTTTCAGAATCTCACTGTAATTTTAACCCTTCAAATGTAATGAAGTGGACCATCATAACTCGGACAAAGAGACACCTCAACATGGCCAAAATCTAGTACCAATAGCAAGCCCTTTTCTTTTATTTCAATGTAGGGATATGCTACCCTCTGGCATGTACTTTGGCAGTGGGCCACATAATAAGTGTCCCAAACGAGCTGGTGCATCAACATTGTACCAACTCATGCATTATGTGACTTGGACTCAATGTCACTGATGAACGGTTGGAACTGGCTTTCCCATCACCATTCTTTATTGGCTAAACTGACATGGATGGACGTTGATGACTTGACCATTGGTACCAGAGCAGCAACATCAATTACATGATACATGGTCCACACTGAATGGAGAATACCCCAAAACATATTCCAATCTTGGAAGATCCAAGAGACGAATGTGGACTATTTGTAGGCCACAAATTAAAAGGTTGAGATTATCCCATCTAGGAGATTATTTAGGCATTGTTGATGCACGTTTAGAGCACAACAAACTAATGGTCTGGACTACCAAACCATGGGATCTAATAGGACGGCTATGATCACCCGATAAGGGATACATCAGCTGTCCATTGCTGACCACCAATCAGATGGCTATGATCACCTGATGGGGGGAGGTATTGGGACATGCCCATTTAAAATATGGTCATTTCCCCAAAAAGGGACACTCAGCTGAAGAATAAGGGTGGTTGGCAAGCAGAATTTCATACATCTGGGGATATGTTTCAATGATCCAAACCGTTTGAATGATGTGTCTCACCTAGAATAGGCGAGCTAGCCTCGATATATCTCCCAGATTGCAACATGTCAATCAAACCTTTTGATCACAGAACTATCGTTCTTCTAATATGGGCCATGGGAGCATCTTCTTAACTAAGAGGTCTTTCGAGAGATTGATCAAGGGCTAGGATCTTACCTTGGAAATTTCAAGGGAGCCCCCATTAAGTGTACATCTTGTTGTAATATTATGTAAGAGGGGTTTATACCAACTGGTAGGATTGCCAATGGGCTAGGCCTGGGTTTGGCTTCAACCCAGATTTTGAACTGTTTGGGTCAGGCCTGACAGACCGGACCTATTCAAAATTTTGATTTTGCCTAGCCCAAGACGGGCGCTTTGACAGCCCTACCAACTAGGGTTGGCGATGGACACACCAGGGCCACGGTTGGCCCTAACCCAACCCTAGTCTCCTAAGCCATAGCCCTCAATTGCCATGGTCTTAACCAGGCTGAAAGACCCTAGCCATGGTTGGCACCGATGGTCAAATGATCAAGGGTTGAAAATCATAGAATCTAAGAATTTACTTTGGGGCATCTTCCATTTATGATAAGTGGCATTATATAAAGAGGATGGCTTAGACTGCCATGTCCCATGTCCGACTGGAGTCCTTAAACTACACATGTACGTTTAAATGGGAACCACACACAAGTGTTTTCAAACCGTCTATTCATTTCACATAATCATTAGGCTGGGCTGGGCCCGTGCGACCCAAAACCAGGCCTAGCTTTTAAGTCCAACACAGCCCTTGGGCCTAAGTTTAGGGCTCAGTTCCTGGACATATAGGGTCAGGCTGCCCAGTCCGGGTCAGACCACCGGGCCCATTGCCATCCCTACTACAAACCATATGGCCATATGGGTCCATACAGCTCTGAAGCAGGTTCATAGGCATTGTACTATACATTCTTTTTAGCTATAGTTGTTATCCATATTTATTTATTTATTTTTCTATGTTTGGAGTTTCTTTACACTTGCAATAGGAAGACAAGATGTTGAATGTTTTAGAAGGCTGTAAAAAGGCCGTAGATGGGGTTGCAGCACATACGTGTGTAATACTTACGATGAGTCTGGTTTGGACGCACGGTCTAAACCAGGGTTCGAATATCAAACCCTGGTGTTGTAGCCCATTTGGGCACCTCATGAAATAGGCGCTGAAAAGCCCCCTATAAGGATAATGGTGGTAGGTCCAAATTAATTATCAAACTTTTTTAATATAATTAATATGCACCATTATTCTCCTAACATTTATAAAATCGTGAGGATCATCCCATCAAAATGATTTTTGAGGGAGATGGGCCATCAAAATGAGCCATGCACAATGACTAGCCGTACAACTAGGATTAAAATTAGTTTTTTTTTTAAAGTTAATTTCTATTTGAAAGTGTGAGTTACCTTACGTTAGAGAAATTATAAATAGGAAGAGTGTTGAGAGATACGAGAGAGAGAGAGAGAGAGAGAGAGAGAGAGAGAGAGACTTACGAAAGCAATAAAGTACCTGTTATATTTTATTTTATTCTTTCCTTCGTCTCTTATATGTGTTGCGCATAGTCTAATTCTCTTAAAACTAATTTTTGTTCAATAAGATACCAAAGTGGATGTGCATGCCTCATTGATTAAAGATGTCGTAGCAACGGTACAAATGAAGTTTTATAGCCTACATTGTGTTATCAAAACCATAGTGAAGAAGTTTATTGTTGGAAAAGAGATAAGGTGAAAGGATGTGTTTTGCAAGGATTTTGCATCAATACATCACGGTTACGGTACATATCCAAGACAATTAACTTAGTTGTTTTTAGGTAATTTTTTGTGTGAATTTTAGATCAATAGATTAGTATAACAAGACTTGAAAGTTCAAATTTGGCAATAGTGGGTGATATAAAAGAGATATTTGAGATTATTTCTTGTGATAGTATTAGAGATATCTATCTTCATAGCAATGGAGAAGCTAACTCTATCTAATTACGTGACTTGGAGAACCAAAGTAATGGTAACATAGTGAACACAAAAGAATTTGAAAAATATCAATGATTTTTTGTACATTGCTCTACCCAAATAGGATTTAAATAGAGATATATAATGATATACATAGAAGAAAAATCAATTGTATTACATGAAAAGTAAATCAAACAGGATAATTAGAGAGAGAGAGAGAGAGAGAGAGAGAGAGAGATTGATTCTACTCTATGTTGCTCTCAATTCAATTAAGTTTAGCCACACGTGTGATCAAGGGCCTGAATTAGACTTTCATATGTGAGTAGGATGTGCGGGAGTGTCAAAGTCTACCTGACTCAAGAGTTTGATTGAATTGTTGGTATCCCCTACACCGAGATGGACAGATTGGAGACTGGACACAGGATCTGGAGTCTTCTCGGCCACCTGTATTGCGCTATGTTCAAGTGATTTGTTGAAAGGTAGGAAGTTAAACCTTTCGAATGAGTTCTTTTTGCTTTGTGACAATAGACATGAGTCTACAAACTTAGGACTTGCCTGCTAGCCTAGCTGAAAGACGCCTAGACGTTTCAACAGCAGGTTTCAGGTTCGAGTGCTAAGGAGACACACTAACCCCACCAGTGGGTTGGTGCGTTGCGCAGCTAACAGGGTGGATGTGTTGCATTACTAATAAAAAAAGGACTTGTTCTTTCAACATGACTTGCTACCATAGTTCAACAGTAAAAATAATAGGTAAAGAAGATATTAGCCGAAAGTGTTTTTCTATAAATGATTTTATAATAATGGCACTCACAATCGGCTTGAGGGATGACAATCCATTTGTTGCCCAATTGGGAGTGGGTTTCATAGCAGGACAATTGTGATGTGCGGGATGGTTGTCTGTTTGTTGCTCGATTAGAAACTGAGCCTCATGGCAAGTCGACTCATGGCAGGCGGATCTTCGACAATCTGTTCGTTACTTAATAGGAATCGAGCTTCGTGGTGAGATGGTCGGTGACTTGATAGCCTGTTTGTGGTCTTCGTCAAAACCAAGCATGTCGCGAGATGATCATGATTATTCAACTATCATTCATTGTCTGGTGTCAACCATGCTTCGTGGTGAGATGGCCGGCAAAATCACCTTGCATGTAGTAGAAAATCCTCGCAACGTTCCATTTGAAATTGAGCGATCTTCCTTACGATCTAATGGAATGCCATGGATGAAGGGTAGATGAATAAACTACTAATTAAAAACTAGGAGCCCCATGCTATGAGTAGCGATAGGGGCTACAATTAAACTAAACTAAAATAAAAGGATAAATATCCATGGTGGACGAGTAGATAAAGAATTAGTTGGTTCTATTGACATGAACCTTGGAGCTCTTTGTGGAGTGTTGTTTATATAGGCTTTTGGGAGGAGATAGCCTTATGTGATCTTTAGCATAGTGAAGGATTTAGACGATTGGTTACAAAAATCTCTTTGATTCTTTTACATCAGCGTGACCTATTATATACGGCCATGTATACAAGAGATATATCTTGCGTGCGTCAGCTGAAGTCATCACATCTCTAGACTCCTACATTAGAAAGTTGTTGTGATCCTTAGGTCAATTAGCTTTAGCATCAGTAGAGAATTACTCTTGGGAAGGCTCTAGCATTTAATGCTAAATATAGATCTTGTTTGATGAGATTCTGACATTTAATGCTGAGAGAGAGAGACTTACTTTAATTAGACTCTTTACTTTTGTAGACAGTACTTTTGATACAACTCTAGCATTTAATGCTCTCCCTCTCTCATGTGCACGGCTTTGACTCCTCTTGAAGTCATCAACTCCTCTTGAAGTCATCCACACCACACATGGCATGGCCGCCATGTGGCATCTCCTGGATCATTTGATTTGGCCGCATAGATCGGGTGTAAATAATGATAGCGTGAGTAGGATTTTGCCCATTATTAAGCACATAATGCTAACACGTTGCGACATCTCATTGACCCACATAGGTGTACCAAAAATGGGTATAAACAATAGCAAATACGTCTCTTTACATTCAGAAAATGTGAAGAGACGTTGAATAATAGTTTTTGGCCATTTTCTCTATTTTTTCTAACTATTCATAGTTGTTTTACTATTCATGGCTACTATTCACCAGCCAACATCATTCACTGGCCAACACTCTTCACCGGCCGACACTATTCACGACTGACACTATTTATCAGCACTTTTTTTTAATCATTTTCTTTTGAAGTGCCAACAGCATAAGAGGTCGCCCTTCGGGCTATTCGACACTTGTCAAGTAAAAGGTGTGACACCAAAGGCACGAGAATTTGCCCTTTGAGCTAATCAATGTCAACATAATACTTCTCCCTAAGGTATGAGTTGGGGGGGGGGGGGGGGGGGGGGGGGGGGTTCATACAAGTTGTTTTGGCCATATAGTCGGCCATTGGTTATCGTTTCTCAGTCGACTTAAGAAATTATAATCTGATTCACTGGAGAAATAGTATCCCAAGCCGATTTTCAGGTAATAGTATTTTTTCCATCAACATTTCAATGTGCTTGATCATCATTATTTGCAATTCTAAAGTTTGTCACATTTAAGAAAAAAAGTCATCCACAAGTGCGACTATGTTGCTTAAATCGTGCATAATCTCTAGTAAATTGTTGTTGGAAGATGATCCAGACTCATGGATTATAGGTGCTGGGAGATGATTGTGTTCTAAAGGTATATCCTTTTGCACGTACCTTCCTTAATCTTCTGGCTTCTTCTCTTGTTTAAATCTTCGAACTATTTTGTTGAACTTTTGATTGCACACTGTGGACCCTCGCCGTTTTCCGCGCTCCCACACGACGTTCTTCTCCCTTTCCCTTTCGGGAAAAGTAGGAGAGGAGGATGCGTGAGTGCGAAATCGCCGTTTGTGCCACTGGCTTGCCTCGTTCTCGAGGGCTTTGTTTGATTGTTGTGTTGAGCTGGATATATTTAAGTGAGTTTATATAAGACCAGAGTCGCCACTAGCCAATTACTTCGAATCTACAGTCGGCTAGACCCCGTAGAAACGTTAGAAAAGGGGATCCGAAGATTCCTTCTTCTAAAATGACTCCTTTTGATCTGCGGCCAGAGATTCAAGGTAAGGGATCACGGTTACAGGGTGGGAAGAGGTTAAGCACCCCACACACTGCCCGTATCGAAGTACGGTCTCTACTTCACAGAATCGATCGAATACTTGAAAGTCTAGTTTAATCCTCGTATATTCTCATGGATGACATGATGTATGAATGCGGGTCTGAACAGTAAGAGTTTCTGATGGGCAGGTTCCAACAACGGGCAAGCCCAGAGCGTACGCTCGAACTGACAGGTGCTTAATGTAAGACGTATGCAGTGTGCTTGAATGATCAAGGTGTTTTATGGTGAAGCATGAATGCAGGTCTGAACAGTAAGAGTTTCTGATGGGCAGGTTCCAACAACGGGCAAGCCCAGAGCATATGCTCGAACTGACAGGTGCTTAATTTAAGACATATGCAAGTGTGCTTGAATAATCAAAGTGCTTGCAGTGAAGCAGGGGGGTTGGAAGAAAAGTAAATGTTGCACTTATGCTAGATGCAAATGAGATGATGCTGGAAAAGAGTAGCTGGGTGGACGGAGGTGTCGCAAGGGTTGGCTTCGAGTGGCTGGATCAAGACTTGGATGGCTTGGGAGGCTTGGACCAATGGTCAGGCTGGGCTGAACCAGGGCTAGGCTCTCCTCACTCGGGCTCTCCTTGGTGGAAAAATGGGCTAAAGGGTGGAGAGGTGGACTCAGAGCTCTCGGGCTGAAATGGACTTGAAGGGATGTTGAAATGAGAAGGGGAGGGGGGTATTTATAGCAGCGGAGAGTGGCATTTCTCGTAATTTATCTCGGGCGGCCTGCTATGGGCCGCCCGTACGGCCGCTCCTCGATTTCCAGCGATGTACGGTTGCTTCCTCGGGGCTGCTGTTTGACTCGCTGGGTCGACTCAGTGAGTTGACTCAGCGGGTCGACTCGGTGATTTGACTCGACGGGTTGACTCGGTGTTTTGACTCGGTGTTTTGACTCGACGAGTTGACTCAACGGGTTAACTTAGCGGGTTGACTCAGTGAGTTTGACTTTTTTGGGATTTTTTGACTGGCTTTTCTTATGGGGGGTTTTTCAGGGTGGTGTTTAGGACTGGGTTGACTGGGTTCAGGCTTGAACTGGGCTATGGAATGGGGCTTACAAGGGTGAGTTTGGCTGAGTTTGGACTTGGGATTTGGGGGTATGGTCCTCCATTCTTTCAGCTATCTCTACCAACATTGTAGCCGAAGGTGGGGTGTCTACACACACATATCCCACAGAGCGTGCCAAAAAGAGTATTGCTCTCAATTCAATCAAGTTTGGTCACACGTGTAATCAAGGACTTGGATTAGATTTTCATGTGTGAGTAGGATGTGCGGGCGTGCCAGTGTTTGGTTAACTTAAGGGTTTGGTTACATTGTTGGTGTCCGCTACACCGAGACTAACAAATTGGAGACATGACATGAGATCCAGAGTCTTCTTAGCCACTTGTATTGCTCTCTGTTCAGGCGATTTATAAAAGGGTGGGAGGTTAAACCTTTCAAATGAGTTCTTTTTACCTTATGACAATAAACGTGAGTCTACAGACTTAAAGACTTATTCTTTCAGCATGATTCGTTACCGTAGTTCAATAGTAAAAAAATGGAGAAAGAATATATAAGCCGAAAGTATTCTTTTATTAATGATTTTACAATAATGACACTCACAATCGGCATGACGGATGACAATCCGTTCATTGCCCAATTGGGACTGATCTTTGTAGTGGGACAGTCATGATGTGCGGGATGGTGATCTGTTCATTGCTCGATTCAAAACCATGCCTTGTGGTGAGACGACTGATGGTGGGTGGATCTTTGATAATTTGTTTGTTTCTCGATCTGAAGCGGACTTCGTGGCGAGATAGCCGGTGAGGTGATAGCATGTTCGTAGTCTTAGTCAGAACCAAGCACGTAGTGAAACAGTCATGATTCGACTATCCGTTCATTGTGGCGAGATGGCTGGCGGAATTACATAATACGTAGCAAGAAAGCCCTTGTAATACCCCGATCCTTTATAACACAACCCAAGCACACACGCATCTCAATTGACGCCTTTAATGGCCCGTACGCGGTGCTCTTGATCACTTAGTATCAAAACCTAACGATTTATCTCAAGAGATCTTAAGATCTCTATCATGTCAACCGCACCGTCACTGCGGATGCATTGGTGAAAACCGCACGTCAATCCGATACCCGAGCGCAAAGTTAAGGTCCTTTGATGGAAAACCTTGAAAAAACATAGTTTCTACACACTTGTGTGGGGCCCCCTACATGGTCTCCTTTGCAATTAATATAATAATAATAATAATAAAATAAGGAAAAAAATATATAATAAAAAGTACAAAAAAAAGGAGAAGCAATGATGGTTAGAATCTCACCACCATGCCTCTCCACTCCTCCCCACTCCTCCCCACGTCACCCCATTCCCTCTCCATGCTTTCATTAAAAAAAAAAAATAACAAATAAATAAAGGAGAGGTTATAAAGGTAGAAGAGAGCGTGCATACCCTCACCCCTTCTTCTATCTCCTTTCATCCATCCATATCAAGTGAGTGAGAGTGAGTGTGGCAATTTTGGTGGGCCATCATCAACCTCCCATTCTATCTCAACCATCCATCCGCTTCAACCGTCAAGATCAACTTTTGATCAAGGAGATCAAGGTGAGTACACCCTCTTCACTCAACATTTTGTATTTTTTTTATGTTATGTGATGGTGATGATGAGGTGGGCCACCCCGATGTGGGCCCCACCTTTGTACATGCATGAAATCCTAACCCTACAAGGGGGTTACACTTTTGGATGGAGCAGATCTATGTACAGTCCAGATTGTGGCCCACCTATTTAAATATATATATATATATATATATATATATATATATATATATATATATATATATATATATATATATATATATATAAAAACACACTGAAGCAGTCAGCGTCCAGCAGACGCTGCTGCCCAGCGTCCAGAGGCGGAAGCCCAAATTGGGCATGAGCTGGGGTCCCACGTGTGGGACCCACCATGATGTGTATATTTCATCCACGCCACCCGTCCACTTTGCCATATCATTTTAGGACATGGGCCTAAGAATGAGGCATATCCAGATCTCAGGTGGACCACACCATCGAAAACAGTGGAGAACACGATGACCACTATTGAAACTTCCGTGGCCCACCGTGATGTTTATAGACAGAATCACCTGCCTAATATTGGGCTCATTAGGTCCCCAAGGAGCTGAATAATCTGATGAATGGAGTGGATCTTACCCATATGGGTCCCACTTGATATGAACAAAGAAAGAAAAAAAAAAAAGGAAGAAGACATGAATTGTGGACGCTAGACGTCCCAGCGTCAGAGACGCTGGAAACGTCCAGCGTACGCTGGAGACGGCTTGAGTGGGGTCCCCACTCGTGGGACCCACCTTGATGTTTGTGTGTAATCCACACCGTCCATCTGTTTTTTCAGATCTTTTAGGGGCCAGGGCCCAAACATGAGTCAGATCCCAATCTTAAGCGGACCGCACCATAGAAAACAGTGGGGTGAATGATGTCCACTGTCGAAACTTCCTCGGCCCACATTGATGTTTGTAAACCAATTCAACCACCCAATATGGGGCTCTACGGGTCCCCCATGAGCTGGGGAATATGACGAGCGGTGTGGATCACTCTTATGTGGGCCCCACTCGATCAAAATCATGAAAAAAAATAGAAAGAAAGAAAGAAGAAGGAGAGGTGTCGCTTATGCTGGGAGTACCAGCGCCCACAGACGTTGGGCTCGCTGCCCAGCTGGTGGCCCACTTTATGGGTCCCGCCATGATGCGGGTGCTATATCCACCCGTCCATCCATTTGGGGAGATCATTTTAAGGCATGATCTGAAAAATGAAGAAGATCCAGATCTCAAGTGGGCCGTGCCGGAAGAAACAATAAAGACCATTGAATTTTAGTGTTTTGGGCCAGGTTTGGCTGTCCTTGGTGGGCCCCACGTGGGAGCAATGTAGAAACTACCATTTGGACCTTGAATACTGTATGTGTGGCTACAACAATGACATTTTACCTGGGCCAAGGCGGACCCCACATGATCAGAAATTAAGTTCCAAAATAGGGTCGGGCAAAGTTGTGCAGGAATTTCTGTGCAGAAATTCCAAGTTCTCATGTTTGGCCCTGCACTAAAAAATATTTATACATATCCAGCAGGCCCTACCTTATGGGTTTTAGAGACCATGCATGGGTCTACCAGGGGGACTTGACAACACGTCAAAAGGTGATCCCGTTTGACGGTGGGACGTGCCCAAAGTTGGGCCAAAATCATTTCTGCACTACTATTTCTTCACAACTCCAAGTACCCATGTTTGGGCCTTTGTTAAAAATTGTACACACGCAAACAAAGGGATCCGTCTTATGAGTTTTGAAGACCATACATTGTTCTGTGAAGTGGTCATTTTATTTCTCCAAAAGATGGCCCCTTGTGATCACAAATTGGACCCAAACTTAGCCCAAAACCATTCATGCATGTAAAGTCCGTTTAATTAAAAATCTACGTGGGGTCACATCTATGGAATCCACCACCTTTCTAAAGTATTAAATAGATCATTTAAACCCTAAAACTTGAAGTTAGATTATATAGGCGAACTCCTTAAAATTTTAGAGCCACCACCATAGGGTTGATCTTAACCGTGTAAATTATGGACATGACAATCTAACCGCATAAATGATCTAAAATATGGTAAGGTCGAATTCTAGCGAGCGTGTACATGTTTCAAGCAACATTGAAAGATGCTTTGATTCTTAAGGTGATAATTCCTCCCCTTGAGCTTTCCGCTTCCATACTGGTTAAGTGATAGTTCTATTTATTTTGTTAGTAAAATATGTTACAAATGTTTTAAACTCTGTCTTATTATTATTTGATTACATTATTAATTATATGTTAAATTGTGAATTCCTCCACATTTTTGTGAGTTATTACGTATTTTGAATTGTCAAAGTTATTCCTCTTAGAAATCTGGAAGTGAATTGTGAATCTGGATTGTAGTGATCACATCTGTTAGATGAGACCTTAAACCAGTGGCCTCTGTAAGCAAGATAATGGAACGATATCTAAGAATGGAATCCCTGAATGGATTTATTGGACTAAATGTCCTGTTAAGATGAATCGTTGTGATTATGTCCCTAACTGAACTTACAATGGATACATTGGAAAGTTATGGAGATGAGAGGCCACTAGTTGTAAGGAAATGTCATAATTGGTTTGGTTGTAAATTGGACTAATAATGTACGGCTAATCATGCATATCATGGCACTGACGGGACATGTGGTGACGAGCCATATTACCGTCGGGTGGTTTGGTTGCTGAGAGCACGTACCCTTGAGGTATTTTCGCTGGCCCCAGACCACCATTGGGTGAGCCATACACTGAGAGCACGTACTGTGGTATTTCACTGGTGATGGCCGCTTTTGATGGAATTGCATGGTGGGGCTGATGTGTGTCCTTAGGGACTTCCAAACCACGTTTTCCAGCTGGATGAGCATCCCCAGGCTGAGGGACATGTGCATGCATTCATGCATTTAAGACAGATCACATCATGGATGTTTTGTATGTTTCTATTTCTCTAAACTACTCTTGATTAGTGTGTTGGTGTGTAATCTTGAGGGGACCTCACACTGAGCTGTTCACTCATGTTTAGAATATCAACCGTACAGATGATGCAGGAGTGATGGTGGAGAATGGAGAACTTGGAATTACTCCCAATGACACTCTTGCTAAGGAGGGTGTGGAGTATGCTGAGGAGGAGCCATATGCCGATGTTGCTGAGCTTTACGAGCTCAATCAGTAGAGTGGTAACTTCCATCTGTTTTCCCTATGACACTTGATATTTTGGGTTTGTACTGAGTCCCGGATGGGGGAAACTCATGAACTATTAATACTTGTGTTTGATATGGTTATATTTTCATGGAATGGTTATCTTTTTGTCTCTATGGTGCCCACTAGTGCAATTGTGAATGTGGAAGCATAATCCAACTGGAAACCATACTTAAAGGTGATACTTTTTCCCTAAATTAACGTCCGGATTCTCGTGGTAACAGTCATACTCGAGCCATGGGAATCGGGGCGTTACAAGTTGGTATCAGAGCACCAGGGTCTGAGATAACTAGGCCTTGGGAATATAAAAATGGTACAAACCCCAAGAGACCTAAATGTCTAGGGATTATGAAGTAGGGGTATGAACTTAGAAGAAATTTTTCCAAGGAATAGTGTAATCTAAGAACTCGGAGACAATACCTAGGTTTCCTTGAGAACCTTAGGATAGCCATCAAACTTAGAAATTGAACTTAGGTACCAAGAAAGAGACTATTGCTATGTAATTGTAATTGATGAACTCCTTCATATCCTCAAAATTTTGGTTCTAAGTGCCAATTAGAATATGAAAGTAATTGTGCTCTTGCACCTTTTCAGGAGAGTATGGCTCCTAAGTCTAAGCAACGACGAGCACTGGCGTCGTGTGCATTGGCACCCTCGCCTGAGAACCCCGAATGTGAGCCAAGCCCGGAATATGTTCCTGGAGAACAAGGAGAGCTTAGGGACCCTGATCAAGAATCAGAGACTGGAAGTGCTCCCCCACCCCCACCTATGGGCCCTACGGGTGTACATTCACAAGCCGCGTATTCTGGGGGCCCTGTTGGGGGCGTTCCATTTGGTGGCCAGGCCGGATCTGATGCCTTTGGAATTTTTGGGCATATGGCTGCGCTATTGCAGCAACAACAGGCCGCGTTTATGCAGCAACAACAGACCATGTTCTCCACCATGATGAAGACACTTCAAGGTAGTTCGCGAGGATCGGCTTCTCGAACGGAAGATTTTCGTGAGGTTGAGGTCTTCGAGAAGTTTCAAAAATTGAGGCCACCTACATTCTTGGGGGCAGTGGATCCTGTTCAAGTAGAACATTGGTTGGACCGATTGGAGAAAATGATGAAGCCATTGGGCTGTTCTGATGAGCAAAAGGTCAGCCTCGCCACATATCTGCTGGAAGGTGATGCGAACAACTGGTGGAAGAGCGTGTTGAGGGTAGTTGGGGAAGACTATACATGGACCTGGAAGAGGTTTAAAAAGAAGTTTCTTGAGAAATACTTCCCCCGATCGTGCCGAAATGAGAAAATAACACAGTTCCTGAAACTGGAACAGGGCAACATGACTGTTGCCCAGTACGAAGCCAAGTTTGATGAATTGTCACGGTTTATGCCCCGGATGGTGCAAGACGAGGAGTACAGATTACAGAAGTTTAAGGAAGGCCTTAGGCCAGGAATTCATTCTAGGTTGTGCACCCTGGACTTCAAAAGTCTTGCCGAGGTTGCCGATAAGGCGATACGAGTTGAGAAGGATCACGAGCGCATGTCAAAGTTGCGCACTTCAAATCAGACTCTTATTAACAAGGTCAGGCCTATGCCTTCTACCTCAACGCCATTTGAAAAGAAGCTGAGAGTTACGTACCCGATTTCCTCATCTCCGTATGCTACAAAAAAATGTGACTACTGTGGCAGGATAGGCCATATCGCTCGCATGTGCTATAACAAACTCAGGGCCGAAGGTGTTAATCCCCCATTCCAGGCGAATCGTCCGCAACAAACTCAGGTCGTGACAAGGCCAACTCCACAACCTCAGCCTGCCAGGCCAGGAGCACCAGCACAGAACCGAAATCCTCCCGCTCGCATGTATGCCATCTCTGCATCTCAGGCTGAGGAAAATCCTTCTTAGACTATCCACTGTACGGCTTATATTAACGATGTTCCCGTTCTCATCTTGTTTGATTCTGGTGCAACATTGTCATTCATTGACTGCACTATAGTAGCAAAATTGGAACTGAAAACAAGTCGTATGCACACTCCCCTCGTAGTAGCATCCCCTATGGGGAAATTTGTGGAAACAAATAAGATTTGTAGGGCATGCTGCATTTCCCTTGCGAACCATAAAGTAACAGTAGATTTGGTAGTGATGCGCATCAAGCGCTATGACATCGTACTTGGGATGGACTGGCTATCTCGGGTTCAAGCAGTTCTGGATTGTCGTGCTAGGTCGGTCACCATATCCCTATCCGGGCAAGATTCTTTCACTGTGGGGGGTAGAAGCAGGCACGAAGAATTTGAAAGCTTACAAGCATTAGATGTAGTTGAGTCAGAGGAGGTCATGATAGACCAAATACCCATAGTGCAGGAATTTCCCGAAGTATTTCAAGAAATACCCGGGTTACCCCCCAGACGGGTGGTGGATTTCTGTATAGACCTCCTACCAGGGACCGCACCGATAACTTTGCCACCTTTTCGTATGCCTCCTTGTGAAATGGAAGAGCTCAGGAAGCAGATTGATGAGTTGTTGGCGCAAGGTTTCATCCGTCCCAGCGTTTCCCCATGGGACACTCCAATGCTGTTTGTGAAAAAGAAAGACGGGTCGATGCGATTATGCATAGACTATAGGCGGTTGAACGGGGTGACGATTAAGAACAAGTATCCTCTGCCTCGTATCGATGACCTGTTTGACCAAATCAAAGGCGCAACGTATTTCTCTAAGATCGATCTGCGATCTGGGTACCATCAGTTGAGGATTAGAGAAGAGGACATTCCCAAGACAGCATTCAGGACTAGCTACGGGTATTATGAGTTCCTAGTTATGTCATTTGGTCTTACCAATGCCCCAGCCGTATTCATGGACTTGATGAATAGGATCTTCATGCCATATTTAGACCGTTTCATCATTGTTTTCATCGATGACATCCTGGTCTACTCTAAAAGCCAGGAGAAGCATGAAGAACACCTGCGTACCATCCTGCATACCTTGAAAGAAAACCAATTGTATGCAAAGTTGTCCAAGTGCGACTTTTGGAAGGAAGAAGTCAAATTTTTGGGGCATGTAGTGAACAAGGAAGGTATAGCAGTTGATCCATCTAAAGTCGAAGCAGTAGCTAAGTGGGAGCAGCCCACCACGGTTACAGAAGTACGAAGCTTCTTGGGTATGGCGGGATATTATAGGCGCTTCATTAAAGAGTTCGCGAGAATTGCGCGACCGCTGACCCAGTTGACAAAGAAGAATGCCAAATTTGTATGGGATGAAAACACAGAAGCAGCCTTTCAAGAGCTTAAGATGAGGCTAACATCAGCTCCTGTACTTACTCTCCCAAAAGAAGGTGAAAAGTTCATAGTTTTTAGTGACGCATCCAAGACGGGCTTGGGATGTGTGCTAATGCAGAACAATAGGGTGATTGCCTATGCTTCGAGGCAGCTGAAGAAGCATGAGGAGAATTACCGACGCATGATTTGGAATTGGCAGCAATGGTCTTCGCTCTAAAGATCTGGAGACACTATTTGTATGGGGAAGAGTTCGAATTGTTCTGCGACCACAAAAGCCTCAAGTATATATTCACGCAAAAAGATCTAAACATGCATCAACGGCGATGGATGGAGACCTTTAAAGACTTTAATTTTGAGGTGTCTTACCATCCCGGGAAAGCGAATCTGGTAGCCGATGCACTGAGTCGACAAAAAAGGTATGAGCTTGCAGCCTCCTTGATGATCAAGGAGTGGGAAATAATGGAATTTGTCCAGGACTTCGATGTTCAGCTTACGCTTGACGAGCCAGATCCGTATGTTGCTCTCATAACTGCAGAGCCGACCTTGGTCCGTCAGATCATCACCGAACAAGACCAGGACGAATGGCTCAAGCAGATGAAAGAGGAATGCAAGGCTAGAGAAATGCCCGATTGGAGAATTAGTGCTGATGGTGCACTTAGGTTTCGGGGTCGTGTGTGTGTTCCCGATAATTCAAACTTGAAGAAGGACGTGATGAGGGAAGCGCATTACTCTAAGCTGGCTATCCACCCGGGCAGTACTAAAATGTATCGAGATGTGAAGAGACTGTATTGGTGGAACAACATGAAGAGCGACATAGCAGACTATGTGGTAAAATATATGGTATGCCAGAAGGTGAAAGTTGAGCACCGCAAGCCGCCAGGTCTTCTTCAGCCCTTGCCTTTAGAAGAATGGAAGTGGGACAGCATTTCCATGGACTTCATATCCGGACTTCCGAATACCCCAAAAAGGCACGACTCAATCTGGGTGATTGTAGACAGGCTGACAAAATCAGCACGATTCCTCCCGATTCAAACATCAAATACCGCTAATGATCTGGCAAAGCTGTACATTAAGGAGGTTGTTCGATCACATGGTGTGCCTCGAGAAATCATATCCGACCGAGATTCTCGGTTCACCTCAACGTTCTGGAGAAGGCTACAAGAAGAATTGGGCACGGAACTCAAATACAGCACGGCATTTCACCCTCAAACCGATGGTCAGGCAGAAAGGGTCAATCAGATCCTAGAAGACATGTTGAGGGCATGCGTGCTTGATCTGAAAGGGAATTGGGACGATCATCTTCCTCTTGCGGAATTTGCCTACAATAATAGTTTCCAGTCAAGCTTAGGAATGGCTCCTTATGAAGCTCTTTATGGTCGTCCTTGCCGAGCTCCGCACTATTGGGCAGAAGTTGGTGAGAGGAGTCTATTGGGACCTGAACTCATCCAAGTTACGACCGACGTGATTGATATAGTTTGAAAACGTTTACGTGCCGCTCAGAGTAGGCAGAAAAGTTATGCAAACACCCGTCTGCGTGATCTGGAATTTGCGGTAAGGGAACATGTGTTCTTAAAAGTTTCGCCCATGAAGGGTATGATGAGATTCGGAAAGAAGGGGAAGCTAGCACCGCGTTTCATTGGTCCCTTCGAGATATTGGAAAGAGTTGGAGCTGTGGCGTATCGTTTAGCATTGCCAACAAGTCTGGCAAACGTTCATGGCATCTTTCATATTTCTATGCTGAAGGGGTACAAGCCTGACGATGCTCACATTATTAGTTGGGAAGAAATTGAGCTGAGAGATGATGCCTCCTACATCGAAGAACCAGTTCGTATCCTGGACTACAAGGAGCAGGTCTTGCGCACTAAGGTCATTTCGCTGGTCAAAGTCCTCTGGTCACGTCATGGAGAAGAATAAGCAACTTGGGAGCGAGAAGCGGAAATGAAAGAGAAATACCCTCAGTTATTCAACGACGCAACTCAGGTAATTTCAAGGACGAAATTTTTTATTAGAGGGGTAGATTGTAATACCCCGGTCCTTTATAACACAACCCGAGCACACACGCATCTCAATTGACGCCTTTGATGGCCCGTACGCAGTGCCCTTAATCACTTAGTATCAAAACCTAACGATTTGTCTCAAGAGATCTTGAGATCTCTATCATGTCAACCGCACCGTCACTGCGGCTGCATTGGCGAAAACCGCACGTCAATCCGATACCCGAGCACAAAGTTAAGGTCCTTTGATCGAAAACCTTAAAAAAACATAGATTCTACACACTTGTGTGTGGCCCACTACATGGTCTCCTTTGCAATTAATATAATAATAATAATAATAATAATAATAATAATAATAATAATAATAAAATAAGGAAAAAATATATATATAATAAAAAGTACAAAAAAAAGGAGAAGCAATGATGGCTAGAATCTCACCACCATGCCTCTCCACTCCTCCCCACTCCTCCCCACGTCACCCCATTCCCTCTCCATGCTTTCATTAAAAAAAAATAAATAAATAAATAAAGGAGAGGTTATAAAGGTAGGAGAGAACGTGCATACCCTCACCCCTTCTTCCATCTCCTTTCATCCATCCATATCAAGTGAGTGAGAGTGAGTGTGGCAATTTTGGTGGGCCATCATCAACCTCCCATTCTATCTCAACCATCCATCCGCTTCAACCGTCAAGATCAACTTTTGATCAAGGAGATCAAGGTGAGTACACCCTCTTCACTCAACATTTTGTATTTTTTTATGTTATGTGATGGTGATGATGAGGTGGGCCACCCCGATGTGGGCCCCACCTTTGTACATGCATGAAATCCTAACCCTACAAGGGGGTTACACTTTTGGATGGAGCAGATCTATGTACGGTCCAGATTGTGGCCCACCTATTTAAAATATATATATATATATATATATATATATATATATATATATATAACACACTGAAGCAGTCAGCGTCCAGCAGACGCTGCTGCCCAGCGTCCAGAGGCGGAAGCCCAAATTGGGCATGAGCTGGGGTCCCACGTGTGGGACCCACCATGATGTGTATATTTCATCCACGCCACCCGTCCACTTTGCCATATCATTTTAGGACATGGGCCTAAGAATGAGGCATATCCAGATCTCAGGTGGACCACACCATCGAAAACAATGGAGAACACGATGACCACTATTGAAACTTCCGTGGCCCACCGTGATGTTTATAGACAGAATCACCTGCCTAATATTGGGCTCATTAGGTCCCCAAGGAGCTGAATAATCTGATGAATGGAGTGGATCTTACCCATATGGGTCCCACTTGATATGGACAAAGAAAGAAAAAAAAAAGGAAGAAGACATGAATTGTGGACGCTGGACGTGTAAGACCCGTACCCTGAATTGCCCTCCGTACGTTTAGTTTCCGGTACCGGTACGTCCCGGACGGACCAGATTAGAGAGCCTTGATCGCGACCCTGATTTAGTACCGCAACGATCCAAGACTTGTACCCTTGCGACCGCGCGAGCGCCACGATTCCAACGCCGCGCGGCACGCCCCATTGCGATACCCGGTGTGTAAGATGCATACGTTCGTGCAATTCGAGGTGGGCCACGCAACGCGCGTGTGGCGTGGGCCCCACTTGCACAATTTCCAACAACATGTCAAATCTATCACCATCACCCTCACCCATACCCCTATCATTATCTAGCCATCATCACCATACCCACCCCATCCTCTCTCACCAAAAGTCAACCACAACCATACCTCTCATGCTCTCTCCCATCACCATCATCATCATCATGACATCATGCACCCCCCTCTTCCCATACAAGAGCCATACGTGGGGGGGGTGGCCTCTCAATTCCAAGATTTGAGAGAAAAAGAGAAAAAAGGAGAGAGAAAGAGATTTGAGAAAGAGAGAGAAGAGAAAGAAGAGAGAGAAGTAGAGAGATTTGAGAGATTGAGTGAGTTTAGAGAGAGATTTAGAGGGAGATCAAGAGAGAAAGAGAGAGGATTGAAGGTGAAGATCAAGTTTGGAGGACCCCGATCATCATCCGGACCGTCCGATCGGCAATCTAACCGTCCAACCATCATTGTGAGTGCAAACTTTCCCCCCTTTTTCTCGTTTACTTTTCATTTTCTTCCCTTGGGCCCACCTTGTGATGGGCAATGAGATGGATGGGCTGGATCGTCCATGAATGGGTCACACCTTTTGATGGTGTGGGTCCCCATTTTGTGTCATAATTAGTGTGGCCAACAACCCACCATGATGTATGTAGTTCATCCACCCTGTCCACCATGTGGACCCACCATGCAATGGCCCAGCTGGTGAATGGATTGGATCCTGCACGTGTGGACCCCACCAGTCTGGACGACAGCAAGTACAGCAAAAAAAAAAAAAAGTAAGGAGATGCCGCTGGACAGCCAGCGTCCAGAGGACGCTGCTGCCCAGCAGCGCTGGGGTGAGAAGTCCCTTTTGGGCTTTGACGGCTGGCCCACTCGTGGGACCCCCTTTGATGCATGTATGTGATCCACGCCGTCCATCTGTTTCTCCAGCCCATTTTAGGGTTGGACGCTAAAAAATGAAGTAAATCCAGATCTCAGGTGGACCACACCATAGAAAACAGCATAGCTAATGATGCCTATTGTTTAAAACTTTTTTTGGGCCACCTTGATGTTTCTAGGCTTTGTAAGATACCCAATATTGGGTTCATTGGGTCCCCCATGAGATGGGGAACCTGATAGATGGAGTGGATCTTTCCTAAGTGGGCCCCACCTGAAATAAACTAGAGAAAAGAAAAAGAAAAAAAAAAGAGAACAAAAAAAAAAAACATGGACGCTGGACGTCCCAGCGTCAGAGACGCTGGAAACGTCCAGCGTACGCTGGAGGGGTTAGTGGGGTCCCCACTCGTGGGACCCACCTTGATGTTTGTGTTCCATCCACACCGTCTATCTGTTTTCCCATATCATTTTAGGGCCAAGGCCCAAATCTGAAGCCGATCTGAATTTTAAGTGGACCGCACCATATGAAACAGTGGGGAGACGATTTGTACTGCTGAACTTCCTCGGCCCACCTTGATATTTGTAGCCCCCAAAACATACCCAATATAGGACTCTATGAGTTCCTTATGAGCCGAGGAAACCGTTAGATGGGGTGGATCATCCTCTTGTGGGCCCCACTGGGCGAAAACCATAGAAAAACAAAAAAAAAAAAAGAGAAAAAGGAGAGGAGAGGCGTCCGGGCGCTGGGCGTACCAGCGTCCACGGACGCTGGGCTCGCTGCCCATCTGGAGGCCACCCTGTGGGTCCCACCATGATGTATGTGCTATATCCTCACCATCCATCCAATTGGGGAGATCATTTTAGGGCATAACCTCAAGAATGAGACAGATCCAAATCTCCAGTGGACCCCACCACAGAAAACAGTGAGGGCAGTGACAGACCGTTGAAACTTACCTATGGCCCACCATGATGTTTATCTGAGATCCAATCTGTTCATAAGTTCATACATGCATGGAAGAAGGAAAAACGAAAATATCAGCTTGACCGAAAGCTTCTGTGGGCCCCACTTGAGGAGAGAATAAAAAAAAAAAAAAAAGATCATGGGCGCTGGACAGGCAGCGTCCAGGGGATGCTGCTGCCCAGCAGCCCAGGCTCTCTCGGCGTTGCCAATGGGCCCCACTTGTTGGGCCCACCTAGAATGTATGCGCTCTATCTATCCCGTCCATATGTTTTTCCAGCTCATTTTAGTGGCTGAGCCAAAATTGAAGCATATCCAAATGTCAAGTGGACCATGCCATGGGAACAGTGGGAATAATGATCTCCACCGTTGAAACCTTCCCAGGCTCTACAGTGATGTTTATTTGTCATTTAACCTGTTCATAAGATCACATGGATATGGGTGAAGGGGGAAACAAAAATATTAGTTTGATTCAAAATGCTTGGGACCCATTTTGGTGCTACGCTCTATGGGTCCCACCACGATGTATCTGTTTTATGTATGCCGCCCATCTGTTTTTCCATATTATTTTAGGGCCGGGGGCCCTCATAATGAGGTAAGTACAAACCTCAAGTGGACTACGTTATAGGGAAACCGTGGCCATTGATGCCCACCTTTGAAACCTTCCTTGGGGCCATTGTAATGTTTATTTATCCATCTAATCAAAGGTGATGGGGCCCAACTTTGGGTCCCACCTTGATGAATGTTGAGTATATCGTGTCATTCTTCTTGGCAGGGGTGTGGGCCCAGTTTTAGGTGGGCCACACGTAGAAAATAAGGGTGATTGAATGCCTACCATTGGAAACTTTACAGGACCCATCTATTATGTTTATTTGCCATTCTCCTTGTCTTAAATCACTCAACCATGGGTAGGGTTCCACACATGTGGTGTGCGGGCCCCACCATGGCGTTTGATTGCCATCTCACTTGATTAGTAGGAAAGCTCAAATATCGGGTTGATCACAAACTGTTGTGGCCCATTGATGTATGTGGCTTCCCCACTCCTTTGTAAGGTTATCCTCACCCACGGGTCCACCTTGTTATGTATGTGTTCTATCCACGTCAGCCATTGGCCTCTATGGTGCGATATGTATGTTGCCCATCGATTAGGACCGCCTTAATTGTTGTGCTTGATCCAAACCATCCAAATGAATGGACCCTACATGTTATGTACAGGATGGCCCTTGGGACCACCTTAGTGTGCGTGTTCGAATGACCGCGTTGTCCATCCCGTGGACCCACCTTGATGATTAGTTGTGTAAACCCTTATTGAAAGGTCATCCCTAAATGTTCGCTCGATCTAAGTCACAAGGCTACTTTCTTAAACTCACCCTGTTGAACCGTCTTGTCAATTCACCTTATTAACTCACCATGTTGACCCGTCTTGTCAACCTGCCTTGTGACTCACCTTGTTGACTCACCATGTTGATTGACCCTGGTAACTCAGCTTGTGTATACTCATATGACTCACCCCTTCTACCCTTGTACCCAACTATTAAAAGACTACCATATTGTGTATATCTCATCCACACCGTCCATTTACCTATAGGACGAGTATGGGGCTCATCCTCGACGTTCGTATGTCATCTAGGCCATCCATTATATGGAGCCTATCTTGTAGTATGAGGTTAGACCTGTTGTCCCTTTTTGGACCTCATTGTATTGACCATCTATCGTAGATTACCCTACTATTTATAATCCTCTGTCATGACATGTCTATCTTGCAACCCCCTTCTATGACATTCCTTTTACGGACCATTATTGTGTTCATCTCTACTGTACTACAGGATTATGGGTCTCGGCATGATTTTGAGTATTCCACTCTTGCCGCTCAAGTAGGTTCTACCTTTGATGTGTCGGTAGTGTATTCAATCATTTTCTTTCCATTTGGGTTATCTAAATATTGAAGGTTAATCCACACCGTTCAGTTGTTGGACCATCTGTGTTGTTGTATACCATCCATTTAGAGTCTTATCTCTTTATGTTTCTTTGTATTATAAGTGAATTATCTTTTATGCTATTTTTAGTATGTCTGTTGCCACACGTAGTGTTATTTGGAATACTCATATGTGATCTTTATACTATATGCTTCGACGACCACCATGCATGTGTAATGAGTATGCATCCCGAATCACCATTGTTAGTTGGGGACCACTAGGGCATAAACGCATTCATAAAGCATTCGAGATGTAGTCGCGCAAATGTAATTCACGTGCTCTCTATCGCAAACCTCTCCAATAGGTATGGGACTATTCGAGGACAGGAATCTATCATCCTGACTTACACTGTATGGTAGGAATAGCTTAGCATACCTTGTAGCCCTTGGTGCGAGATTCCCTGGCTAGCGACATCCCGCACTATGACTCGATCATTCATATGTGTCCCCTCATCTTAATCATATCTCAAATAGGTTGGACTAGATTGATTTATAGCCATCGTGGTAGATGAACTACTTGTTGGCACTCATACTGTATACTTGACTCATGCATCATGAATGCTTGGCTCATCTGATTGTCTTGTATCAACCGGCCATATCGGTCGTGATTGTCGTGCAATTCATTACCAGCTGACGGTGACATTGTGTTTGAGACCTTATAGTTTTATGGTGCTCTTTGGAGACTTGCACGGGCATGTCGTCCCACGTTTGTATGCATGGTTGCATTTCGCACCGTCTGCTTGTGCCGCATATAGCATGGTTACTACGTTGCAACCACAGCTCCATCGTGGTTTGCAGGAACACCGGAAATATGTGATCTTTAAACAGGATGCCATAGATGTCCCTGGGTGAAAGTCCCTGAACCCGTTGGTACCAAGGTGGGTGCTCCATTCAAGGACCGGGTGGTTTAATCATACACCAGTATGCCGAATACCAAACGGCGGTGTTTTCTACTGCACGTGGTCAGTTTGGAAGGAGGTCTGACCTAACCTGCCGGAAGAGTGTTGGCAAAGGGGGTTGAGTTTGACCAGCTGTGAGTAGGTCCGCTATTGCACCAGATAGGCTTTGGCATTCTACTGGTGAGTAGTGAGGTCTGTGAGACCCCGGTGATGTTCCGTTTCAGAGATGGTATTGGTATCAGTGATGTGACTGATGTTCTGTATGGTGTGGGACGGTCCTGATGTGGGCGGGTGTGATGTGGGCGAGGCTGTAAGCCTGGGCGAGCTACCACACTGGGCGAGCTACCAGTTCCGATTCCTGCATTGCTTACGTGATTGCGTTTTGACTGTTCGCATCTGGACCACTGTACTGAGAGGTGGTGATTTGCATACATGCATTGGATCATTGTACGTGACATTAGGCCCTGTAGGCCATTGCACAGTATGAGTATATAGCCTTGGTAGGCTGGTTACCTGTATTGCATGCTTGCATAGCCATGGTAGGCTAGTTATCTGTATTGCATGCTTGCATAGCCGTGGTAGGCTAGTTATTCATATCACATGATCGTGTAGCCTAATTAGGCTAAGTTTTGGTTTAGTCTTCTCATCATGCTTTACTGCTTACTCTGATATTTATCATGTTTGTCATACGCATTGCGCACGCACACACGCACTCACAAAGCTTTGTTCGAAGCTTATGCGCGTTTGTTACGCTGCAGGTTATACCAGAGTGTATCAGCAACGTTGAGTTGGAATTGGGAGTGCAGTAGCAGAAGGTGCCGGATTGTGCACAGTTTTTATATTTACGCATTGTGTATTTACTTTTCAGTACTGTATATAAACGAAAAGACTTAGTGGAAATATTGTGTTTTGTCTTCGATGGTACTCATATGGTGATGCTCATGTTAAAAAAAATTCAGACCCTAAAATCCTCCTTGTGGTATCCCAGGATCGGAACCTGGCGTGTGGGGTTAGGATCCGAGATCGGGGTACTACGGAGGCTGCCACCTCTGAATTCGGGTTATAGCGAATGGACGTCGAGAACCGAATTTGGGGCGTGACAGGACGTCCCAGCGTCAGAGACGCTGGAAACGTCCAGCGTACGCTGGAGACGGCTTGAGTGGGGTACCCACTCGTGGGACCCACCTTGATGTTTGTGTGTAATCCACACCGTCCATCTGTTTTTTCAGATCTTTTAGGGGCCAGGGCCCAAACATGAGTCAGATCCCAATCTTAAGCGGACCGCACCATAGAAAACAGTGGGGTGAATGATGTCCACTGTCGAAACTTCCTCGGCCCACATTGATGTTTGTAAACCAATTCAACCACCCAATATGGGGCTCTACGGGTCCCCCATGAGCTGGGGAATATGACGAGCGGTGTGGATCACTCTTATGTGGGCCCCACTCGATCAAAATCATGAAAAAATAAGAGAAAGAAAGAAAGAAGAAGGAGAGGTGTCGCTTATGCTAGGAGTACCAGCGCCCACGGACGCTGGGCTCGCTGCCCAGCTGGTGGCCCACTTTATGGGTCCCACCATGATGCGGGTGCTATATCCACCCGTCCATCCATTTGGGGAGATCATTTTAAGGCATGATCTGAAAAATGAAGAAGATCCAGATCTCAAGTGGGCCGTGCCGGAAGAAACAATAAAGACCATTGAATTTTAGTGTTTTGGGCCAGGTTTGGCTGTCCTTGGTGGGCCTCACGTGGGAGCAATGTAGAAACTACCATTTGGACCTTGAATACTGTATGTGTGGCTACAACAATGACATTTTACCTGGGCCAAGGCGGACCCCATATGATCAGAAATTAAGTTCCAAAATGGGGTTGGGCAAAGTTGTGCAGGAATTTCTGTGCAGAAATTCCAAGTGCTCATGTTTGGCCCTGCACTAAAAAATATTTATACATATCCAGCAGGCCCTACCTTATGGGTTTTAGAGACCATGCATGGGTCTACCAAGGAGACTTGACAACACACCAAAAGGTGATCCCGTTTGACGGTGGGACGTGCCCAAAGTTAGGCCAAAATCATTTCTGCACTACCATTTCTGCGCAACTCCAAGTACCCATGTTTGGGCCTTTGTTAAAAATTGTACACACGCAAACAAAGGGATCCGTCTTATGAGTTTTGAAGACCATACATTGTTCTGTGAATTGGTCATTTTATTTCTCCAAAAGATGGCCCCTTGTGATCACAAATTGGACCCAAACTTAGCCTAAAACCATTCATGCATGCAAAGTCCGTTTAATTAAAAATCTATGTGGGGTCACATCTATGGAATCCACCACCTTCCTAAAGTATTAAATAGATCATTTAAATCCTAAAACTTGAAGTTAGATTGTATAGGCGAACTCATTAAAATTTTAGAGCCACCACCATAGGGTTGATCTTAACCGTGTAAATTATAGACATGACAATCTAACCGCATAAATGATCTAAAATATGGTAGGGTCGAATTCTAGCGAGCGTGTACATGTTTCAAGCAACATTGAAAGATGCTTTGATTCTTAAGGTGATGATTCCTCCCCTTGAGCTTTCCGCTTCCATACTGGTTAAGTGATAGTTCTATTTATTTTGTTAATAAAACATGTTACAAATATTTTAAACTCTGTCTTATGATTTTTTTATTACATCATTAATTATATGCTAAATTGTGAATTGCTCCACATTTTTGTGAATTATTACGTATTTTGAATTGTCAAAGTTATTCCTCTTAGAAATCTGGAAGTGAATTGTGAATCTGGATTGTAGTGATCACATCTGTTAGATGAGACCTTAAACCAGTGGCCTCTGTAAGCAAGATAATGGAACGATATCTAAGGATGGAATCCCCGAATGGATTTGTTGGACTAAATGTCCTGTTAAGATGAATCGTTGTGATTATGTCCCTAACTGAACTTATAATGGATACATTGGAAAGTTATGGAGATGAGAGGCCACTAGTTGTAAGGAAATGTCATAATTTGTTTGGTTGTAAATTGGACTAATAATGTACGGCTAATCATGCATATCATGGCACTGACGGGACATGTGGTGACGAGCCATATTACCGTCGGGTGGTTTGGTTGCTGAGAGCACGTACCCTTAAGGTATTTTCGCTGGCCCCAGACCACCATTGGGTGAGCCATACACTGAGAGCACGTACTGTGGTATTTCACTGGTGATGGCCGCTTTTGATGGAATTGCATGGTGGGGCTGATGTGTGTCCTTAGGGACTTCCAGACCACGTTTTCCAGATGGATGAGCATCCCCAGGCTGAGGGACATGTACATGCATTCATGCATTTAAGACAGATCACATCATGGATGTTTTGTATGTTTCTATTTCTCTAAACTACTCTTGATTAGTGTGTTGGTGTGTAATCTTGAGGGGACCTCACACTGAGCTGGCCACTCATGTTTAGAATATCAACCGTACAGATGATGCAGGAGTGATGGTGGAGAATGGAGAACTTGGAATTACTCCCGATGACACTCTTGCTAAGGAGGGTGTGGAGTATGCTGAGGAGGAGCCATATGCCGATGTTGCTGAGCTTTACGAACTTAATCAGTAGAGTAGTTATTTCCATCTGTTTTCCCTATGACACTTGATATTTTGGGTTTGTACTGAGTCCCGGATGGGGGAAACTCATGAACTATTAATACTTGTGTTTAATATGGTTATATTTTCATGGAATGGTTATCTTTTTGTCTTTATGGTGCCCACTAGTGCAATTGTGAATGTGGAAACATAATCCAACTGGAAACCATACTTAAAGGTGATACTTTTTCCCTAAATTAACGTCCGGATTCTCGTAGTAACAGTCATACTCGAGCCATGGGAATCGAGGCGTTACAGCCCTGCAACCTTCTGTTCGAAACTGAGCAATCTTCCTTACGATCTAGTGGGATGCTATGGTTGAAGGGTGGATGGATAAACTACTAATTAAAAACTAAGGGCTCCATGCTGTGAGCAGTGATGGCTACAATTAAACTAAAATAAAATAAAATGATAAATGCTCATGGTGGATGAATGGATAAAGACTTAGTAGGTTGTTTTGATGTGATCACTAGAGCTCTTTGTGGAGTGCTGTTTATATAAACTTCTAGGAGGCAGTGGCCTTGCTTGGTATTCAACATGGTGAAGGATTTGGATGATCGGTTGCGAAAATCTCTTTGATTCTTCCAGATCAGCATGGCCTATTGCGTACAACCATGTATACAAGATATATATATCTGTGTGCATTAGCTGAAGTCCTCATGTCTTTGGACTCCTACATTAGAAAGTTGTTATGATCCTTAAGTCACTTGGTTTGGCATTCGTAAAGAATTACTTTTAGCAAGTCTTTAGCATTTAATGCTGGATAGAGATCTTAGTTAATGGGATTTTGGCATTTAATGTTGAGAGAGATACATGCTATAATGAGACTCTTTGCTTTTGTAGATAGTACTTTTGATACAACTCTAGTATTTCATGCTCTCTCTCTCTCTCTCTCTCTCTCTCTCTCATGTGCATGCTTTTAATTCCTCTTGAAGTCATCCACACCACACATGGCACGATCGCCACATGGTGTCTCTTGGATAATTTGATCTGGCCCGCAGATCGGGTTTAAATAATGATAGAGGGCACGAGTAGGATTTCGCCCATTATTAAGCGCATAGTGTTGACACGTGTGGTATTGCATTGACCCACGTAGTGTAAAAAATGAGTATAAACACTCTCTTTAAGAATAGAAAAAAATACACCAAGCACAACTATCACCCCCCTTCCTCTTAGAAAAATGATGTAGGAAATTAACCAATAATAATTTACAAATGAGAAAAAAATGTCCAGTGGTTGTTAGTTTTCGTAAGAATATTTCAATTTGATCCTAAGATGTCATGTATGGAAAAGAAATAACCCCAGACTGATACTTCTTTCAAATAAAATGACGATTTACCATAATATGTTTTGTCCTCTCATGAAAAATAGGATTAAAACCAATATAGACAACATTGGTGTTACCGACATAAAGGGAAATCAGCATTGTAAAAGAATTCCAAAAATCTGAAAGTAGTCCTTGTAGATAAATGATCTCACTACAAGCGGAAGATATAGCTTTATAATCAGCCTCCATGCTAGACTTAAAGACTGTTGTATGTGTCTTGTGTTTCCAAGATATAAGCTAAGTGCCAAGAAACATTCAATATCCTATAGTAAATCGTTAGGTGGGGGCACATCTTACCTAGCCAACATTGCCATAAGCAACAAGCTCAAGAGAAGATATAGATGAAAGAATATCTATGATCCTTCTCAAATATAAGATAATTAAGGAACAAGGCTGAACAATGAACTGACTAACTGGATTAGATGGCATGGGTTGTAAATATGGATAAGGGGTGAGGGCATCGAAATCAATTCACAGTGGCACATAGATGGAAGTTGCAGAAGGAGAGATGCCACACGTAGAGGACTCTTGCCTTAGCAGGAGACCTGCCACGTGTCCAGCAACACCCTGGGCACCGCTTGCTTCATGTGGGTCTCCATGTCTTGGCACGGAGGCCTCCCTACACATGTGAGAGCTCCACTTTAAAAGGTGTTATATTGTTGTTATGCCTTGGATTCCGAATGGGCTTAGTTTAGTCCTGGTTTTAGGTTTGGCTTGACTAAGTGAGTCGATTGGGTAGATGGACCGGGTAGGTTGACCAGGTGAGTCGACTCAATGGGTTGACTTGGTGAGTTGACCAAATAAGTTGATTGGGTTTGACGAAGTTTTTCCTCAAGGTAGGTTTATGTTTAGGGTTTTAGCTGGGATTAATTAATTGGGTTAACTACGTCCTGGGCTAAGATATGGATTAGGGTACGAATTAGGGTTTGGATTCCCATCTAATTTGATTAGCTTGTCAGCCTATGGTGGGGTGTCTATAGAGTTGTATATGAGCTTAACTGAATCAAGGTGGGCCTAGCTCGGCTCAGCTCAACCAATAGACTACCTAGGCTCGAGCTTGACTCGGTTTGGTCCTCGAGCTAGGTTGGCCAGCTCGTCTTGGTTTGATCAAGCTGTCGAGCCAGTTCGAGCCCATGAGAGAGGGTTGCCTAGCAGTCTAAGAGAACAGTAGGGGCCGGGCGAGTTGGGCACTGGGCGCTGGGGGGAGATGAAGATGAGAGAGAGAGAGAGAGAGAGAGAGGGAGAGAGAGAGAGAGATCCAGTGAGGGTCTGTCGGATGGTCAGTGGCTGGGCGACCACCAACTGGGTGTTGGGCGTGGGAGAATTGCGAGCAAAACTCAAAAGGGGGGAGGGTGCTCAAATGAAATTAGGATTGGAGGGCGCTTGAAATATAATATATATATATATATATATATATATATATATATATATATATATATATATAAATTATATATAAAATCAAACCGAGCTTATTCAAGCCTTATTCGAATCAAACCAAGACTAGTTTCGAACCAAGCTGAATCAAGCTCGGGTCAACTCGAGCTCGGCTCGAATTTTCAACGAGCCCAAAAATTAGGCTTGGTTTAGTTTGATCCACCTTTCCAATCGAGCTGAATCAATCTTTTTCGAGCCAAATCGAGCGAACTTTTCAAGCCAGCTTGGTTTGTGTACAACACCTAGCTTGGCTCTAGGTGTCTACAACACCTTGGTAATCCTTTTTATGGAAGAAATTGTGGGTACACAGGATCTATAAATTAGTTAAATAGAGAAAGGTGATAAAAATATTCAACTCACGTATAGTAACACCAGTTGAGTGGAACTGATAAGATGAATAAATTTAGACTACACTGAGTGCCTCATCAATGGGAGGTTCAGTTTTAGGTTTTATTTCATGACGTGAATGTTGTTGCTTGATAGGGTGCAATGCGAGCAGTCACGACACCATGCATTGGAACAAAACTTTAACATCTATCATGAAGCCAGGTGTTGGACGTTGCGGTGTTGCATTATTCTGAATTAAGATAGGGACAAAAGAGCACACACTAAGGTTCCTTGAAAGGAAGAGAAACTATAATCATCAACTGTTTATAAACCCTACCCGATAATTTCATCAAAGGGTGCTCAGGGTCAGTGGGAGTATAGACACCACGATAGCGTACACATTCCAATAAATTAAGGTTTAACTAACGATTCAAGTTTTGATTTCTATTCATTAAGGTATCCTCATTGTGCATGCATAGGGTGAAATGAACAATTAAGTCTGGCTATGATTGATGCTTAGACATTTCTTGATAGAGATGATTGGACTGCTTGGAAGTCTGCATGCAGGTTATGCCTGGTATGAGATTTTTATATTTCGCACTCATTTTTGGTATCTATGTTGTTGGGATGTTGGAATTTGTGATTGCGTCTGTTTCCACCTCGACAAATGAGGTGATGATTGTCGAGGTCCAATGTCAGTAGTTTTAATGGACCGAATAATTCAGTGTATTTTGCAAGATCCATTAAAATATCTAGTAAAGTCTGGAGCTCGTTAAGGAAATACTAGATAATACATTGCATAGTAAAGAATGTCATGAATATCCTAAGTGGGAGAATGTTGAAATTGTGGACATATATGGCATATTTCCATATGGCAATGCAATGATTGGTTTAGATCAATCGCATGACCATCAATGTGGGAACCACATTATAGTAGGTGTACACAATTTTATGGGGCATACAGTACTATTAACAACTCTTTAATAAAGTTGTATAGGAAGTATTCTTCTCTCCTTGAGTGGTTGGATTGAGGAGACATAGGCAAGTGAGAGAATCCTACTATGGGTGGGCTCTTCCCACAGCCACTCTATCCATATAAAGTGCATTCGGTCCCCAACTTCATACACTCTCTTACTCATATCTCTCTTCCCATTGGAGAGACTCCAAACGTAGGTGTAAAGGAGGCGAAAGACTGATGTGCAACCATCTCCTCCAGTGACCACGACAAACAGATCAATGGCGGATTAAGGTATGCATTCAAAACTGTTAAATACCCTAGATGTGATGTTAATACCAATTGTGGGATCCACTGCGATTTATATTATAGAGGAATCATCTCATCAATTACAAAGAAGACCCATCCCCTAAACTTTTAAAATTTTATTCCTGCTATAGCCCTAAAAGACTAGAGGACACAATATAATACGGTCTTCGAGGGTTATTCTAGTATGACTTGAATATCCTACATCACCTCAAAGAAGGAAGTTAGATTCAGCTCATTGGGTGTGAGAATGCTTTGGAAGGACCGATCATCAAACAAATAATCGAGGCCATCTGTCCTAGGTCTAAGAAGATCTGACCATTAGATCTCCGATCAAGACCGTTGGATCTTTACTCAGGACCATTTATCTTACATCAGTGATGTTCTGGCCCTTAGATCTTCAATCCAAACCATGATATCTTTGATCTAGACCATCTATCTAAAATTTGGGACAATATGCTCATTGGATCTTTAATTTGAACCATTTAAACTTAAGATTTACTATCAATTCCTCAAATGAACCGTTGAAAACAAAATCTGATGGACAAATCTCCTAAATCATGAAAGATGAGCCTTCGATCATTCGATCCAACTATTAATCCCTATTTATTTTTGTTAAATTATCATGATTTTGGTATCTGATCATTTATATCTAATGGTTAAAATATTAATTGCTTGTTATTGGTTATGACCCAATCTTGATACATGATTTGGACCTTCTAGTATGTACTAGAGACTATGAACAGTTGAAATGACTATAGGACACCTTAAGTGGATACACCCTCAATCATGATCTATTTTTATGTTAATTTTGGCAAAAATCATGGTTTAAATGGGAAATCTTCTTAAAATTTCTTTAGTAGATATATGTATTTGGAAGTGTTGACGATTCTATATTCTTTAATTTACTAGACACTATCTAGATGGGCCTCTTTGAGAGCGCATGCATATCATCATTTTCATGTACCTTAATGCATTGAACTATTTTCCTTTCAAATTCCAATTTAAACAAGAGAGGGGGAAGTTACCCTATTTAAGGGGGAGCGGATTAGGTAACATGGCGTGTATGTGTCACATTTATATTGGTGAAGGGCACGTTGTCAGGGGAGACCTGCCACGTCAGCAAGCCTGACACAGTCATGTCACGCCTCCTCTCCCCCAATGCCCACACGCCACGTACTAGCCTGTCCTGAGCTTAGGTAGTACCTAATCCGCTCCCATTTCAAGGGGGTGGTGAGGTTACCCCCCTATTCCACACATCCAGAGAGAGAGAGAGAGAGAGAGAGAGAGAGAGAGAGTGGGTGGGACACGTGATTTTTGAGCCGTTGAACTTGCAGGCTACTCAGTTTTTTTTCCATTCTTTCCTTAGCGATTCTTTTCTTCATGTGTACATTGTAACCTAAGAATATTAATGAGATTCTTTTCTTTTCAGTACATTGTAACCTAAGAATGTTAGTGAGAAAGGGAAAGAATGGACCAGGCTATAAAGGAAAAGCAAATCAACCATACATTGCGGTGGACCTCATGTAGCTTACCACGAGGCAAGCTGTGTGGGCTCCACATACTGCCTTTATGGATAGCCGTGTGGACCCTACATGCTACCCATGTGGGACAGCCATGTGGGCCCCACCGCTACCGTGTGGACATCATGGTGGGCCCCACATGTTGGTCACGTGGCACAACTAGGTAGGCCCCACACGTGGTCTATTATGGACAGTTGGGTGGGCCCCACATTTGGACAATTTGGTTTGGCTCTAAGCCTAGTAGAGAGGAATGTCAATTTGGGTGGGCCACTGTGATGTAGAGTACTGTTTACTGATTTTGAACCTATATGGAACATTTAAATGAAAGCCTGTACACTTGTGTGGGCCACATTTAAATGGCTCGGATCCTAAGTTTTGTTGTTTAATTGTAAAATGACTAATTAATTAATGCGCCCATATGTATTATAATAGTGGGATTCAATGATGTGATTAATCTTGGGAAAAAGTTATTTTAAGCCCTATAACATACGAGTACATTTGTTATGATTAAATTTCTTAATTAGAAAATTGGTTGAAAGGCTCATGATATTCCTGAAAAATGAAGTCATTAGGCAAAATATGGTATTTTATCCTGAAATTGGAAAATTACCTACTGACGGAACTTAAAGATACAATGACCACATAAGTCCAATGAAATACATCATTTGATGGGAATAAGTAGGATTTAGTCTTTAAAATTTCTAGCATGGGTTTTAACCCACATCATGATTAACAAGTTATTTAATTCGGACCATTTAAAGCCGAATTGCAATTAAAGGCCTAATGTAGAAATAAATAAAAGGCTAAGTAACGAAATAAAATTATAATTCAATATTCCTTGTGTAGGCAAACTTGGTAGGATGTGTGGGTGGTACCCACACCATCCATCTAATTATTTTCCAGCATGGGCCCACCACACTAGAGTGGCCCACCTTGATATACATGTTGTGTATCCGGCCGATCGACTTTGATTAAGTATTGTATATCCACGTTATCGAGGGACCGGGGGGCTACCTTGATGAATATATTGTATGTCCACGCTGTCCAGTGACAGTGGGCCCACCTTGATTTATGTATTGTGTACCCACACTGACCATGGGCAGCGAGACCACCCCTCATGTATGTATTCTATGTCCATGCCTTCCTCTAGACAACGGGACCATTCTGATGCATGCATTAATGTATATCCGCCCCACCCATTGGAAAGTGGCCTTACCAAGAATCAAGTGAACTTGTGGCATTGCCTGGCACACTCTAGTTAGGGAGGTTGTGGTGATGTGGGGTCCTAGAACCATGTGAACTTGTTAGATCCTGAGGCCCACTAAATAAGAGAAACTTGTGATATAATGAGGCCCACCAAAACTAGTTAATATGTAATGTTCGGGTAACCACCTAAGCACGTAACTAATGATTTCAAGTAGCCCAAGTTACTATGTAATTTCAAGAGTTTCGTGAGGCCCTTAGCTATATGAAATTGTGATGCATTTGTCGCCACTAGGTCATGTGATCATGTGGTGCATAAATGGCCATTAAATCATGTGATCGTGTAATGTAAGAATGGCCATATGAAATTGTGATGTACTGTTGGCCACTTAATTATATGATCATGGGATGCAAGAATGGCCACTTAACCATATGCGATTTGTTGTGTTTGTGGCCACTTAACCACATGATCACGTGGGGTGTAAATGGCCTATTAATCATGTGTAATTGCAAGGCAGGTATAGCCACTTGGTTATTTAAAGGCTTGTTGTAACGCCCCAAAATTCAACACCCGAATATACCGCCTGAGCACAAATTTTTGAGTGCTACTAAGGTAATAATTACAGGAATACAAATAATAGTAGCAATTTTTTTTAAAGTATTTTTTTTTTTACTAAACCATATCCATACTCTTATTCCAACTTACATCATAAAATAAATTATAAATGTTTATAATTCAAAAACATGACACTGATATACTCATCTACGATTCTATTAACTTAAAACTAAATAAAATATCTAAAAATAAATAAAAACGTCTTCATTAGAGTTGGCGTTCTCCTCCTCCTAGATTTTCATTATGTCCTCAACTTGTGCCTTGTCCTCGAAAGATTCCATGTCACCTCTTGAACCTACAGTTCCCTAAGAAGGGTGAGCAAAACAATGCCCAGCGAGTAGGAGTACTTACTCCACTCCATAATATGAATCACGCATCCAAGTAAACAGATAAAAAAAATCAAAACATAACTATTCAGTTTGTAAATTGTAGAATGCCATGCTCACATTTTTCCACCCCACAATGACACATTCATTAACATTAAACACACATCCCATAATGAATTTTCATGCAGCACGCAT
Source organism: Liriodendron chinense (assembly GCA_003013855.2). NCBI lineage: Eukaryota > Viridiplantae > Streptophyta > Magnoliopsida > Magnoliales > Magnoliaceae > Liriodendron > Liriodendron chinense. The sequence goes on along the minus strand of ML058559.1, from coordinate 2,462,397 downwards.
AAATCAACTATATACGCGGCCTTTAATACAAGGTCTTTAGTGAGGTTTCACACAAGTAAATCAGCCATACGAGGTTACGCCTGAAAAATAATACACAACCAATCACAACCAGACAGGTGAGGTTCATTCCGATCCTGACACGGTACGTCCGATCCTGACACGGGTCGCATTCCTGACGAGACGCAATTGCTTCGATCCTGACACGGTACACCCGATCCTGACACGGGTCGCATTCTCAATGAGAAAACAATTGCCCCGATCCTGACATTAGTACAATCCGATCCCAACACGGGACGCATTCTCAACGGGAAAACATACCACACTTGATGGTTTCCCATATTCCAGTTCATCCAATGATGTATTCATACATAGGTGTCCCATAACCACACCCATATCCATCCCACACAAACTTAACCACACTTAACCACACCCATATACACCGGCCATGCTTAACCGTACTTGGATAGTCATGGTTAAGAACCATTTACATACCCCTACTTTGATTTAATTCCGTGGACTTAACCTCACCATAAACCGCTCTATGCATGGGTCCATCATATGTGATCATATAAACATAAACATGTGATAATGAGAATTTACTGCATGTTAACACAATTTAATAAATCATACAACATAACTATTTAAGAAACAAATCAAGTGCATATATATCAAGATGGTAAGAATGCATCCACATTATGAAACACAGCATTTTGAGGGGTATAAGAACTTTAAATTAAACTATAACCAGACATTCAAAGAGAATGGACAGGTGTTGTCCCCACAATTTCGATTAATTTGACTGTTTAGGAGGTCTGATGTGTACTAAATTTATTTTACAGTTTTAAGACTTGCTGGTCTAAGCATTGGATGGTTTAGGTTGGGCAAAATATTCCCCAATGGGACCCAAAAGTTGGAGTCCAATCAAATTCAGATTATGTTATTTTTCAGGGTATCAGTCCTATTATTTTAAGTGGTGTGGGCCACCTGGAACCCCGTTCTGGCCCATATTTTTATGGTAAATCCCACACAACCCAACAACCAGTGTGGACGAGGTGTATTTATCCAAAAGTTCACATGTGGGGCCCATAAGTGCCTGTTGTCCCCACTTTGAAATCTGCTCACCTTCAGATTTATGCCGTATTACATCGTCCACTATTTGAGACGGTGTGGCCCACTCGGTTATCGAAACCCTCTGAAATTTAATTTCCAGCCTCCTGACATAGTAATGTAACAAGTGAGTGGTATAGATTTGACAGAAAGCTTAGAGTGGTATAGATTTGACAGAAAGCTTAGAGTGGGGCCCACGGATTACCCGCTATCCATGAGAGATAAATTCGGAATTTTCTGCACAATTGCAGAAAATTCAGCAAGATAGTCCAATTTGTAGAAGTTGGTGTGGTCCGCTCGGGTCTCGGATTAAGCTGAAATTTGGTGGGCTATCAAAAAACATGATGAAGTAAACTATGGTCGGAGTAGATATAGAAAAGTACATCAGGGTGGGGTCCATATGTGGACCCTCAACTACTGCCCGTCCGTCCCTTGTGTCAGCAGCCATGACACTGCTGGACTGGCAGCGTCCTTGGGGTACTGACTAGTCTAGTAGCCCATTGTTTTATTTATTTATATATTTTTTATATGTATCCACACAAGGCGGGGCCCACTAGGATGAGATCCAATCCATCCATTGAATTATTAGGGCCTTTAGTCCACCCAATAAATTTGATTTTTGCATAGATCGAAAATTATAAAACAAAGATAGTGGTTTTATTCCCTTTTTAATGGTTGGGTCTATTTCTCCCACCCTGGCCCACTTAAATATCAGATTCCTTTTAAATCTGGGCCCACAAGCAAACGTAAACTATAATACATTATGAATGGACATAGATTTAATCAAAGTAACATAATTGATCTACTAAACAAAACACAAATGCGCAAATTCAAACTATAATGTGGAGTGAGTATTTCCGTAGACTCATCAATTGTCAATCCGATCCGAGATTTTGAAAATGAAAATAACAAAGAAAACCAATCTTCGGCCCACTACAAAATAGTACCTCCTTCCTCCTAATCAACGGTCATATGATGATGATGATGATGGATGGTGATGATGGATGGTGATAATGGATGGTAGGGATTTGAAACTATTGATGATGAATGGTGATGGGATGGCTACGATTCGGTCGTAATTGTAAAAGTAGTAGAATAGGACTCTCTTACGAGAGTTTAAATAAAGTACATTAGCTTATAACATAAATATTTGTGGTGAAAGTAGAAATAATATTTTGATGGTCCACTTAGTGATCCCTTCTTGGATCTAAGATGTCCATCATACAGAGGATTAACACAACAAGTAGTGGATAAACTCTCGGGTCAAAGGGTCGATAGATGGACACATTATGATCTATGTAAGAGTTAGCCTAAATGAACGCTCTAGAATAGATGTGTAACATCTTAAAATCAGGCCCACCTTTCACAAATCTGAGACCATTATGACATTGGCCTAGAAAAACTGACAAAGTGGTATGAATTTGGGAGAATTTGGTAGTGTCCACACCCACAATCTAATAAGGACACAAATGATGGTCTAAATAGTGGTAAACACCACAACTTAGAGTGGTTAGTTTCTAAGGATAAGCTTGACCACTTTGAGGTGAGATTAAATCATGACCGTTGAGTGTTGTAAGAAGTGGTCCGCACCATTACTGAGAATGTCCATGGATTGAATAATGGACCGTTGGGTCGATGAATCTCTTACTAATTTAAGAGTAATTGATCAAAAATGTGATGGACGGTGAATACACCTCGGTTCAAGATTCTGAAAACATGGGGACGTGGGCCATCTTAGAAAACCTAAAATACCCAAAAATCTAGGCACACACCGACTTCCATACATGAAGATGGACGGTCCACAACGAAGATAGAAATCTCTTTGTACCAAATTCCTGTAACCATATCCTAAAATTTAGATTTTGAATTGGCACATCGCAACGAATGTGACTTTTGTACTTCTCGGTCTACATGGACATATCTAGGACCTTATGAGGGAATCTAATCCAATAGGTCACCTAAGTATATGAAAAAGGTCGTCCATGAGTGATTTCACCTTGATTGGTGGTCCACATGGCCCTACACAGTAATTCTATGATTAAACGGTCTTGAAAGATTATCCAGTGATGAAATTTCACATGAACAGCTAAAATGCTATGACAAAGGTGTGGATAAAATCCCACAGCTAACTGACTCACTAATTGAAATAAATCACGGGGGTTCACTTTCACCACTGGTTTGGTTCTAGGACAAGTTTTAATGGCTTGATCGAAGTCCGATGAGAATTTCAACGATCATGAAGGTTCTTCTAAGGACACTCTATGATTCCAATGGAACAAAACTCGGTTTGATCAGCTCAGTGGGCCATGGTGATTAAAATGAGGATAAATGACCACGATAGAAAGATCTATGATCGGATCTGGGTAGATCAGACTATATTATTGGATTCTACATGATTTAATCTATCAATTTATGTCTCAGATCAATTCTACAGATAATATGAATAATTTAAAATGAATTACTAAAGTTTATGTACATGGAAGATAGTTTATAATTTCACCTTTCTACCTAATTATTCCATGAGAAACGTACATCAAACATGTTATCAACTTACACACATTAAATTATTATTATTTTAATTTTATAAATTATAATCCAGATTTTTAAATTAAATAGTAAATCATAAAAATCACAGATATTACACTTGTGGTGGCCAAGTAGCCACTCAATCATGTGGAATGGATGTACATGTAACCGTTTAATATATATTCGTGAACCTCTTTAGATATCTTGGTTTAGCACTTAGACTCGTAAGAAATTGGTACTATGATACATGCATGCTTTTTCTTGTATTTGGATTGGAAAGGCCGTTGATGGTGATAGAGCCCACTAGAGGTGTTTCACTCTTCTATGAAGATTGTAAACCCATACATGATAAATTTATCAATGAAGTTGATTTTATGGAATCCTTAGAATTATATTATCAAGCATAGCATTATCTAATGGATAGAGTCTACTAGAGGTGTTTCACTCTTCTATGAAGATTGTAAACCCATACATGATATATTTATCAATGAAGTTGATTTTATGGAATCTTTGAAATTATATTATCAAGCATAGCATTATCTTCCTAAAATGTAACATGTATCATGATGAATTATTCACTTGCATCATATGCGGTGGTGGTGGATGGATGGATTTATGTAGTACTTGAGTTGAGATGTGATGATTAGGAAGAGGGCATGAGAGAGGGGAGAACCCATGCCCACCTGTTGTCGTCGGGTAACTTGCGTTGGGTCTCCCACCGGTTGGTCTGGGCCTAGGTGAGTATTCCGGGTGTGTGATATCTCTACTGTCAAGGACAGGTGAGGAAGAGGTATAACGAGACTACTTAATGACATGATGGGTTGGGTTGACATGAGATAGGATTCCCCAACCGTTGATTAGGGCGTGAACAAATGCATCCTTTGACTGGGCATTCCCAGGAGGAAGAACAAGACACGGATTTATTACTACCATTGATCCTACTCTCAAGGACGAGTGGACCCTATATAGGTTCACCGGATAGTCCGAGTAGGATGCCTTACTGTTAAGGACGGGTGGAAGTAAATGTGATGGGCCCATCGGCGAGTCCAATCGGAGAAGGCATACTTTGGTTTGTATCCAATACCTCATTGCCAGGGACAGGTGGTGTTACTCGATGATAATTTGATTATGATGGGCCGTGCATTCATTTCTGCATGGCATATTTATTATTCTTATTTACTCTTTCATTTGATATTTGTACCTTGCTTGTTGTATATGATGTTATCTCTTAAGCCATGGTAGTGTAGAGACGTGCACCTACTCTTTGAGCTCATATCAATCTCTTATTTGTTTCAGGAAACCCTAGTGAACGACATTAGACAAGCAAACAGTGATGACTTCCCCTTACATAGACTAGGGTCTTTTTTTTTCTTTTTTTTTTTAAGGATAAATGTAATGTGAAGACTTATATTTCATTTTTTTGACAAATGTGATGTAATTTTGGATGACATGCATTGATATATGTAACATCGTTTTTTTGGGTTATCTTATAATACCTAGTCAAAATTAAGATATGTTAAAATGAGGGTATGGGGGGGGGGGGGTTTTTGGGTTATCTTATAATACCTAGTCAAAATTAAGATATGTTAAAATGAGGGTATGGGGGGGGGGGGGGTGGGGGGGGGGGGGGGGGGGGGGGTTGTTATCTTACAACATCGTAGTGCCCCCAAGAGTGAAGTCAAGGGCTCGAGCACCTATTTCAGGGCGTGCCAATTACTTTGAAGAGATCTTTATGACTGAAACCACTTAAGGAGTGAAGTAACAAGCCAGGTTTTACCGCGCACTACACATATTCATGTACAGAAAGAGATAACTATCACTAATGCATGACATCCCGAGAAGAAATCTCATCAACATGACACGAGCAGGACATGCGTACAACTAATAGCCATCCCATGATAAATAACTAGCACGCATGCCATTGCTTAATAAGCCAAAACTGTCTTCGGGCCCAGACAATTATTTCCACATTGGTACACGTGAAGAGTGGCTACGGGAATCTCTCTCCAACTATTGCCTCAAAACTCTATAAATAATAGAAAGATCGAAAAGCTCTAAGCCCTCACCAACTCAACACAAATCAACTTTACAATGTAACACTGCCCATCTTATCTCTTTATCCTAGACCCAGAGTAGTGTAATCCAACCCACCTATATATGCTGCTGCGTTGGGCTGGCTTTGATAGAGTAGTGAAATCATGTCCGTCTATGCCGAACATTGGACGAATCTAGTTTAGGAGTTGTGTAATTCCCTTCCATTATGCCAAGTGCTGAATTGCAAGGATGGCCTTTTTCTTTTTCTTTTATTAGTGTAATTCTCTTTGTCTATGTCCAAATTACTAGATCAAGAAAGATTTAGATATGGGGACTCACCATCTATGCCATAGACATTGGATCGCTAGGAATATCTTTGTAAGTTTTTATTTTTATTTTCATTAATACAATTGGGCCCCTACTCATGGCTCAATGGTAGACTCACAAGAGTTTCAACACAGAGGTCATGAGTTCGAATACCCACTATGGTGTGTGTGGGTGTGAGTGTCTGTAAAAAGTACACACAAAAAAAAGTCCTTATGCTCTCACATTGCACTAATTGGATTATCTCTACTATATATCATAGTAAGAAAAAATACTTTTAGTTGAAAGACAAAAAGAACTCATTACTTGGACGAACCTTACTCTTTGCAAATTGCTTGATTCCATTTACAAGTGGTTGAATAAACAAATTAATTGCTTAAGTTTTTTATCATAGACGATTGTTCAGTTCAGATCAAGCTGTAATAGGCTCTAGCACGCTCGACACTACACACACAAACTAATGACCAAGTTTTCGAGCCAAACAACTATGATCTTCCAATTTAGGATATTTTAGGAAAGTGTACAAAAGACAAAAATGGCTTATTAATTGGCAAGTAAGATTGGACAGCAACATTAGTCCCTGAGAAATGAAAAAGTAGGAGCCTACATTAGACCATGAAATGAGCTAGTAGGGCCTAATCATGACCGCCCAAATATGTGTTGTGTGTGTTGAAAACACATCGTTTAAATTAAACTTAAAGTGACTGTGCATCTAAATGCAATTGAATCTAATGCGACAATTTTGAGTAATCCAAAATAAACTGGTCCACCAAAGAAGTCTACAAATTTGAAGGCATAATCCTTCAACTCATATTCTATCTCAAGAATACATCTCATGTGTTGAATGCAACATCTATTATAGACCCGAGGCGTTTCGACAGCAGGTCTCAAGTTCGAGCTCCAAGGAGACATACTATACCGATAGGTGGGTGGGTGCATCATGTGACTAACCGTTTGGGTGCATTGCGCAGCAAACAGGGTGGGTGCGTTGCATGACTGACTGACTAAAAAAAAACCTGTTATAGACAAAGGCCATTCAATTTCCCTCCATCATCTTTTTTCAAAAGTCTTACAAACAGTTTTGCACATATGAAGCCTTAAACCGGTTGAACTGCCTCCATTCTCTTCATTAGCTAACTGTCCTGTCAATTGCAACCTACATTAGATCAACTCTTTTTATTAGTTGAGAGCTAATAACACCAAGAACAAAAAATGAAATGTTTAAAATTTTACATGGGTGTATAGCCAAGCATGCCAAGATTATCATGTACTGGGATGTGGGACCCACTTGAATTCATCATAAACTTCAAAACAACTGATCAACTAATGCTTCCAAAACAACCGAGCAATTATGGTTCGAAAGGTGGGACCCATCATATCAACGTTTTGGATTTTAGGCCGACTTGTGAATTGTCCAGATTTCCAAAATATTGACCCATATTGAATCATCCAAAACAAAAAAATTTGCAAAGAGGAGTTGCATAATACTCAGGCAGCTTGTAACCTTTAATATTACGCAGACACTCAGAAACTGTACACGTTCGAAATAGGACAGTTGTATACTTTTATTCTCAACTGTCCAATAAATCTCCACCAATATGATAGGTGGGACCCATGAAATTAATCAATGGTTTGGGATTTTGGGCTGGCCCTTTGAAGAGTCCAAATTTCCCAGAAAAAAGTCCCTTAATTAAAATCTCCCAAAATGGTGGGACATCGAGTGAGTAAGGTTGGTCGCATCAGATCAATTGTTCAGATTTCTTGGCTTACCCAAAAAAAGGCCCTAAATTAAAATCCCTCAAAACTTCGAGATTGAATAAAAAAAAAAAAAAAAAAAAAAAAAAAAAAAAAAAAAAAAAAACTTTTTCTTTATTCTTATTTCATCCTATTTCTTAAATACCCACTAAAGCAAGATGCAAATCCATATTCATGTGTAGGTTGTTAGAAAAGACGTCCAACAGTCCATGTTCATCATGCATGTAGTGAAGCTCCTTTGATGAATATGATTTAATAATTTTAGCATATGCCATCTACTTAGTAGGCCCTCTTGATGAATGGCCTGAATCATTGACACGTGTTCCTATTCTACATAATCAGGACCTCTGGTGTGCAAGCTCTGATGAGGTTTAGGTATGGACAGAGACTTTCTTCCATTAATTGCACAACTAGCTGGATGGACAAAAATGAAACGTCCACCTAGTTATGTTCGTACAGACGTGCACATACAAGAAATGCTGCATTATAAGTTATGGTGCACTTACTTGCATTGGGACACTCAGACAATCCAATCCATTGATCTAGCCTATCGATTACCTCCACCGCAAATTTCATGGGCTACCATGCATACGTCTCTTCAATTCAACAAGTATTAACAGTCTAACTAATGGTCTTTAATATGGACAGTCAAGATTGTTCACACAAAATAATCCAATCATCAATTTTTGGCCCATCTATTTGTTAGGGCCCAGCATGGATTTCTTATGAATCTTAAAAAAAAAAAAAAAAAGGTTCTGATAGTAATTATAACAATCCCATCCATGGCCCTTCTGGCCCCACCACTCTCTCTATTAACAATTTTGTTTTCTAGTGTCACGTTTGAAACGTCACAGAACTATGAAAAAGGTTTGTAAAAGATGTATCCCATCACAAAGACAACCATGCATGAAAATCTGGCAGAGAATCTACCCATTTGTCTTTTTGTTCGTTGAATGTGAATTGCCAGCCTACCTTCTATACTAGTTCATTTTAGTCACTCACATGTGGCCCACCTGATGTGAGCTCTCTTATTCAAGAAACATATCTACTGAATCAAGAAGGCATTGCATTGGTTAATCAAATCATATAGCTGACATTAAAATCCATTAGTGGATGGTAAGAATCATGATCCTTTTGACGAAATTTTTGGACAATGATCCATTAGTGGTGGGCCCACCTGATACATGTTGATCTTGTGGCCATGAAGACTTTTCAGCAATGCTGACAATAGTCATTGTGAGTTTTACAATTAGGGGGGGAACAAAGGAGTAATTACAATTTTCATTTGGGGCTTTAGGAACAGGGAAATCAATAGAATATACTGTTGGCTGACTCGCAGTGACTCGGATTGACCTAAATGATGGACCCTACTCAACTTTTACTTGTCCAGGTTTAAATCAGGTCAAGTTGGGTCTACCATTTTGGACAGTTTTAAAATGGGTCTGGTCGGGTTTGGTTCGGGTCTATTGTCTTGGACATAGTTGGAATCTGGTCAAGTTGGGTCTAGTTGATTTTACACAAACATATTAATAAATCTAGTAACAGAACAAGGTTTGCTATGCCACATGCATTCAAGGTAGCCCATTTACACACCCCATATGTCAAAAAGGCACACTTGTGTACAATCTAATCAACCCATTGGATGGTCCAAACTACCTAGATGCCCTTATTTGACTTGAACCTAACTCAATGGCAAGGTCCAATGTCCCATGGGTACCCGATGTTGGAATTTTAAAACAAGTGGAAAATAAAAAAATAAAAAATTTAATTTTAATTTTATAGCATTTTGGATTTCCTTTTAGATATTTTCAAGTTTTTGGAAAAGAAAAACTCAATCATGCACCTAGTATCTGCCTGATTAGTGCCACCTAGATCGAATTAAAGAGTTATATTAGTCCTCTCATAAACGTCCATAGAATTTCTCTAATGATAATTTTCATTGTATGTTGACGTAGGAAGGACGTGGTAGGTCGATCACCGTCTCCCAAACTGATAGTTTCTCGAATCCACGAGAAGAAATAAAAGATAAAAAGAGGAAATAAATTCTGAATAATTGCTTTATTGATGGTTGAATGAATAAAAAATGAAATTACAACGTATATAAATAGGAAACTAACCCTAGGTAAAGTATCAGAATCCAACTCCAACTTAAACTCCTAGAAAACGCAACTTACTATTTATAGAAGTCATTCAATCCTACTAGAACTCTTGGTTTTCGGCCATAAATAGAAAGTTATCAAACGGCCTCAACCACGTTGTTCTACTAAATATTCTAAGCCTTTTTCATGTTGGGCACTAACTCTAAAGCCCTACAGATGCAAAGTTATGATCGAATTAAAACTCATTATAAATAGTAAAACTGAAAATAAACTAGCCTAATGACCGTCGATACGGTCAAATCTCGCGATTCCGGCCTGGGCAACCAGGCATAGCGGGGTTGGTTGGCTAAAGTAGCTCGAGCTACCCCAAATTGATATATTATACGTCCCGTAACTCATTCCGGATTGTGAGATACGACCGATTTACGGTCCTGACGGTCCGGATCACTTTCGACCCCGACCGGTCTTCTTTTGCTCCATCTGGGTCATGAAATAATCAACGACCCGTTCTACATCAGCCTCCTCCACTTCGAAAGAACTCGACCCCGAGTTCTCGTCTAGCTTTGGTTCATGATATTCGTACAGATTTACTACGTTAAAAGTTCTTGAAATCTCCATGTCATCCGGAAGATCAACAACGTAGGCATTGTCATTGATCTTGCGAATGATCGGTACCGGTCCAATCTTCTTGTGTTTCAACTTGTTGTAGGTCCCGGTAGGAAATCGCTCTTTACGTAGGTGGACCATCACCTGATCACCTATTTCGAACACTTTGGCGCGTCGATGCTTGTCGGCCGCTTCTTTGCACTTCTCGTTCGAAGTCTGTAATTTGTTGCGCACGTCTGCATATATATCCATGATTCGGTCTGCCATATGTTTAGCTATAATGCTCATGCCCGGAAGCTTGGGCAGGGGAACCAAATCGAGTGTGTGACGAGGCACGCACCCATAAACAATCTGGAACGAAGACTTTCCTGTCGATCGGTTTACCATGTTGTTGAACGCAAACTCTGCTTGAGCCAGGGCCATGTCCCACTGCTTCGGTTTGTCACCTGAAAGGCAACGGATGAGATTCCCCAATGTGCGGTTGACGACCTCAGTCTGTCGATCTGTTGTGGATGATAAGCACTGCTGAAGTGAAGTCGTGTACCGAACCGATTCCACAAGGCTCGCCAAAAGTGGCTAACGAACTTTATGTCCCGGTCTGAAGTGATCATCTTAGGAATCCCATGAAGTCGCACAACCTCTCTGAAGAAAAGGTTCGCAACGTGTACCGCATCAAAGGTCTTCTTGCACGGAATGAAGTATGCCATCTTGGAGAATCGGTCTACCACCACGAACACTAAGTCCATGCCGCGTTGTGTTTGTGGGAGCCCTAATACAAAATCCATAGATAAATCCTCCCAAGGAGCATCTGGCACGGGTAATGGCGTGTAAAGACTTGTATTTTGAGATTGTCCCTTAGCGGTTTGACAAATATGACATCGTTGTACCGCCCTGCTAACATCACGAGCAAGTTGCGGCCAGTAATATCGCCCTTCCACCATCGCTCAAGTCTTATCTCGTCCTAGATGACCGCCGAGACCACCGCCATGCAGCTCGATAATAATTTTGTCCCATAACGAACTCTATGGAATGCAAAGTTGATTTCCTTTGAAGAGGAAACCATCTTGAATGAGAATGTCACTCGGGTGACCCTCTTGGCACTTTTTCCATGCATCTGCAAAATCTTCGTCGTCGACATAAAGTTCCTTGAGACAATCGAATCCGACCACCTCATTGCTCACGGTGATAAGAAAGGATGCATGTCGGCTAAGTGCATCGGCTACCTTGTTCTGCTGCCCTGACTTGTGTTTCAGAACGAACGTGAATTCCTGTAAAAACGAAATCCATCTAGCATGCATATGATTCACGTTAGTCTGAGTATTGACAAATTTTAAGGCCTGATGATCAGTGTACAGTATAAATTCCCTTTGAATAAGATAATGGCGCCAATGGTGCAGTCCTGAACCACTGCATATAATTCAAGCTCATAGGTCGACCACTTCTGTCGTGCGTCGCTAAGTTTCTCACTGTAAAAGGCAACTGGCCTGCCTTCTTGAGAAAGGACTCCCCCAATGCTGACAATAGATGCGTCACATTCTACCTCAAACAACTTATCGAAATTAGAGAGTACCAGGACCGTGGTAGTGGACAACCGATGTTTAATTTCTGCAAAACTCTTCTTTACCCCTTCGGTCCATTGAAACGAACCCTTCTTCATACAGTCGGTAATCGGCGCGACCATACTGCTGAAGTTTCGCACAAACCGACGATAGAAAGTCGCCAACCCATGAAAACTTCGTACCTCATGAATGTTCGTCGAAGTCGGCCAATCCCGAATAGCTCGAACTTTTTCTTCGTCCACTCGGATACCCGTGGACGACACAATGAACCCCAGAAACAATAATTGATCAGTTAAGAAGCTACACTTTTTCAGATTTAAGTATAGCTTCTTATCGGCCAACACTTGTAGCACTTTTCTGATATGGGTCATGTGCTCCGTTTCATCCTGACTGTATATTAGGATGTCGTCAAAGTAAACGACAACGAAACGGCCAATGAACGGCTTCAACACTTGGTTCATTAAACCCATGAAGGTGCTTGGTGCGTTGGTCAAACCAAAGGGCATAACCAGCCACTCATATAGCCCTTCCTTGGTCTTGAAGGCCGTTTTCCACTCGTCACCTGGCCTAATACGGATTTGATAGTAACCACTCTGTAAGTCCAGTTTTGAGAACACCTTAGAGCCCTCGAGCATGTCAAGCATGTCATCCAACCGCGGTATTGGAAATCGATATTTAACTGTTATTTTATTGATCACGCAGCTATCGATACACATGCGCCAAGTTCCGTCTTTCTTTGAGTTAAGGAGTGGCGGAACGGCACATGGGCTCATGCTCTCTTTGATGAGACCCTTACGGATCAGTTCCTCCACTTGTCCCTGTAGAATTTCACACTCTTTCGGACTCATTCGATAGTGCGATCGGTTGGGCAAACTGGACCCTGGGACAAGGTCGATGTGATGTTGTATGTCTCGCATGGGAGGCAACTCATCAGGTAAATCTCCAGGCCAAGTACTTCGAAATTCGTCTAGCAACGGTTTAAGGCGTTGAGGAATATTAGAGGATCCCGACTCCTCGCCTTTTACCATAACAGCGTAGATTTCGCCCGTTTCCTTTGACTCCTTAACAAACTCGCGAATGGTAAGGAGAGAGTTTCCCTCCACTTTAGAAGCTTCGGGGTGTTTCTCTGGTGTCATAGGAGCCAAAATAATTTTTTGACCATCCTTGGTGAACATGTATATGTTTTCTCGTCCACCGTGTGTCACATCTTGATCCGATTGCCATGGCCGCCCTAGTAACATGTGGCAGGCTTCCATGTCAACCACATCACAGAGGACCTCGTCCTTATAACTTTTACCAATGGAAAACGAGATAATGCATTGATGAGTTACCTTTGTCTCGTTCACCTTCTTGATCCAACCGATCGAGTAAGGGGTAGGGTGCTTCGTCATAGGCAGATGTAACTTATCCATCATAATCTTCAAGACGATATTTTCGCTACTTCCCACTATCTATGATCACATCACAGATTTTGCCCTGCATGGTGCACTTTATGAGGAAGATATTATGTCGTTGTGGGTGCACTTCCTTCATGGGAGCGTAAAGTAGTCGTCTCACTACTAGCGACTCCCCATGATCTTCAGTTATCCAATCTACATCTTCTGTGTCCCCCTCTTCAGCCTATTCCAATTCAGGGTTGCCTTCCGTTATTTCATCATCTGCGCCACCTTCGTTCGTAGTTAAGTGGGCTACAGGGCGTTGAGGACAAGCATTCGACCAGTGACCTGGTTGGCCACAACAGAGACAATGGTCTGGCCTTGGCCAACCATATGGGTTGGGGATCCTGCTAAGACCCGCTGTAGTGGGAGCTGCACGTTGAGGTCTTGAGGGACCACTTCTCCAGTCCCAGTTCGTGACCGTAGGAGGTTGAGGATGCCCTCCTATAGGCTCCTTGCCTTTAGCCAACGTTGTATCTTGAGTGGGTCCGGTGATGGGATTCCATGTTGCCGGATAGGGTCAAGCAAGGGGCCGCGACAACTGCGTTTCTGCTCGGGTAGCCAATTAGTTGGCCTCACTCAACGTCCAGATGCATCTGAACCCGATCCTAGATTGCAAATCGCAAACCACCAATGAATCGTGATACTTGCTGTGCCTCTGATTCCGATAAGTTATTTTGTGTAGCCAATCGCTAGAATTCTTCAAGATATTCGGTTACGATTCGATTTCCCTGACGACAATTTTGATATTGTTGGAATAAAATTTATTCATAGTAGCTAAGGAGGAATCGAGTTCTAAGAAGCTGTTTCATCCGAGGCCAAGTTCGGATGGGTGTCTTATTCTGACGGGTGCGGAAAACCTGTAGGTTTTCCCACCATGTTGAAGCACCGGATTTAAATTTATATGCAATTAGTTTTACCTTCTTGTTGTCCGGCACTTCCATATAGTCGAAGTATCGTTCGACCTCTGCCAACCAGTCGAGGAACTCCTCTATTCGAAGTAAGCCATTAAAGCTGGGAAGATCATCTTTGCCCTGATAATCTTGTTCTGCTCGTTCCACACGCTCATTCCCTAGCGCAAGTCGTCGTACCAAAATGTTTTCGACCTCGTCATTGCTTGGTTCTGAATCGTCTGGTGTAGCCCTACGATTATCTACTTGGGGTTCTCTACAGACAACAGGATTGTCCCGTATAGCAACTGTTGGTGGTTGTTCGTCGGCTCGAAGAGGAGCTAGCGATGCTGCAATCTGGTCGAGGGTCGCCTGTATACCTTGCAGGATCAACCGGTTCTCTCGTCGTGCTGCTTCGAATGCTGCCTAGAAGGCTGTCGCCGTTAGATAGTCCCTTAGAGCATCGTCCTTAAGATGAGGATCCAACCCTTCATTAGAGGTCATCGTCCTGAGGAAGAAACCTCTCTCTGATACCAATGACGCAGGGAGGACGTGGTAGGTCGATCACCGTCTCCCTAACCGATAGTTTCTCGAATCCACGAGAAGAAATAAAAGATAAAAAGAGGAAATAAATTCCGAATAATTGCTTTATTGATGGTTGAATGAATAAAAAATGAAATTACAATGCATATAAATAGGAAACTAACCCTAGGTAAAGTATCAGAATCCAACTCCAACTTAAACTCCTAGAAAACGCAACTTACTATAAAGAGTAAACTTACTATTTGTAGAAGTCGTTCAATCCTACTAGAACTCTTGGTTTTCGGCCAAAAATAAAAAGTTATCAAACGGCCTCAACCACGTTGTTCTACTAAATATTCTAAGCCCTTTTCATGTTGGGCACTAACTCTAAAGCCCTACAGATGCAAAGTTATGATCGAATTAAAACTTACTATAAATAGTAAAACTAAAAATAAACTAGCCTAATGACCGTCGATACGGTCGAATCTCGCGATTCTGGCCTGGGTAACCCGGCATAGCGGGGTTGGTTGGCTAAAGTAGCTCGAGCTACCCCAAATTGATATATTATACGTCCTGTAACTCATTCCGGATTGTGAGATACGACCGATTTACGGTCCTGACGGTCCGGATCACTTTCGACCCCGACCGGTCTTCTTTTGCTCCATCTGGGCCATAACATAATCAGCGACCCGTTCTACATCATATGTCATGTATAGTCCAACCATGGGACAGAACCATACTACATAAAAAATTATTTTCACGATTGTCATGCATTCGAGATCATCTAACAATTTCTAGTTCATTTAAGAACCCCGTGAGCCATGAAAGAGGAAATTTGTGCACCCAACACACTTAGATCATCATGAAACTAACTAACATTTCTCATATTAACAAGATAGTATTATCATGCAAGTGATAAGCGTAATCCAATATCTAAGAAACCTCTATAAAGTTGTACATCCACATAAGTGGATCTAGAGTCATACTTACAACGTGATTGTTCTAGCATGAATGTCCTTTCATATCAGCTCTAAATCAAAGTGATAATAGTACATCGTCCTCCTATTAGTCGAGATATCACATCTCTACTCTCATCCAATACATGAGGTGTACCAAGTTCCCTCTAGCTCAAAAGTAGGGAACAATTTTATTTTTCAAGGAGATTTTGTATGAGTATATTATAACATGCCTTAAGGCATCTATCCCTACAATGAAATGACTAAGCCAGTATTATTTAAATAACCCCTCAATTCCATCACATGACAAGGAAAAACATACACCAATAATCCAATCCTCAATCACATTGTCATACAACATCTCAGTCATTGTCCTCACGATTAGGGCAAGATGATCAGCAATTAACATACCATAGACTTTTAAGGATTATTGTACCATATGAGAATGTCTCCTTAGTGATTCATAAATTATCACAATGTAATAGTACTAGAGGAATTGTCATGTCATACTTTAGCGCCACATCACCATCCAACACATGAGTGGTGATCACCATCCTTCCGAAGGATTATGACATGCGCAACAATTAAATCCTTCTTAATAAGATGAGCATCTATACATTAATTTCATTATCTTACACATCTTTATGAGGCTCTACCACAATTCTTATCATCACATTAATGAACTTAAATATTAGACATGGATAACAATTGGATGGACTATCGAGTTCAATCCCTAACATGGAATGCATCCTAGAGAGAGTGATTCTATTATCATCCCATCAATATCATCATTTATACATAACACTAGGCAAGAAGCATAGGCACAATGCCACACTAAGGAATTAAGCATTAACCAATGCCATGGTTAATCTGCCGAAAACATCGTCTTCTTTTTTGTTCTGATAGTTCCTAATGATTATCAGGGTCAAAATGACAGATAGTTAGATTTGAGTGTCCTTGTGAAGACATGAGACTCTTGGCCTAGCCATAATTAACATCTTGGCCACGTTATGCTACATGCTTCACATTAATAGCATCCTTAAACTTGGCTTTTTCCACTATTCTTCTTCCCTATTCTAGCCTTCTTAATTAATACATGAAGATCGAGTTTGGTGAGAATCAAAGACCAATTGGGGATCGCTCGCTAGCCCAGTTGGTAGATGCCTAGGCGTTTCAACTGCTGGTCTTGGGTTCGAAACCCACTAACCCCACCAGTGGGTGGGAGCATCGTGTGACTGACTGGGTGGGTGCGTTGCACATCTAACAGGGTGTGTGCGTTGCATGACTAACCTAAAAAAAAAAAAAAAAATCAAGGACCAATCACTCACCTTAACAGCTAAAGAATCTATAGAACAAATGAGGAAGAAGGTTTAAACATGGTCGCCTTGCTAGCTAATACTCTTGAGTGAAAAATACTCACTTTTAAGATAAATAGATTTCCCATAATGCCAACAACCATCCTTACTCCTTGCCATATTTCTTCGGCTTTTTCTTTTCTGACTTTTAGATATTTCTTCTTGATGCAGAACGGGTCGCTAATTATTTCATGGCCCAGATGGACCAAAAGAAGACCGGTCGGAGTCGAAAGTGATTCGGACTGTCAAGACCGTAAACCGGCCGTATCTCACAATCCGGAATGAGTTTCGGAACATATAATATATCAATTTGGGGTAGCTCAAGCTACTTTAGCCAACCAACCCCGCTATGCCGGGTTGCCCATACTAGAATTGCGAGATTCGACTGTATCGACGGTCATTAGGCTAGTTTATTTTTGGTTTTACTATTTATAATAAGTTTTAATTCGATCATAGCTTTGGATCTGTAGGGTTTTAGAGTCAGTGTCCAAAATGGAAAGGGCTTAAAATATTTAGTAAAACAACATGGTTGGGCACATTTGATAACTTTCTATTTTTGGCCGAAAACCAAGAGTTCTAGTAAGATTGAATGACTTCTATAAATAGTAAGTTTACTATTTATAGTAAGTTGCGTTTTCTAGAAGTTTGAGTTTGAGTTGGAGTCTGATACTTTACCTAGGGTTTAGTTTCCTATTTATATGCATTGTAATTTCGTTTATTATTCATTCAATTATCAAAAAATAATTATTCAGAATTAATTTTCTCTTTTTATCTTTTATTTCTTCTCGTGGATTCGAGAAACAATCGGTTAGGGAGATGGTGATCGACCTACCACGTCCTCCTTGCTTCACTTCTTTAGCCTTTCAAGTTATGTGATTGATTATGCTTTATCTCGCCCTTCTTATGCTTTTCAAAATTGAGCTTATTGCCAAAGGAATCTCAAGTCAAATGAGTGGCATGAGGTTTTTCAACTTGGATCCTTGCCTCACAGAGAATCGATTGAGTGTGGAATTCCATCTTTGAATATTTAAGCCCACTCAAGTTATAGTTATCCATGAATCTATTGTACAAGGCAGTTTGAGATTTAATTGCTCTAATTTTAGTTCATTGGTAATCTCAAATATTTTTTAGACATGATAGTTTAAAGGAGTGCCCTCTTCCAATCATACAGTTTTTTCTCTAGACTTTGAACTTGAAGAGCAACCTAAGAATTGAACACACCCTTCAAGTGAAGGTAGATTTCTCTCGCATTGATTATATGCTAGAATTTATTGCAAAGCACATCAAAGATGGAGGTCGGAATATACATTTTGGCCATTTTGTTTTCTCTCACCTATTTAGAGTAATTTGAAAAGACCGTCATGTAACGACCCGAGATTTTCGACTCTCGTGTATAACACGACAGCCGAATTCCCAAGTAATTTATGGAATAACTAATTTGTCAAATAATAAAATATAGCATTCAAGCACAATGGCGGAAACAATTATCATCTTATTCTATCAAACTTACTACGTCATCATCAATGTTTAAATAAGGGAACCAACCAATATCCATACTGATTAATTAAAATACAAAACCATGTCTTCTCTTGAAGACTTATTACAATTCCATAAATGTATCAACTACTCAAAAAAAATATTTAATAAATGATAACATCAATTAAGTTTCTCTAACATCGTCATCCGCCATGTGATTGTACAAACATCGAACTCTTTTCCTTAAAAATCGGGTTCAATACTTGGATCTTCACCTGCATCATCTAAATTGTGTTTGGGATAACGTTAAACGCTATCATAGTGGAGAATATTTCCTCCAAGACAATCAAGAATAATAATAACGGTACAGAGTAAACGCAAGCAGTATATTATCATTTAATCAAATCAAAACAATAACTAAAAATCTTTGTTAATGCGATGCATGGAATGCATGCTCTGGCTAAAGCACCCTGGCTAGAATCACAATACATGAAGTAGGAGACTCCCTGTTACGACTTCATGCTAGCCACTAGTCACCAGAGGTTCCTGGGACGCACAAGCCCATAGTTTTGCCCGACCACGTGAGAAACGGGACGCTCATAGCCCAAATCTACACGTGACAGTGTACGGGAGAAGTAGGACGCTCTAGCCTATTCTCAATTCCGTACACCCACATGGAGCCAAGTGAATGCATGACTTTAGTTTCACCTTTATTTAAGTGTTTTCGCATACAACCGATTTAAATAAAACTCAGTGGTCACTATGGGGAGTCGCAAGCAACCCAGCATAGGCCGACAGCACGGGATTAGTGTCCATAGCACCAACCCTGGCTCATGAGAATTCGTATACCATTAGTGTCCACTCATTGTCCCGTTTTATGATTTCATCATGTCCCAAAAAGCCAATGTTGTACATCATGACCAAATTCATTAAAATACACATGTACTGTAAATGGATCAAATCAAGCATCATGTACATATAAGGATCCATTGATAAACAAGCACTTCATTCTCTCAGTTAAGTCAAGAGATATTCTTCCATCATGGACACCTCTCATGGGTTCCATCTCTCTACATCGAATAATTTTACCAACTTAGGGACAAAGAGTATACAATAATGGGATGTCCATATGATGATCTTATATACATATTTCATATCACAATATGAAAATCAATATTACTTGTAATACATGGACTAAGAAAATAAGGGCATAGATTTCATAAAAATAAATAATACAAATACACATGCTTCTTAGTCAAAAATCTAAACAATGAATCACATCATTATATAATGATATTCATTACAAATCCTACATTAAACCTCATGTTATACGGATCAGCAATTCAAAACAAAACAACTTCACATGCCACAAAAGAAACTTATGATAATCATAATATTAGTAATGAAAGGCTTGAAGGAAAATCATCACCTTATGATGGACTTAGAAGAAGAGAATTGTAGAAGATCTTAGCCGTTGGAAAAATTATGAGAAAGAACTCTCTTCTCTTCTCTCTCTCTCTCTCTCTCTCTCTCTCTCTCTTCTGTCTCTTCTCTCTTTCTCTAAGGCATGGAGGCTAGGGTTAAGAGAAGGATTTGGAGGTGCGTAGTAGAAATATGGAGAGGGATGTGCACGCGAGGTCTTGTGTAACAACTTCTTGAGGTGGGTTTCTCAAATCTCAATATTCGGATGATCTTTGATCAATTCCAATCCGTTCATCTTATCAAGCTCGAAGAGTAGAGTCAGAATACGTAAATTTCTTGATGATCCACATTCTAGATTGGCCGATCCTTGAAAATGGCCTAACGGGTGCTAAAATGGGCTAGATCTCAATTAACGGTCTACGCTTGATGATCAGGGCCCAAATTTTGAAAAAATATGTAGTCATGATAGGCAAACAATTGTACAAAATTTAGTAGTTGATTGATGGTGAGAAATGCCTAGATCTGAAATTTCAATTTTTGGCGGAAAAGGAAGGTGCTGGCTTGTGGTTCAACGGTGTAGGATTATAGATCGGGGTCCAAATTTAGTGTAAAGTCGTAGTCATATGAGTATAATAAGTGGTCCAAATTTGAGAAGCGATTGATGGTGAGAAGTGGATAAATTGAAAGGTTCAAATTAAAAAAAAGTTGGTAACTCATTAATTTCTAAAACGGGATAACTTCGCGCATAAGAAAGATGCTTATCAAGGTGGGGCACTCAAATCACACTATTGGTCCATGATAAAGACGATCTAAGTCACTCATATGAAGAGAAATATTCGACTACGACTAACCATCTACTTTCCTCACTCGATGGACATGAAAATCAAGGGTTAAGGGGCTGATTTGACAATCGGACCACTTCTACTATGATTTAAGGGCTGAAATTTGATGTGTATGGTTAATATGTGCCCAAAAGCTTAAATCCATTGTTTTGCGTGAAAGTGATCGTCAGAAACTATAATACTTAAAAATGGCATCTTAACTTAAGTTTAACTAATGGCATTTTCGTAATTATCTGAAAAGTGCGTGATTTTTGAAATCTGATCTTTCTACGATGTTTATGGGATCATTTTAAGCAACTTTTGTAAAGGGTCCCCTATCAGATCTCCTACGGATGTCCTGCTATTCGTAAATCAACAGTAAATGTACGATAATTAATAAAAAATAAATTAAAAATGAATTTTCAAAAATTTTCAAATAAATCTCGAAAATCTGGGGCGTTACAAACCACCCCCCTTAAAAAAAAACTTCGTCCCCGAAGTTTCCTAAGCATCGTCGATAAAAGATTGAGGGCAATCTCACTTCATGACTTCTCGCCAAACTTTCTGAACTATTCCGGGTCAGACGCGATTACAATCCACCCCCCTTAAAAATAAATCCGTACTCAACATCGATTTTTACATGCTCCCCCAAATTTCTTTCCTATCATGCTTCCACTGCGCACTCTGATTCCTAGATGGTTCTGAATATATTGATTGGTCTCTCAAATCATTCAATCATCTAGCGCCCTAATATTTCTCAGGTTTGGGTAGGTGCTCTTATAGTCAAGGATCTAAGACGACTAGGGTCAGATAATTATCAAGGATGTCTGATCGCTAACGAAATAACTGATCAAGAGTTTGAAAGATAGATCTGGGTTTGATTAGGTTGGCATGATCGGATGGTCACTTGAATGAGTGGATAAACAAGCGGATAACAAAGTGAATGAGATATCATCGACGGTTCTTTAATAGCTGAAAGTGCGACAGAAAGGTGAAGTTAGGAATACCGTATTTTAGCTCTTTATAGAATCTAAGTGGCTAAGCTTCTACGTCCTAGGGTCGTCTATACATCTATCTTATTTTTGTCATCCAAAGAAAACAATCACACACATTCCAAGAGAATGCACAAAAGTCGTCCAGTTAGAACAAGGATGCGATTTGTATTGTGTCGACATCATGGGTAAACAGTTCAAGTAGATTCGGATCCGATACTTAGATCTTCTACTCGCATTTGAGCATTGAGTTCATTAGTATCCATTCGAAATTCCGAGTGTCGACCCTCGGGATTTGAACGAGGATTCAATCCTTTACACAATATATTAGGTACGGTTCTGCCCTCCCGTGCAGCCGATTTAGTCTAACATTGTGGGGACTTTCATGTATTCTCCAATAAAAAATCAACAAAGATCACGTAAATTAAAATCCAACAATACAAAACATTAAAACTTTACGATATCCTATTTACTTTCATTGTTAGACATGGTCGAAGATCTATGTGAGGGATTGGTAAATGGCATTTTATGGTTACGATAATCTACCTTAAGTAAGAGGGTTGGGCCTAAAATTCATAGGGATGTATGAGCATACACTAGGGAATACTTCTAAGAGTTCCATCTTACGATAACTAAGCCTAAACAAGGGGTTTAGAGGTTTTCAAAGCTAAGGAACTAGGATAGTGTCGAATCTGGAACACAGAACTTATAAGCGCTCTTAGAATTTTATCTCTCAAACCGAACGTCCTTTTTACCTGAAATTTGGAGGGTAATCTAAAGGTTAGGTGAAGAATCATCCAAAGTTTTCTTAGAATGAAATTCCTATAGTAAGATATGATTCTGACCTCTAAAAGTCTGAAAAACGTAACAGTCCAGCTGTTTTTAGCGCAACATTTTCTCTACTAACAGAATTTTCACGATTTATCTAGATGTCGGATTGATCTGAAATTTAATGAAAGTGTTGGGTGATGAGTTGGAAATATGTATAAAAATTTTCAAAAATTTATCAATTCCGAAACTATAATTCTTAGTGGTGATATTGCCAAACGGTCAGGAA
Organism: Liriodendron chinense; assembly: GCA_003013855.2. Taxonomy (NCBI): domain Eukaryota; kingdom Viridiplantae; phylum Streptophyta; class Magnoliopsida; order Magnoliales; family Magnoliaceae; genus Liriodendron; species Liriodendron chinense. Next base: position 2,439,460 of record ML058559.1, on the reverse strand, counting down.
ATTTGTCATAATAAAAACAATTCAAAATAAAATAGTTATCCTTAAAATTTGAGGGAGATAAATCCCATGACTCAGTGTAACGCTGATCTAAATATGAGAAAATGATAAGAGCTCCAAAACTTCTATAAAAAGTAAGAATCCACTTCCCCAAAATCTTAAAATTTCATATTTTTACGTTCATCGGCTATCCTAATGATTTTAAGGGGCCTATGTTTGAGTCTCTAGATTCATAACATCTCATGCATCCAATGAGGGATGAACCTAAGTGTTTTTGTTTCTATTTCATGGGAACCTAAGCCCTAAGAGATATTTATTATGAAAATAGTTGGGCTTCTCACCCAGAGGTCCCGATTGTGCTCTGATACCAACTGTAACGACCCGAGATTTTCGACTCTCGTGTATAACACGACAGCCGAATTCCCAAGTAATTTATGGAATAACTAATTTGTCAAATAATAAAATATAGCATTCAAGCACAATGGCGGAAACAATTATCATCTTATTCTATCAAACTTACTACGTCATCATCAATGTTTAAATAAGGGAACCAACCAATATCCATACTGATTAATTAAAATACAAAACCATGTCTTCTCTTGAAGACTTATTACAATTCCATAAATGTATCAACTACTCAAAAAAAATATTTAATAAATGATAACATCAATTAAGTTTCTCTAACATCGTCATCCGCCATGTGATTGTACGAACATCGAACTCTTTTCCTTAAAAATCGGGTTCAATACTTGGATCTTCACCTGCATCATCTAAATTGTGCTTGGGATAGCGTTAAACGCTATCATAGTGGAGAATATTTCCTCCAAGACAATCAAGAATAATAATAACGGTACAGAGTAAACGCAAGCAGTATATTATCATTTAATCAAATCAAAACAACCAACTAAAAATCTTTGTTAATGCGATGCATGGAATGCATGCTCTGGCTAAGGCACCCTGGCTAGAATCACAATACATGAAGTGGGAGACTCCCTGTTACGACTTCATGCTAGCCACTAGTCACCAGAGGTTCCTGGGACGCACAAGCCCATAGTTTTGCCCGACCACGTGAGAAACGGGACGCTCATAGCCCAAATCTACACGTGACAGTGTACGGGAGAAGTAGGACGCTCTAGCCTATTCTCAATTCCGTACACCCACATGGAGCCAAGTGAATGCATGACTTTAGTTTCACCTTTATTTAAGTGTTTTCGCATACAACCGATTTAAATAAAACTCAGTGGTCACTATGGGGAGTCGCAAGCAACCCAGCATAGGCCGACAGCACGGGATTAGTGTCCATAGCACCAACCCTGGCTCATGAGAATTCGTATACCATTAGTGTCCACTCATTGTCCCGTTTTATGATTTCATCATGTCCCAAAAAGCCAATGTTGTACATCATGACCAAATTCATTAAAATACACATGTACTGTAAATGGATCAAATCAAGCATCATGTACATATAAGGATCCATTGATAAACAAGCACTTCATTCTCTCAGTTAAGTCAAGAGATATTCTTCCATCATGGACACCTCTCATGGGTTCCATCTCTCTACATCGAATAATTTTACCAACTTAGGGACAAAGAGTATACAATAATGGGATGTCCATATGATGATCTTATACACATATTTCATATCACAATATGAAAATCAATATTACTTGTAATACATGGACTAAGAAAATAAGGGCATAGATTTCATAAAAATAAATAACACAAATACACATGCTTCTTAGTCAAAAATCTAAACAATGAATCACATCATTATATAATGATATTCATTACAAATCCTACATTAAACCTCATGTTATACGGATCAGCAATTCAAAACCAAACAACTTCACATGCCACAAAAGAAACTTATGATAATCATAATATTAGTAATGAAAGGCTTGAAGGAAAATCATCACCTTAGGATGGACTTAGAAGAAGAGAATTGTAGAAGATCTTAGCCGCTGGAAAAATTATGAGAAAGAACTCTCTTCTCTTCTCTCTCTCTCTCTCTCTCTCTCTCTCTCTCTCTCTCTCTCTTCTGTCTCTTCTCTCTTTCTCTAAGGCATGGAGGCTAGGGTTAAGAGAAGGATTTGGAGGTGCGTAGTAGAAATATGGAGAGGGATGTGCACGCGAGGTCTTGTGTAACAACTTCTTGAGGTGGGTTTCTCAAATCTCAATATTCAGATGATCTTTGATCAATTCCAATCCGTTCATCTTATCAAGCTCGAAGAGTAGAGTCAGAATACGTAAATTTCTTGATGATCCACATTCTAGATTGGCCGATCCTTGAAAATGGCCTAACGGGTGCTAAAATGGGCTAGATCTCAATTAACGGTCTACGCTTGATGATCAGGGCCCAAATTTTGAAAAAATATGTAGTCATGATAGGCAAACAATTGTACAAAATTTAGTAGTTGATTGATGGTGAGAAATGCCTAGATCTGAAATTTCAATTTTTGGCGGAAAAGGAAGGTGCTGGCTTTGTGGTTCAACGGTGTAGGATTATAGATCGGGGTCCAAATTTTGTGTAAAGTCGTAGTCATATGAGTATAATAAGTGGTCCAAATTTGAGAAGCGATTGATGGTGAGAAGTGGGTAAATTGAAAGGTTCAAATTAAAAAAAAGTTGGTAACTCATTAATTTCTAAAACGGGATAACTTCGCGCATAAGAAAGATGCTTATCAAGGTGGGGTACTCAAATCACACTATTGGTCTATGATAAAGACGATCTAAGTCACTCATATGAAGAGAAATATTCGACTACGACTAACCATCTACTTTCCTCACTCGATGGACATGAAAATCAAGGGTTAAGGGGCTGATTTGACAATCGGACCACTTCTACTATGATTTAAGGGCTGAAATTTGATGTGTATGGTTAATATGTGCCCAAAAGATTAAATCCAAGGTTTTGCGTGAAAGTGATCGTCAGAAACTATAATACTTAAAAATGACATCTTAACTTAAGTTTAACTAATGACATTTTCGTAATTATCTGAAAAGTACGTGATTTTTGAAATCTGATCTTTCTACGATGTTTATGGGATCATTTTAAGCAAATTTTGTAAAGGGTCCCCTATCAGATCTCCTACGGATGTCCTGCTATTCGCAAATCAACAGTAAATGTACGATAATTAATAAAAAATAAATTAAAAATGAATTTTAAAAAATTTTCAAATAAATCTCAAAAATCTTGGGCGTTACACGTCATGGTTTCATTATCATCTCCATTAGGAGTAGGGCTGGTTTGCAAATGACAAATAGCATTTGCTCTCAGGTAAGAACAAGCTTTACTTAATCTATATATAGAATCTATATTGACTAGACCTTTATCTAATATAATCGGGTCTCTCTCTAGGAGATTTCACTTACATTGAGGGATTTTATATTATAGACGATAACGTTAGTAAGGGGAGATGAGAGATTTTATATTAAAGATAATAATATTGGGAGGGAGAGATTTAAGCCCCTAACCTTATCTGAAATAAGCAAAGACCTCAGCTAGTGAAGTATGTATAATATCATTATTTTTGAGTTACATTTTATATTTACTTATTCAAATATAAATTTTTTTAAAGATCTATTAATAAATATATCATTTTCATTTTATAATAATTAAATATCAAGTCAGGTTGTGTTGAGTCTTCGAGTTAATCCAACCCAATTAAACATCGAGTCAAGTTTTTAGGTTTTTGAATTATGGTAGGATCTTCCACTTCAAGAGATATTTATTGCATGCTTTGTCCATTGTGAGGCAAGTCAAATCAATGATCGAGATTATTTCAACCATGGGTCCCACTTGAATAAGCATCTTCCACTTGCAAATTATGAATCTAATAAATAGAAAAGCACCTCATACCAATCACCATGTAGTGATTGAGACTTATGCACTAAATCCAATTACATTTGATTCCATAGTCCATAATATGTGCAACCAAACATGAGACTACAATTTATAATGGAAAACCGAATAAAAGCATCCACAATCAATAGTGCTACCACTCAAATGGTAGTGGCGAATGACATGTTATGAAGAAAGTTCCTACACACACCAATCAGGTTTAAGTAGATAAGGCATGTTTGGCCCTCAACAAAAACGATAATACCATATCATGAGTTGTTGGGATTTCCATACATCTAGGAGACACTTTGTGTAAATGTGATAGTGGGCTTACAAGGTGGACTCATAGAATTCGTAGAACTTTTGGTCTACCCACAAAGGAAACTTGAGTAGACCCTGTGATCTAAATGGTTGTTCCTTTTTTGTCATCTTATGCATTCCTTTTTCATCATGCTATGCAAAATTGTAGTGAACTCACATGGCATGACAGAGTTAACATCCTACACCTGCTTTGCAATCACAATATTTCACTACAAGTAGAATGGGTTTGGTTAGGTAGATTATGCATTAGTGATTTTATTTATTCAATTTCAACTCCAACTATTCCAAAAGCTAATATGTTGCACACTATTTTTTAAACTTTCAAGATATAGCACCACTATCCTTAGGTGGATTTAGATTGATCGAAACCAGAGTTCCAATCTGCATCACTAAACCCTCCTTACATGACATGAAAACTAGAATAGTACTCAATAATTTTTTATAAGCATTTTAATACTCTATACACAACATTCTGGTCATCTTTATTATTGAAAAGAAAGAAAATTCTAATACAATTACATCTTTGGAGGAGAGAGAACAAGAAATTGTCAGTTTTGAATTTCAATGGCTGGCAACGTCAGTTATGGCTTGCTATGATCATGTCATTTGGTTTGGTTGATTCAATAATTTTATCATATATCTATTCGTAATATTTTAAGTATTTTCTCAATGTAGTGAGATTGAAATTAAAAAAATCATGATCATTCTTTTTATTTTATTCCTAGAATTAATTATCCTCACCAAGGTCTTTCATCTGAACATGGATAATAAGTAAATTTTCATACTCACGACACATTCAAGATCATTATCTACACAAAAGCATGCATCTTATCATCACTTAATTGCCAGGACATTCTACAAATAGAGACTTCTTAGCTTTATATCATGGTGTAGTTCTTTAAGGGTCAATCATCTTAAAATATGCAAGATAACCCCCCCACACTCTAAAATGTCAAAGACTTATCCTTTCCATGGATGAGTCTAGCCGTGGACGACTCAATGACTGGATGATGAGTCTAACCATGGATGACTCATGCACAAAAAATGGTTTCCATGATGAGCCTAACGATAGATGACTCATGCATAAAAAATTCCATTGACTAGAAGCTCTTGTTTATGATTTTTGCAACATAAGCCATCAATCATAAGGCTTAAGAGATGGATGGACTTATATATATATTTCCCATATGTTCAAATAAATTAAAAAAACTAGAGTATGGAACTTTTGCAAATCTCTTTAAATCTTTATTATCTTCATAGTGCATGCATATGATTTTTAATTTATTATAATGATTTTAACTTCGTAATGTTCCACATGGCCGATAGTATTAATATGTTATATACATTTTATATTTTAAACCTTAATTCTTTATAACGATGCACTATTTCAAATCATTTATTCTTTATAATTTAATTTATAAAAATGTTTGTGTTACACGTGCATTTATGTTTAGTTGACTAAGTATAAATAATATTTCAATTTTAGTTAATTAGGTAATTGACCTGAATAGTTGAGCTGATTGAAATTGGGTTTTTTTAAAAGGGTCAGAAAATTGGACCCAAAGGCATTTAAATAAGGTTGGGTGCTTCGGCCCATGAATAATATGGTTGTATTGGCCCACATCGTCAACAATAGCCCAAAGGCATAGAGAAATTTGTTTCAGCCTACAATATGTTGTGGATGGTGAGTCCAAGAATATGAACCATGAAAGAAGTCACTACCTTAGATGGGCCATAGGAGAGAAGTCAGACTGACCGTACAATCCTAACCATTCAATTGGAGTTTTGGATGATGAAAAAAGTGGATGTTTTAAAAATGGCCTCCAGTCCAATGGTTAGAATTTTTCGACCGAGTGCCCATTTTGAGATATGGCCCATCCAATGTAGGAATGAACATTCTAGGTTTTCAATGAGGTGGTTTACCCCATGGGCATGAGGATGCCATGCCACGTCAACACAATAGCAGCAAATCTCCACGTGCAGTCCGTTTCCCACCATTTCAACGGTTTAAAAAACGTTGCAAACCAAACCCTTGTGCGATGCACATGAACTTCTATGTGCTCAAGAAAATAAATAAATAAATCAGGGAGAGGTTTGTATCCGTTTGATAAGGGTCGTGTTCAACGATCCAAACTGTTGATATGACGAAATACAATGAATTGGTTTATTAAAAGATATTTAAGATTAGAAAATTGTAGACTTATGAATCGATGGCCCACAAAGTAACGTTCAAAGAGAAATGGAAAAACGTTAAATAATGAAAGTGCTAAAGTATTTTAACAAGAGAATTTTACTATTAGTTGTCATCTTCCAAGGCACATCTTATAAACGGTTTGGATCATCGAATATGCCAGATCCAACGGCTATGGTCTGAGTGTTTTCTCACTGTTCATATGTAATCTTTTGAAGTTCTCTCATCAGCTTCAAGATAGATCAACAGGTAAGATTAAAAAAAAAAAAATCATGGAGGGACCATCTAAGGTAGGTCCAGCAGATGAACGGTGTAGATCTTATGCATATGTGACACGTGAAGAGGATGGGATGCCAGGTGCTTGGAAATTGGAAAATATGTGATATTTTAGAAATTTGCCTTTTCAAGGACGAGAGCGGATTAGCTGTTACCAGGGAACAGCTTAGTGGGTGTTACCCTAACCATGTGGGACCCATATTAATGATTTTCTTTTATATCCATGCCGTACATCTGTTTTTTCATATCATTTTAGGGTATGATCCCAAACCCTAAGAAGATCCAGAAGATCCAAATCTCAGGTGGACCATACCACTAGAAAACAGTGATGAATGACTTTAAAACTTTTTAGGGCCACAAAAGTTTTTGATCAAGCTTATCTTTATATTTTCCGTTCATCAAGATCTTATTAGCATTATTAACAGCTTGGATTGTAAATAAACATTACTAAAACCCTACGATGGGCTCTTTGGAATTTTTAATGGTGGTACACTTAATCACCACTGTTTCCAGTGGTATGGTCCACTTGATATTTGGATCTGCATAATATTTGGAACCCCATTCTAAAATAAGCCAGAGAAACGGATGGACGGCCTAGATATACAAAATATCATCCATGTGAGCCACACGGTAATGGTAACATCCACTAAGCAATTCCTAACACCTAATTCGCTCCTTCGAGGAAAAAGTTGAAAGGACGCAGATTAGGGCTCTCAATGGGTCGGATCTGGACCGGATCTAGTTGGATCCGGCTCCAAGTTCAGATATCTGTAAATGGATTCGGATCTAACTTGGATCCAAAAGATGATACCCATATTCAATTCATTTATGTATGGCTAGATCCATTTTCAATCCAAAACCCATATAACCATTGGATTACGTCCGAATCTACCCCATCACAAATCTAAAAAAATATAATATCATATATTTAATTTAGTAGCAAAATGATGCATATCCCACTATTTACTGTGATGTGGTTAGAGCTCGGCACAAACCAAGCCAGCTCAAAAGTTCGGCTCAGATTGGTTTGAAAAGGCTCGGCTTAGATTGGTTTGAAAAACCATGCCGCGGAGTTAAGCTCATTTAAAAAAAACAAACCAAGCACAAACCAATGCAGTACCGGCTCAGCTCGAAGCCCGGTTTGATACAGCTTGTAGATTGTAAGCACATTGTTTCCTATGGTGTGATCCACTTGAGCTTTGGCTATGATTCAATTTTAGGATCATGTCCTAAAATGATATGTAAAAATGGATGGACGGCATGGATAATACATATACATGACGACGTAGATAATACATAATACATATACATGAATGCACAATGTTTACTTGCACTTATAAAATTATGCTTGTGTACTTTTGTTTGGAAAATGCCTATTTTGAAGTTGCACTCTTGAGGATGTTAAACATCATAACATCATGTAATACGATACTTTTGTATTTTTGAATTATTTCTAACTTTTTTAATTCTTTTTTACTTAAACAAACAAACAAATAAAAGAGTTGCTACCGGTTCGAACTCAGCCCAGCCTTGTTAAAAAATTTTGACCAAACTGATCCTAGCCTGAACCAAATTTTTTTGGAGCAAACCAAACTCGGGCCGTTGGCCCGAAACCCAAAACAGGTCGATCCACAAGCCAGGGTGGCACAAAAACGATCCAAACCAAACTAGGGCTAACTTGGCTGGGCCCGTTGCCCACTTCTAGATATGGTTGACCTGAGATTGGCATATGTATCAATTTTGAGACATGGCATAAAATAATCTGAAAAATGGATGGTCGGTATGGATATAACATATACATTAAGGTGACAATGAGTCAGATCAAATTTAGTCGGATGGGGCTCCAAGTTCGAAAATCGATTGACGAATTCAGATTGGATTTGAATCTATTTCTGTGAATCTGAATTCGGTCCATTTAATTAATCAAACCTATTTTAAGATCCAAATCTGCATTATATGGATTTGAAACAAATCGGTTCTCAGATCTAACCCGCTCCCAACGCAAATTAGATAGTGAGGCCCCGACGCGGATTTCCTTCCTGCGCTTATAACCTAGGTGGGACCCACCATGATTAATTGAAAATCCACCCCGTCCATACACTTGTGAGATCATTTTAGAACACGGAGAACAAAAAAGAGCGGGATCCAAGACTCAAGTGGGCCGCACTAAAGGAAAAGGTGGGTAGGGAAATTCCTACTGTTGAAACCTCCCTGGGGTCCACAGTGATGTTTATATGCCATCCATACCGTTCATAACGTCATTCCTACTGGGATGAGCCAAAAACACAAATATTAGCCTGGTTCAAAACTTTTGTGGCCACAAGAATATTTCAACTGTGGACGTCCAATTCTTACATTTTAGACCACTTGGATCTTGGATCCAGTTAAGTTTCGATCTCATGTCTTAAAATGAGCTCACAAAACGGATGGACGGGGTGGATTTCTACAAACATCACAGTAAGCCCAACCTAAGTTCCCAGCACAGGAACTTCCTGCTAAAGCTGCGTCCGTGAGACCCTGAGCGCGACTTGGCTGCGACCCCGGAAGGGAACGGATTGCCCGTGAACCAGGGCACAGAGATATCTCTGTGACTTGAGCTTTGTGGGTCCATAGAGATGTCTGTGATCAATCCACTCCCTCATGATTCTAAAAATCAGAAAGATCCAAAAACTCGTGTGGTCCATACCACACTAAAGAGTGGGGATTGAACCCCTGGTGGTGACAGAAGCTTTGTATCAGAATGATATTTGTTCCTACAGTTTATCTAACTGATAATAATTCCATGAACGGTTTGGATGGCATATAAACATCATGATCCGCTTTGGGAAGGTTTCAACAGTGGACGTTGCTGTTCCCACTGTTTTGTTGGTGTGTCCCACCTGAGTTTTGAGTCCTGTCCTATTGTGGTATTTTAAAACAGATGGATGTAGTAGATTTGTCACCGAAATCTCTGTTGACCCCACATAGAGCCGGGCACAGAAATATCCATAGCTGGGGTCACAGGCAATCCGCAGGTGAGACCCTGATCGTAGGGCCCACCTCGATGTATTCATTATATATCCACGCGATATGATCCCAAAAATGAAGCTGATACAAGTTTGACGTAGACCACAACACAGGAATCAGTGGTCATTGAACTCCCACCATTATAAGCTTCCTAGCATCCGCGGTAATATTTATTGACCATCCAACCTATTGATAAGGTCACATAGGACTGGATAGATGAAAGGAAAATCAAATACCAGCTATTTATTGATCATCCAACCTATTGATAAGGTCACACACGTCTGGAGGGATGAAAGGAAAATCAAATACCAGCTTGATCTAAAACTTTTGTGGCCTACAAAAGGTTTTCAATGGCCATTAACCACTAGAGCTGCACGCGAACCAAGTGAGCTCAAAAAGTTCACTCTTGACTTGGCTCGAAAAAGCTCGATTCAACTTGATTTGAAAGATGGATTAAATCAAACTGAGCCTAATTTTTGGGCTCGCTCAATTCAGCTTGATTTGAAAGATGGATCAAATCAAACTGAGCCTAATTTTTGGGCTCGTTGAAAATTCAAGTTGAGCTCGAGCTGACCCGAGCTTATTTCAGCTCAGTTCAAAATCAGGCTCGGTTTGGTTCGAACTAGGCCCGAATTGGCTCGGTTTTATATATATATATATATATATGGGAAAATGTACTATATGCTCAACCTCATGGGAGGGCGATCTGTGTGGGCCCCACTATGATGTATCATGAGCATCCACACCATCAGTCAGATGCACTATTCCGTGGTGGGCCATGGGCCTAAAACTCAGGCCAATCCATGACTTGGGTGGGCCACACCATAGGCAACAGTTAAGAGTGGATATCCACCCATTGAAACCTTTATAATCATTTATAGGATCGAATGATATGTGGTTGAGAAATCTAGCCCACTCGTTGTGTGTGCCCACTTAAAAAAGAGGTCACAAAGTTTCAACCGTATCCACAACTCAGGTGGACCCAATAAGTGCTATTAGATGTTGTAGGCATGATTTTACACTACTTCAGTTGGTATGGCTGTTAGGGCCTAAAAAGTTTATATCGGCAAACTGTGTTAAGGCCAAGAGCATTCTAGGGTCATGAACACTCAATACAAGACTAAAGGGAACCGCATGTGCAGGAGATAGGCATGCCCTCCACTCATGGTAGACATAGATCATCCATCAAACATATATACATGCAAACCATCTATCATGCATGCCATGCAAACATACAAGCCATGAGCCACACTTGAACAGATTATAAACCACCAGGCAGGCATATGCAACACATACATTTAGCATCTTGCTATGCATTTAAAATACAACCCGTCCATCACTCACAGCCCAACATATTATGCATACCCATCATACAAAACAAGCTACACACATGTGCCATGCACAACCACCATGCACACACATACACTATGCATACATACCATGCCTATGAACACATCATGACATGCACACCATACTCATATGGCCCATTCATACATGCTTGTACAACATATACAAACCATGGACCATCCATAAGACTCATGCATGAAACACATGTGCCATCCATGCAACAAATGTATACATGCCACAAACTACATGTGCACATGCATATGCAATGCATGCATGACCTGCACACCACAAACATCTCCTGTGCACACATAAAACCACAACATGAATGCACATTCACACTGCCCATGGTAACGTTCTCACTGGACGTTGTTCTATGTGTCCCACCATGGAGTATATACTTGATCCAAGCCGATCATCTAGTTTGCCAGTCCATTTTATCCCTTGGGATAGAAAATGAAGAAGATCCAAGTCTTGGGTAGACTACACCATGAGAAGCATTTCATTGGAGGAAGTTGGCAACATGAATAAAGCATGTAAAAGTCACTCCTTTGAGACTTACAAGTTTGTAAAAAATGCAACAACTTAATGAGCTTACCCTAGACATTGCTGTAAGTGATGCATAAGGGTAATCCACATCGTCCATCAGCTTGGCCGAGTCACTTTAACCCTTGGGACCCAATATAAAGTATATTTGAATCTCAGGTGGGACATACCACAGAAAGTTCAACGCCAACCATTATAACTCCCAAAAGGACTGATCACCGGTTAAACTTTTCTAGTTGCCCACCACAATGTTTCTCTCGAAGATCTGGGCCGACGAGAATGTCCTAAGGAGGCACATGTGTGGGATACTCAAAGGATTACTCAATCCAATATCTATGTGGCCCCAAAGTACCATTCAACCACAAAACAACGGTGACACTATTTCTTATTGTATGGCTCACCTGAAACTCAGATTTGCCCCAAATTTGGGACCATATCCTAGAATAGCACTCCTTAGATAATGGACGGCTTCAATCTTGGACCCATAGACTATAAAAGGGACCACTAATGAACATGCCAAAACACGTAGAACCATGTAGAGCTTTCTGTAGTAAACCGTCGACCCAAACCAGTGACAGTTCAAACCTTTTGTGGGGCCCACCATGGGTATCCTTTGAACCATCTGATCCATTCATAAAGTCTCACGGGACCACATGTGTCACATAAATAATATTAGTTTGATCTCTGTGGCTCTACATGAGGCTTTAACGATAAACATGCGGTGAAACCGTTTCCTTGTGTATGGCCCACTTGAACCTCAGATTTTCCCCAAACTTCGGATCACCCCCTAGAATGGCACCTCCGAGCTGATGAACCTCTTAGATTTGGGGCCAATGAACTACAAATGAGACTCACTAATAAACTTTTCAAATACATGTCAAACCGGCAGAATAGTGAATCACTGTTACAAAGGTGTTCTGTCCAAATCAGTCACCATGCAACCTTCATAGGGCCCACCTCGTGCATCCTTTGGACGATCCAAACCGCTCACCATGACAAGAAGTCCCACACGTGTCATCCCCCTAGATACCAGCCTGATTCAACATCTCTATGACCTTGAGAAAATTATAATGGTATATGTTCTCTACTACTTTTTTCCAGCAGTAAACTACTGAAGCTCAACATCCTCCTGAAATTTGGACCCATGCCTCGTGATGACGAGAGGAAGATAATGAATGGCATGGATTGGTGATAGATAAAGCAAAAGTTGAAGCTGTGGTCGAGCTCTTATCTAAACAAGTTCGCCTTCGCCGACGTATCAGGAAGTCAACTTCAAAATTTTAACCAGGTGCGTTGTTTCAAGCCCACCCATCAATTGATGTTTCACTCTAAGTTTAAAAGCCAGGTGCGTTGGTACCAACGCACCCAAATTTGGTGTTTTAATCCCAAGTTAAAACTGGGTGCGTTGACATAATTTTACAGCGGATAAAAGGGTGCGTCGATCTCCTTTCAGCCTGTTTTCAACCAATTTAAGGGTGCTCTACACGTGACATCTTCTCATTTATCACCTTCTGGAATTTTTGGGTATAAATGCCCACCTGCGCTATTCATTTGTATGGGTATCGTTAGAGAGAGTTTGGTTATTGCCCATTGGACACTTAAGAATTCCCTCGCCGGAATCCTTTTCCGATCATTGCAGCTCCGGAAACCTCAACGCACCCAAGAATAATGTCAACGCACCAGTTTATTCCGCACCAGTTTATTCAACACACGCAAAATAGAATCCTCATACTTAGCCATTTTTAGCTAAAATCTCCGACGGGCCCCATAAATCTTGTGATCAGAATTGTCCAAAATCAGACCAGCATCATCATCATGAATTATGGTAAACAGTGCATGAGCTTTCGTCATCAAATGGGCCCCACAAACCCATCAGTTTTCTAAAACCCAATCGGAGCGTTCAAAAGTCCGTCAACGCATCCATAAATTCGGGTCTCACACACCCGAAAATTCCTCAAAATCAGAAATTCATTAATGGATGTATTAGAGTCCCACGCATCCATAAATTCGGGTCCTAAGCACTCGAAAATTCATCAAAATCAAAAACTCATTTATGAATGGATCGGAGTCCCATGCATCCATAAATTCGGGTCCCACGCACCTATAAATTCAGCACATTCCAGAAAATCATTTAACGGTGCATTGATGCTCCACACACCCAAAAAATCAGCGAATTTTAGAACTTCTTTTTTAGATGCGTAAGAGCCCCACGCATCGATTTTAAGGTGCGTTGGAGGTATTGGGTGCGTGGCACATGGCAACCCTTCATTGGTCAGTTTCCGGTATTTTCGGGTATAACTACCCCATCTGACTGTTCATTTGTATGTTTTCAAGAGAGAAAGAGAGCTATTATCCCCTCGGTACTTGGGATTTGTCGCCGGAATCCCTTTTCGATCGTCGGAAACCCTTCTCGGTCACTGGAATCCTTTTCCGATCACCAGCATTCCTTATCGGAAGTTTACTCCGACCACCACAGGTCCGGATTCTGAAAAATCATAAGTGTGGGCATGCACCTGTAAAATAACGAATCGGACAAGTGCATTAAACTCCTACGCACTCGAAAAATGGCCCACGCGTCCATTAATTCGACATAATTCAGACAAGTGCATCATACTCCCACGCACATGAAAAATGGCCCACGCGTCCATAAATTCAACGTGATTCGGACAAGTGTATTAATGTCCCACACACCCAAAAAATGCCCTACGCATCCATAAATTCAACAAAAATCAAATCACTAATTTTAGGGTGCGTTACACTCCCATGCACTCATAAATTAAGTCCCACGCACCCAAAAAATCAGTCAATTTCAGAAAATGTTTACGGGTGTGCCAGACTCAATTTTAAGTGTTTTCAGGCCTTGTTTAAGCCTATTTTGAGTATTTCGAGCATTCCGGTTGCAATGGAATGGTCAAACGGTTGTTCCGGGATCTCTAAAATGAACAAAATTACATACCTCCGAAGTTTGACCCGATTCAACGCGATGAGTGAAATAACTTTTCGGAAAGAAGCCGCCAGCACTCAGAACTATACAAATGTATCATTATTCACATGTACTGTAAAATATGATCCGATTATGGTCAAAAGCTAGACAAACAAGATTATGGTTATCACAATAAACCAAATCAAAGAGTTCTAATTCTATACAAAGCAATTGCTATGAACTGTCACGATGCAACAGTCGATGCCTTACCCATTCAAACTGTATCCGTCGGTTGGGCTGCTCAGGTACATACAATTGCAGATCAGTCTTCCCGAGGTCGTCTGTCCAAACATGACAGTTGCAGGCCCAGAGTCGTACCCTCTCAGTTTAAAAAAAAAACTGATAGTCTCAACCCGGATCTCCGGTCAAAACATAAGACATAAACATCCGACTAATACAAAGATGACTCAATCCATAAAAAAGAAATACAGGTCTCTACGACCACAAACTCTAATACCATAGTCCCTGCTGACTAGTCTTCTGCCTTTTAATCAAGGGTCATCGATCATTCGATGTAATTAAGGGCTCGTGCCAAATCACGGCTTGGAATGTACAAGATCTCAGAATCTCTGGAATAAAATCCACCTTGCGATCTCTTCTTGTGTACCTTTTATGAATGCTTGTGATTGTCTATGAATGTTTCCATTATTCAGAACCCCGGAGTAACAATACACAAAAAATGTCATCGTATCATTTTCTAGTTCTAACAATGGCCCACTTGAGTTTCGGATACAGCTGATTTTTGGGATATCCTGTAACCAATAGGGGACCCACCAAATTCATGGTGTTGATGCCCATCACACATCAAAATATAGCCCACAGAGCCTCATGGGAACTTCCCATGAGGTCGAGCTGTGTGGGCTCCATCGCGATGTGTGTCCAACATCTACCCATCAGTCAGATGCACCATTCTATAGTGGGCCACGAGCTTAAAAATCAGGTCAATCCACAACTTAGGTGGGCCACACCACATATAATAGTTAAGAAGGGTTACCCGCCCATTAAAACCTTCATGATCATTTATTGGGCCCACTAAGATGTGGTTTAGAAATCTAGCCCATCCATTATGTGTCTCACTTGGATGAGGGGTCTGACCAAGTTTCAGCCACATCTAAAACTCAGGTGGGCCCCACCAAGTGATTTTAGACATTTTAGGCATGTCTTCATATGTTTTAGATGGTATGGCCCACCTGAGTTCTGCATACGGCTGATTTTTTTTATATCTGATAACCTAAAGGGGACCAATCAAGTCCACGATTTTGATGTCTGATCCACATCACGGTGGGGCCCACACAGCACGACCACATGGTAACTTCCCATGAGGTCGACCTCATAATACCATTTCCCATATATATATATATATATATATATATATATATATATATATATATATATATATATATATATATATATATAATATTTCAAGCGCCCCTCATTCCTAATTTCATTCGAGCGCCCTCCCCCCTTTTGAGTTTTGCCCGCAGCCCGCCCACACCCAGCACCCAGTCGGTAGTTGCCCGGCCACCGACCGTCCGTTAGACCCTCGTCGGATCTCTCTCTCTCTCTCTCTCTCTCTCTCTCTCTCTCTCTCTCTCATTTTGTCTCCCCCAACAGCCAGCTCGCTTGGCCCATGCTACTCTCCCAGATGGTCAAACGACCCTCTCTCTCACTAACTCGAACTAAGCTCGAAAGCTCAACCAAACTAAGCCGAGTTGGCCAGCCTGGCTCAAGGACCAAATCGAGCTGAACTCGAGCCCAAATAGTCTGCTAGCTAGGCCAGCTGGATTCGGTTCAGCTCATGTGCAGCTTTATTAACCATTATTTCTTATGATGTGGTTCGTCGTCGCTAATGGTGTGGTGACGTGGCAAGAATTGATTGGTTGGGCGTAGATATGGTGAAAAACCATAAATGGCTCGGGCCCATGTCTGATATCACCTACAGCCTCACCAATCAAATCCAGCTAGTCACCACATAATATGAATCGTCTGCTTGGCTTCAACAGGATTTTCCTAATTAGTCTAGCTCAGCACACGTCAGCACTGACTGCATTAAATGCAGTTGTGCTGATAACATCAGGGCTGAGTTGGACCAATCAAGTAGTCAGCAAACAGAAAAACCCTATTGAAGCCGAGCAGACAATCCAAACTTGTCACCACATTACCAAACGGGTTTAGTTAGTGACGCTACCACTAGCCAGGTGGCTAGTGGTCGGTGGTATGTGAGACCCATCATGATGTATATATTTTACTCACGTCGTCCATCCATTTTCCATATCATTTTAGGGTTTGATCCCAAAAATGAGGTAGGTCTAAATCTCAAGTGGACCACACCACAGGAAAAGAGTAATGATTGAATGTCCACTATTAGAAACCTTGTGGGGCCCACTATAATGTTTATTAGACATCAACCTATTGATTATATGATATAGACCTGGATGAAGGGAAAAAAACAAATATCAGCTTTATCCAAAACTTTTGTGGCCCCGAGAAGTTTTTAATGGTTAGCGCTCAATCAATACTTTTTCCTGTGATGCGGTCCACTTGAGATTTGGACATACCTCATTTTTGGGCTCATTCCATAAAATGATCTGGAAAATTAGATAAATGGTGTAGATGAAACACATACATCAAGGGGGCTCACAGAGCACCAACCGCTAGCCATTAGCTAGTGGCAAGGTCACTAGCCAATCCTCGTCCCACATTACCACTAAGGGCGAGGTGGGACTGACTACCGAATCTGCGTCCAATCTGAAAGCCCCCTTGAACATAGTTTAATGTATCCTAAAAAAATAAAAATGGTGTGTACATTCCTTGAAAGGTTTCAATATCACCAATGAATGGCCCAAAAATAATATCCAATGCCCCAAACTATTTATTTGACCAAATGCAATAAACATGGTTGCTTAAAAATATCTAAGATTGGAAAATCTCAGGCTTTTGGATCAATGGCCCACAAAGTGATAATCAAGGAAACGTCCATGTTCAAAGGAAAAAAAGTTAATAATTATAATAGTAAGGTGTTGAAATAGGCAGGTGCCCTCCATCTACGTTGCAGCAAATCTCGGAGCTTGGATCACCCAACATGGCCCTACATCAAACGGCTATAGTGCCAATGAATTCTACTTTAAGTCACTTTGGAGCATTCTAATGAACCTCACCGACAAATGTGTAACATGCAACATCATGTTAAAGAAATGATATTTCTTACCCAAAAACAACTATCTTTCTTTTCAATCACACTACAAGAGAAGGAACCTATCTAACCAATATCTGCCGCTAATACGTTTTGCAGCAGATCAACGGTGGACCACATATTTGTCGTCATATCCACCGTCGGTATAGACTATGAGGCGGATAACTCACCCACCCTTGAAAGCTATTGCGGTAGAACTTTCCACCTCTATATACTTCTAACAGATGACAAATGGGAACTTTATTGCCGCGGAAATATCCGTCGCCTTGCTATATTCTGGCGAATATATCCACCGCCAAATATCGTGATTAGCATGACACTTAGACAGTTATCGGCAAACCTAGCCGCCACATGATGATATATTTCGACGGATATATCCGTCACTGCATGTCATGATTGACATGACATGCATTTAGCAGTGAAACTATCCACCACATGATGTTATATTTCGGCAGATATATCCACCGCTGAATACATGTTTGACATGACATTTGGAACTTAGTGGCGGATATAGCTACCTCTATAAAAAAATGACACTTAGTTGTGTAATGGTATAGGTATGTGTTGATGGATATATCTGCTGCTATGTATGGCACTTAGAGATTTAGTGGTGGACTTATCCACTGCTATAAAACTTCAAATCAAAAAAATACAACAGTTGCCCTAACATGGCAGCTGCTGTAATTTAATTAAAATAATTATATCTTCTTCTTCAATTACATCAACATCTTAAATTCACGTTGACATTTACGTCAACATCGGTTACAAACCTGTTTCTTTTCCACCTCTTTTTTTTCAATCTCGAGTCCTTTCTGTTAACGTCTGAAATGGACAACAAATGATGATCAAGAATCAATGGTGGATCCTTGTCGTCCGATGGGGACACAATGATGAACGACGATAAGCGGTTGACCTGCGATCACAAAGGAAGATCGTGAGGGGGGTGCCGATCGTACTGGCTAAGGACCCTTCGATGCTTAAGTCAATATAGGAGATGATTTAGGTTAAGCACTTTGGTTGTGTATGGGATTATGTACCTTGAGATGATGCAAAGGTGTCCTTTTATAAGCGATGATTCCAGTCGATGGTGGTGGATCTGTAGATCTCTTTTACAGAAACGATTCCAGATTAATCGAGATTATCCTTATCACGTCTAGATCTCGCATATCCCGGTAATAAGCCGGTATCTCCATATGGCGGTGCAAAATGTGCTCAAATCCGAGGACGTCTAGTGCGAATAGCACTCGGCATCCTCAGTTAAGTTGTCGGGATGGATGGCAACAATATGGCAGGTGTCAATACTCGAGGCTTACGCCTCAGTACTATGCTCATCATCCGAGGCCGAAGCCAAGGCACTAGGACCATTTCCAGTATTTGAGGCTAAATATGAGTCCTCGGGACTCTGTCTATTATCCGAGGCTCAAGCCGAGACCTTAGGGCTACATCCGTGACTTCACACCTCGACAAACTTGGATCCTTCTCTGACATGCTAGATGAGTTGGCATTAGTGGACCACATTTCGACGATTGCGCATCTTTTGGGCCATGATCGGGCCATGATCGAATTTACCCATAACACTTTCTTCAACATGTCCTTCTCCTTCACTTCCAGCTGCTGCACATCACTGCGCATGCTCTCGTTAATCTTACACTAGTTTTCAAGAATTGAGAGTTTTATTGTAAAAAAGAGTTTAATATATATGTTTGAGGGGGAAGAGATGAACTATAGGTAAAGCTATCTATATACTCATGAATCGTGATAAGATTGGGTTTCTGTAGTTCATTCCATTTATTTTAGGAGCAAATAGAGCTTGCTAGCTTAAATTTTGCAACCTGGGAAGTATACTTATATACAAGCTGAAGCGAGTCGAGCTTAGCACAGCTCGGCTTGGTTCAGCCAATAGCCTACCCCAACTCGAGTTCGGCTCGGCTCAGTCCTCGAGCTTGACTGGCTAGCTCAGCTCAGTTTGGTCAGCCGCTCGGGCCTGCTCGAGCTGAGTTCGAGCCAAATTCTAGCTCGACCTTTTGAGCCCAGCTCGAGTTCGAGCTTTCGAGTTGAGTTCAATTCGGGCATTTTTTCTTTTAGTTTTTATACGGGTGAGCCCTTTTTATATTATATATAATATATTAATTAAGCTATATATATAAATATAATATTACATAATTAAGTAATAACTTGAGCTAAGTTGAGCCGAACCAAACCGAGTCGAATTCAAGCCAAGCTTCGAACCGAGTTGAGTCGAGCCCGGGTCAGCTCAAGCTCAGCTCAAAATGTTTCCGAACTCAAAAAATCAGCTCGGCTCGGCCCGAACCAACTTTTGAGTCGAGTCGAGTCGAGCTTATCCAAGCCGAGCTGAGCGAGTTAATCGAGCAAGCTCGGTTCGTGTCCCGCTCTACTAGGAAGAAGTGCTCAGTCTTCTCCTTCTTCATCATGATATTATTTTTGAACCATCTTCAATCCATTCAGATGAGTTAATATTCATCTGCTCGATCCATCCATATGGGTCAATATTCATTCGCGAAGGTCCAGCAGACTCTAGGAGAGAATAAGAAAACCGACTTTTTTGAATTTTTTTCCAACACCACCCCTTCCAAATGATTATCTGAAAAAAAAAATCGTTATTACCGTTTTCTATAGAGGCAATAGGAACTTTAATACTTTAAACATATTTTTTAATATTCATTTACCTACTGAAACTGACCGGAACACACAATTCATACATAGTATGCATCAACGAGTACTATAGTTTCAAATCTGATATAGCGTTGAAAAAAGACCAATTAAGGAAAAAATAAATTGGATCTAATGAAAATATCAGGCATATATGAATTGGATCTCATGCAAATATCAACCAAATTTCAAGAATTGTACTTTAAGGCTAAAACACAATGTAAAAATGTAAAAATAAATCATCAATATAAGTTTTTTTTTTCATTCAAGTAGATGATAATCTGGTAAAAAACAAAATCAACCAATCAACATGAAAAACTATAATAGGACAGGAGTCTAAAAAAATAAGTAGAAACAAATCATCAAAAGAAGTTAGATAAAAAAAAAAAAAAGGCAAAATCAATCAATCAATAAGAAAATTATAATAGGTCAGGAGTCTAAAGAATCAAGTAGATCCAAAACCCATGTGGGACTTGGATCCCATCCATCCAACCATACAACCATACAACAATCCACCCATCTGTTCAACTATACAACCATACAACAATCCACCCATCTATCCAACCATACAACCATATAACCATACAATAATCATATCCCATTCAAATATATATCATCTTCTGTTTACATTCACGTTGACATTTATGTCAACATCGTTTGCAATCGACAAAGAATGTAGTAGTTGTTCCAACTCTCGTATCATTCGAAGAAAATCATTTCCTTTTAACTAACTTCTACCTCTTTTTTGAAATCTCGAGTTCTTTCTTCAGCATTTCATTCTCAATCGCTTCCAGTTGCCTTTTTAATTCTCAATTCCATGCATCCTCATATCCGGATCGTACTCTTCATACCAATAGAAGAAGTTGTAATTCTGTATTCATTTAATATCTTTCGCTGTTAAAAGCAAAAAAAATAATATTCAAATATACGTATTCTACTTTTCAGACTTAAACAATCTTACCTACAAAGGACATCTGTAAAATTGTTACCCGGAATTGGCAGAGGTTTTTTATGTTAACACTGTACATATTGTCTTATCAAGCGAAATTTATGAGCCTTCCTATTATCCATTCTTTACTATAAAATCATGAATAGAAATTAAAAAAACTATTTTAAAAAGAAGAAAAAAAGTTGATATAATTGCATTAAGTTTGACTTTATAAAATTAAAAAATTCAACCACCACATGTTACAACTATCATAACATTAAAAAATATTCATAATTCAGACAACTATCATAATATAGAAAGAAAATAAAGCTTTATAATAATTTTTTTTTTATTTTTCTTAATGAATTTTCCACAACGAATAAGAGAGTTGCCTACATACTTATCAGCGTGATAGATTTTGACCATTGTAGCTCATCGTCATATATAAACTTGAATTACGATAATTCATTTTTCTTCATATTTAGATGAATGGGAAGAAAAATGAGAAATAAGTAACTTTCATGAGTTTTACAAAGAAATGGGCATCTTTGTGTACAACTCAAAATAAATTTCTAACTTCATGACGAAGATCGTCTGTTGGTGTGTTAAATTGACCAAAGGAGAAGACCTCCACCATGCAGTCAAAAATATATTAGTTGAGTTGTACATGAAAGATGTACATTTTCTCATGGAACTCTTCTAGGTTACTTGTTTCTCCTTCCCTTTCTCATTCATTCAAATAAGAAGATGAAAAGAATCAACTACATTCATTCAAGTTATATGACAATGAACTACAATGACCTAAACCTGTCATCGTGATAAAATCGGGCCACTATAGTTCGTAAGAAAAAATAGGTTTAGGGTTGGAGATACATAGGTCTCAATGTGAAGGAGCACCATTAACATCAACTCCTTAAGGAGTGTCTGCAGGTGCAGGTGTAGTCTATAAAATAGTATTGCTTTGATTAAGAAAATACAAGTAGTAATATGCTCAATTTAAAAGAAATGCGAAATAAGAAGCTCCCTACATGTGTACCACATAGTATACTATCTATGTCCATATGACTTCTGAACCGCTCACCGATGTATTTCACAAACGCATCGAAGTTCGCCTGGAGTTGGGCAACCTTCTGATTCGTTAAGGCAGCCTCCCATTCTACACAGGCAACCCACTCTGCACAGTCACGATGGCTAGGTTGAAGGCCCCACAATGTGGCGGGAGTGACTCCCAACCCCATCATCCTCACACAGACATGACCATTACCTAGGAGAAGATGTCGTTTCTAGCCATGCTACTCTGGGAGCCCTCTGGCTTCCGGGTCTACTTCTCTTACATTGTGCACTGCAATTAATTAAAAATATTTAATAATGGCAAGTTTAGGTTAAACCCACGTCTTTTCTTCTGAACATATACTTACAAACATCTCATCCACATCTCTATCTATAAAATTCTCGTCCTTTTTAAGATGTGTTACTCTGAACATCTCTACTCGAAATGGCTCTACTCTATTGGAGCCTTTTATCTGTTACTAAGATATAGTAATAAAATAGAGCTTACGTAAATACAAAAAATAACAAATTTCAATATATTGGTGTTAACCTCATGGTGCTTCCTTGTGAAGCTCTTTGTGCCAATGGTGTAGGGAAGCCTCTACACCGCGCAGTTTTCTTTATTTTTAGCTCGCACATCTAGAATGTGAAGAATGAAAATTTTAAACCTAATTATAATATAAATGTAATAATATAACTTTAAAATTATCTTATACCTTCCCAACATCACTCTCCCAAAAGTCGACCAATCTATTCCACTCCACCTGATTGATGATTGGTGGGCAGTGCTTCTTAGCCTCACCAAGATCACCTTGATAAGGTACATAGTATGTGACTTTCAAGGTGGACTTGTAATCCCTTCATTTTTTATTGAAATTTTTTAAAACCCAACCTTTTAGGTTAAGATCGACATTGAACTTCTCCTGGGACACATTTAAGAAGGGTGTGAGTAAATATTTTATTGTTCAATAAAACCTAACTAATTATGAAATTACTTTAACTAACTGTCAAACTCTCTCTTTCTCCTCAAAAGGAACCTTTCTCCAGTACGTATACATAAGAGAGAGAGAAACTGTAGTTTTCTAATCGTGGTGCCCAAGAACTGCCCAAGTGTCCCTACCTCATCGCCAATCGGTTGGTCTTTATCATTGGACGGAACACATGACTTCTGAGCATTTGGAGGCGAGCTCCAAAAACCCTCAAGGTGTCTACAACGTCGCAAGAATCTCTCATGCGTCCTAGATAGCCCTATAAAAAGGCCATGAATAATATATTAATAATTATATGAAGTTAATTACTTAGTTAAATAAAATTTGATACTTCTTACCCAAAGTAGAAGCACCCCTCAACTGATCTGGAGCATGTGAAGCCATCTGACGTCGAGGAAAATCTATTATAATGAAGGTAACGAATAATACAATAATTTGTAATAAGGCCGAGCAAGTGCAGCATGTGCAACATTCTAGTAATGTTAAAAAAAATAGAGTCACATTGTATTAAATCAATTAAACTAAACAAATAACTACATACAACGTTGAAGAGTGCTGCAAGCACTGAAACATACAATGTATATTTTTTTTTCATATAAAGCCAATGTCATCGTCAGTACTACTACTATCTGACTCATCTATGACGTCCTCCCTAATCTCATCCGTAGGGATCAGAGGTACATTGAGCGTTATTCCAAGCACATCTAATTATTCGCCAGCCTCAAGTATAAAGCCACAATGTAGTAATAATTTGGTAAAAACTGAGATCGTTCTCAGGGATTTATGTAGGTATTCACAAAAATTTCTCCAAAATAACTCAGAATTGGGATTGAATTAAGAACTAAATCTGAAAGTGAGTTGAATTGTGTTAAGAAGTGATTCTAAGAAGTAAATCAATAAAATAAAGTAATAAAGCATCAATGATCCACTTATAGCCATCTTTAATGGATTGATTCATTAGGTTTCTAATATAGAACTAGAATTAGAGTTTTATCCTATCCAGACGGAATATGGAGCAGTTAAATCAAATTAATCTGATATAGATAAACATACATTGATATAGTTCACACCTGAAGCATAGATATTGGGTGTAGGAATTTCAATTCCTTGAATTATACAGGTCAATCCTCTCATAAAACATGTAAGATCATAATCATAATTTTTATATAATCTTGTTACTAGATTAGAGTAGAATTATAACTTAAACTTGAATCAAACTAACATCAATCAATAGTTCCATCCATCTCAGATTTCAACATGAAAGATAAGAACTTAGCTTTAAAATAGTTCCTATATGAAAAACCATATTCTAGATCGCAGGGAATTCGAAGTAACTACTATGCCCGAAATCTATAATAGATCAAGGAATTATACAGATCTAAACAATGCAAAACAAGTAAACTAGATTTAGAACTTCGATCCTTTTACAGTGAGAAGCTTAGTGAAGCCAAAAAGAAGTGGTCCAC
Organism: Liriodendron chinense; assembly: GCA_003013855.2. Lineage (NCBI taxonomy): Eukaryota > Viridiplantae > Streptophyta > Magnoliopsida > Magnoliales > Magnoliaceae > Liriodendron > Liriodendron chinense. Next base: position 2,414,659 of record ML058559.1, on the reverse strand, counting down.
ATATGAGATCGAGTTATATGCAATAGTGCAAACCCTTCGTCATTGGCGACACTACCTCATCCAGAGGGAGTTCGTTCTTTACACGGACCACCAGGCTTTGAAGATTATTAATAGCTAGACTAATGTGAACCGTGTACATGCTAGATGGATCTCATCTTTTAATGAATTTATGTTCATGCTTAAACATAAATCTGGCCATCAGAACAAAGTTGCGGATGCATTGAGCCACCGAGCTGCTCTTCTTGTCACCATGGCTATGAGGTTGTCGGTTTCAAATGCCTTAAGGAGTTGTATACAGAAGATAAAGACTTTAAGGATGAGTAGCTACGAAGCAAAGAAGGTCATCATGGCGACTTTCACATCCATGATAGATTCTTATTCTATGGGAATCATTTGTACATCCCGCAGAGCATATTACAGTATAAGATCATACTCGAGCTCCATGGTGGTGGTCGTGGAGGCCATTTGGGTCAAGACAAGACGAAGGCCCTAGTGGAAGAAGATTACTTTTGGCCTCACCTAGGTCGTGACCTAGGGAAGATGGTTCAACGGTGCCATGTGTGTCAATCCTCCAAGGGTCACTCTCAAAACACGGAACTCTACCTACTGTTGCTTGTCCATAAGGGTCCTTGGGAGGACATCTCTATGGATTTTATTTTAGGTCTCCCACGAACACAATGCGGTATGGACTCCGTGTTCGTGGTGGTAGACCGATTTTCAAAGATGGCTCACTTCATTCCCTACAAGAAAACTTATAACATGACGAGTGTAGTCAATCTATTCTTCAAGGAGGTTGTGAAATTGCATAGAATCCCCAAGACGATCATGTCAAACCATGATACAAATTAAGTTTGTGAGTCACTTTTGAAAAACTTTGTGGAGTCGATTTGGGATATAACTCCAGTTCAGCAGCGCTTACCATCCACAGATTAACGAACAAACTAAAGTTGTGAATAGAACTTTGAGAAATTTGATGCGTTGTATTTCTAGGGAGAAGCCAAAGCAGTGGGACTTAGTCCTATCACAAGTTGAGTTTGCCTTCAACAATATGGTGAATCGCTCAACAGGAAAGTCATTGTTTCAGATCGTCTACGAATGAGTTCCTCGACACACTCTAGACTTGGTTCCTTTGCCCAAGATCCCAGGCATGAGCATCGCTGTAGAAAACCACTTCATTCCCTACAAGAAAACTTATAACATGACGAGTGTAGTCAATCTATTCTTCAAGGAGGTTGTGAAATTGCATAGAATCCCCAAGACGATCATGTCAAACCATGATACAAATTAAGCTTGTGAGTCACTTTTGAAAAACTTTGTGGAGTCGATTTGGGATATAACTCCAGTTCAGCAGCGCTTACCATCCACAGATTAACGAACAAACTAAAGTTATGAACAGAACTTTGAGAAATTTGATGCGTTGTATTTCTAGGGAGAAGCCAAAGCAGTGGGACTTAGTCCTATCACAAGTTGAGTTCGCCTTCAACAATATGGTGAATCGCTCAACAGGAAAGTCATTGTTTCAGATCGTCTACGAATGAGTTCCTCGACACACTCTAGACTTGGTTCCTTTGCCCAAGATCCCAGGCATGAGCATCGCTGTAGAAAACATGACTAAAAGGATCACAGGGATACACAATGAAGTGCGAAATAAATTGTTTGCATCTAGTGAGAAGTACAAGAATGACGTTGATAAACATAGATGTGCTAAGGTGTTTGAAGTTGGCGATCAAGTGACGGTCCACCTATGGAAGGAATACTTCCCATCCAAAACCTATAACAAGTTAAAACATAAAAAGATTGGACTGGTGTAGATCCTCTGAAAGCTTAACCACAACGCCTATGTGGTAGACCTCCTAGAAGAGTTCAAGATCTCAAAAACCTTCGACGTTGCATATTTATTCGAGTTTCACGAGCCCAATGATTTTGCTCGGTCACCCGAAATTGCTTCGAAAAATCTAATTTGCTCTTTGGACGATTTTGAGCATTTTCGGTCTCCCGAGCTCGAGCCCGACCACCCCGTTTCGGGTGCCCGATCATTTGAGACCAATTTTGTGAAAACTTTTGAATTTTCAGATTTAGTTTCCATTTTCAGTTAGAATTTTTTCTAATTTTGTTTTAGGGTTTCTATTGTGCTTAGGAGTATATAAACTTGTTTTTAATCTATTATTAAGGGAGATTATTATTATTTTTATTAAAGAAACTTTGGTTTTCTTCTTCTCTGTGGATTCGAAAACTTCTAATTAAAGAGTCTCAAAAGCTCTGTGGATTCAAAGTATTTATCCATGAGAGAGACTGTGATTAATCTGAGTGAAACACTGAATAACACCTAATCCGCTCTCAGGGACCCTACCGTGATGTTTGCGAGAAACTCACCCTATCCATCCCTTTTGTCAACCCCTGCCAGGACAGAAGCCTAAAAATGAGATAGATGATCTAACATTGAATTGGCCCGAACAATACCAAACACTGGAGTTGAACGCCCACAGTTAAAACATTCATGGGCCACAGAAGTTTCGGATTTAGCTGATACTTTTGTGTTTTCAGTTCATTCAAGTAGAAATAACCTTACGAACGGCATGGATGGCATATAAACATCACAGTAGACCTCAGAGAGATTTCAACAGTAGACATTTTCCTCCCTACCTTTCCTGTCACATGGCCCACTTGAGTTTCTGATCAGCCCCATTTTCGGGAATGTGTCCTAACATGAGCTTGCAAGACGGATGTACAGGGTGGATTTCTCACAACCATTACAATGGGCCCCACATATTGTCCGACGGCAAGAACTTTGCGTCTAGGATTGTGAGGCTTTTGGTTAATCTAATCACCAGATGGCCACACCATAAAAAACAACGTCGGCCATACAAAAACATCTAAATTCATATGCAGCCAATGTAACGGTTGGATATTCCTGATCTTTTGTTCATATATCATCATCATAGATGAGATCATCCGTTGCGACGGACTGGAGGTCATACCTACTACGTAGTACGTACCCTATTTGTTCACCTTTTCATTTTTTTTGGAATTAAAATATAAGTGAGGGCATAGGGGTAATATCACCTTCTGAAAAAACCTCGACAAAAACATAATAAAAGTGAGAAACGCCACATTGCACGTGAACGTGGACTCCTGACCACCTTTAATTTTATCTCGAGCTAGAGGACATGGATCAGACAGCTGGGATCACCCCAGTTGGTATTGCCCACACATGTCTTTACTGGATAGTGGCCCATCCAAAATAACGCCAAATAAGTGGGGGTCACCACATGCTGGCCCATTGCGATGAACATCAAGCCCAATTGACCCCACTCTCTCTCTCTCTCTCTCTCTCTCTCTCTCTCTCATATGGTACTATGAGGTTGGGATCTATGGGCCCCACTGTGATGTTTAAATGACATCTACACCGTGCATTTGGTAGGTCCTATATAGGTTATGGGATGTGCCAAAAATCAGCTGTATCAGGAACTCAGGTGGGCCACACCTTCCGAAATAATGGGAAATCATGACTAAAATTTCTAAAAGCACTTGCTGGGCCTACCTGAGTTTTGGAATGGCCTAAAATTTGGGATGTACCCTAATCCAAGTGAGACACACACAATGTATGGGCTGGATGCCTGGATGTCTAAACCACATGGATGAGGGAAGGGTGAACCTAATTAATGGAATGGATGTTTGTCACACATCACAGTGGGGCCCACAAAGCTCGACGTCAGGGAAAGTTTCCCGTGAGTTCTACCTTATAATACCTTTTCCCATATATTTTCCCATACACACATTTTGCCCCAAAACTAATTTTAAAAGATATAAAAATAAAGAAGATTTGTTGTGTCTGTCCTACAATTAAAAATATTTTTATCATCTGGTTTTTTTTTTTAAATGCCAGTAGCTTAGTCCTTACGTGTGTACAGCACATGACACAAATCCTTATGAAGCCCGTCCAACAAAAAAAAAAAAAAAAACTGTGGCCCATGATGATATTTGCGTAACATCCGCACCATCCATAAGCTGTCAGCTCATGGTTGATGTAAGTTCACGAAAGGAGAAGATCTAAAACTCAAATAGACCACGGTACAAGAAGAAAAATGAGAATGGAATACTGACCATTGAAAAGCCAGTCTTTTCTTTTGTCTCTCTGCATGTAGTCTCCCTCTCGCTCTCTCTCTCTTCACGTGAGTTGCACATGATCCTATAAGCAGCACGGATGTGGACATGCACTATACATTTCTTCCCCCACCGTATTACATAAGATTAACAGTTATGCAATCACCACACATGCCTGTAGAATATGCGCCATTATGTGCAGATCACCAATGCATTGTTGGGAACCTCAAAAGTGAACTCAAAGTAGAGTCAAATGAAGCAATCACAATGGCAGCAAAGAAAATCAGCACGCAAAAGACCATTTGAATTTTATGTGAAAAAAATCTTGCAAGAAAAAATCATGATATAAAGCGAATCACTATAAAAATGAAGTTACAAGAGATGAAGAACAACTTACTCAGATCTAAGTTCTATAAAAAGAAGAAGAAGAAGAAAAAAAAAAAAAAAAAAAACCCTAGCATTTGCTCGCTCTAGAACTCTCTCAACCTTTAAACATACTTTGGTAATCTAAGATACCCATATCCCGCAATTACCACCCCATTATGTAGTAATAAACCGAAATTAAAAATAAATTGTGCAAAATCGTACTAAATAGTGCATCAAACATCGGTCGATTGACCCGAACGTCCAGGTGACTGAACATGACCAAAATAGTTGAAAGAGTAACTATCTTATCTAGAGTAGTTTCAAGCGACCGAGTCAAGCCCGCCTGTCAACCAAAGACCCCCCATCTTAGATTGAATACGTCCAACATGCATAAATTGTCCAAGCCGTGAAGCTACCCATAAGTAAAAAAAAATTTGCAGGCAGCTGATTGATAGATCAGGTAGGCCACATGCACACTGCTATTTGGAATGTGGGCCGTTAGCCATTTTTAAACCATCTTGTCTTTCATTATAGGGCGGCCCACCTTCTGAGCATTAATTACCAGCTTGACTATTGGATATGTCCATCTTAGTGGCGGGAGCCACTTTTTGTATGCACCGGACATCCATCACGTGCACCCATTCAAGCACGTTCGCTGTCCGGGTGAGTTTTAGAGAGGATCCACGTGTGCTGGCAAGCCACTAAAATTCCAAAGCAGGTTGCCTGGCCTCTCACCAGGTATAACCCTAATGACATGACGTGGCAGAATTTAATTGGGCTATATGTTACCATCAAAGATCATGTATTTATTTAAGAAGTAAGGATCGTTAAAAGCATGTTTAAAAGTTGTTCGGTATACAAAGTTTATCTCTTACAGTGGCCCACCTAATCAACGCTTGCCACTTTATGTTGAAGGCCGGATCATAATCCACTTCCATTCTAGCAGCATGTGCCTTCTTACGTGTGCGCTTACCTAAGTGGAAGGCGTGCAACGTAGAAAACTGTCGTGGAGCTGATGTGCCTTGAATCTTTCCATCCCCATCTCCTCCATTAAAAAAAAAAGATCAAACCGTCCAATCAGCATTCTTATCATCTCGTAAACAAGGGCCGTCCATGACCCTAGTGTCAAACTTCGAAACCATTTCCAAAATGATCGTAAGTCATCCACATGATGGAGATCCTCACCGTTCAAATCAAGGGATCCATTTCCAATAACTGATAAGAGGATCGGAACCGTTCAATTGGTGACTATGGTCTATGGAATAGCAAGTTAAAAAGATAAGATGGTTGATGGACGTAACGGTGGGCCCATGATTCTGACGCTCCATGTTCCCTACATGTACGCCACGCTTAAGGTGAAAAGTCACCATCATTTTGGCAGTGGTGGTGGTGGTGGTGGACTATCAGCATGGTGATAGCCACCGAGGCGGCAGTGTCGCTTAGCAAGAGCACTCCCGCAATCGCGGGCTTGGTGGGCCCCACCACAGGCAGACCTAGATTCTGAAAGATGCGCTTGTGAGGGCTAGTGGACACGAGGGCGGCATCTTTTCTGGGCCCACCTCTCGAAACTGTCGGCCTGGTTCCACTTCTCGGACTGGAACCCTCTGCAACACCTGCTTTACACAGTACCTAAAACACCCTATCCCTGTGGGGGCCACCATTTTCGAAATGTAGAATCCGATCCGTCCATCAGGTTTTGTCCTCAATGTTACTCCTTAAGACTAAAAATCATGTAGAATAGAGATTCACATGAGCCACACCACAAGGAAAATGCAGATGGAATGCCAGCCATAGGTTTGTATATGGGGCCACCATGGTGAATGCTTTTCATCAAACCTGTTAATCAAGTGTAACTCAACAGAATGATGCAAAACTCAGACAGGCCACACCGTGTTAAAGAATTTTACATTATTCCTATTGATGTGGACATTAATCAGATCTATCTTCCATATGTATGGTTCAAACAATCATTATGACCCGTTGGACGGAGTGGATTTTACATATACATTATGGTGGACCCCACAGAGCTTGGGCGCTTCAGACAATGCAGGGCGCTGTGGACGACTCTGGTCTTCCTTCCCACATTGGAGAAAATGAATCATATTTCCCGAGAAGTAGATACCTGATGAATCTAGAGAATTGTTCTGATATTTTTATCAAAGGAATCTTATATATGGTGATTGTGGGAGTATAGACGATTGTACTCGCGCACGTGTCTATTCACACGAAGCACACACTCCCACCAGTCATTACGTTCTCTACTTAAATGGCCAGCCGTCAATCTTCAACTAATAGAATTGGATGGTTTGGATTCTTCGGTCGTTTTGATTTATGAATGCTACCCATCATGTGTGATTAGATCTTTTCACGGTACGGAATTGACAGCCGCAATACTCCACTTGGACATGAAATCATTTCCCTCTTTTCTTTCTGTTTTCAAATGTGATAGACGGCACACAAAAATTTAGAAATTATTTAGAATAATTAAATGATTCAAATATGGTGTACTAGTTTAAATATATCATATTTAATTAGAGATATTTTTGCTAGGGATGATAAATAGGTATAGATTGCTTGGAAATTGAATATGTGGCAGACAATCATTTCAAACTAAACTTTTGGATGTATCTCAATTGAAATATGTAGCTTTCTAAGAAAAAGAAATAAGATTATTTGATTATTTGTCGGTAAGACCAGACATAAGAGTTTGAAATGAAAGCTATTTAATGATTTTATTTTAACTAATAAGTGTATGTTAATTAAGCCTAAATTTTTTGTGATTATGATAAAGACAGTGGGCTCGGGCGATTTAGCCTGTTTAATTTGAGTTAATGTCTGCCACATGTACTATTTTTTAATGGCAGTCGTATCATTTGTCATATGCAAGCAGAGTATAAAATTATTTTTCTTTGGTTATTAAATTATTAGATTGGTAGGCATTTATTGGATGGTTAAAAATGAAAAATATCTCTGCACAAAATTGCCTAAGGGTGAATTAGATGAGGCAATGGTAACAGCTTATTGGGGGAGGACCTGACCACAGGGCCCACCTTGATGTATGTGTTGTATATCCGTACTGTCTAATGGTTTTGGTAGATCATTTTAGGGCATGGTCCAAGATATTAAGCAAATCCAAATCTCGGGAGAACCACACCATAGGAAAAGGTGGTGATTGAATGCCCACCATTAAAAACTTCCCAAAGTCCAATATTATAATGTTTATTTGTCATCCCACCTATTGATAAGGTCACACAAACCTAGATGAAAGGAAAACACAAATGGCAGTTTGATCCAAACTTTTGTGGCTCGAATAAGTTTTTAATGGTAGGAATTCAATCCCTATTGTGTAGTCCACTTGAGATTTGGACTTGCCTCATTTTTGGGACCATGCCCTAAAATGATTTGGAAAAACGGATAGATGGTGTGGATATACAACACATAAATTAAGGTGGGCCCCACAATCAAGGGCTCACCCAATAAGTTGTTACCGTGCCTCACCTAATCCACATGCCATAACCATGCCTGGAGGAAGTTCCTCGGTTGGAACTACGTGGGCCCGTGAGAAGTCCAACATTTGCTTAAGCTCACGATAGGATGGGAGTCCTAAAAGTCATAAAATTTCAAAACTATGGTGAGCCACATTTTCTTAGGCTCACTAAGAGGATAGGATTCTAAAAAATAAGAAGATTCAAAACTAAGGTAAGCCAAACGATAGGAAACATTGAGAACCGATACATCCGCAATACTTGAAACCTTCTTGGAGCTGACTATAATATTTATATGCCATCCAAACAATCAATCCAAAACTTTTGTGGCCCCATATGAAGTTCTCAGTGATGGGTGTTAAATCCCCATTGTTTCTTATCATGTGGGCGACTGACTTTTGGATGTGCCGGATCTTTGAATTCTTGACTTATTGAACGTTTGAGAAACTGATGAACGGAGTGGATTTCTCACAAGCATCTCTACCGGCCCCACATAGCTTGACTGGAGGTACTTCCCCCAATCTTACTTTGGCCGTAACTTGGAGCATCAAATAACTCCCCTTAATTTTCTTCATCCATGTTGGTAAGGAATTCTGTGATCCTAATCTGATAAAATGTATAAGAACTTGGCCCCAATTTAGGGACGTGGTGCTGATGTGACGTGATAGAGAATTGCCTTTAATTGGTTTGGTCGCGTTCGTTGCGTGGTTGATATCCTGGGGTGGTGGCGGCCAGATGTGTGCGGTTTTTGGGCTCATTTTGGCTTTCTTGGTTGCACAGTGCCTTTCTAAGGTTGGCCTCTGTACCTTTATCGGAGAATTATGAAATTTCCAACGACTCCGGTAAATGGCCCGCATGTGCATTCGAGGTAAATCTCTCGGTTACGAAGTAGCAAAGGATTAGACACACTGTCTCGCCTATCTTTTTATATAATCTCTACTTTAAGGGGTCACACAATTTTTAAAAAAATATTATATCTATAAAAAAGATTATTCATTTAGTCATGCTTCACATAACCATATGAGAATGTTGAGCAAGCAAAAAGAAAGATAACTAAGTCATAGCCTTGTTTCGCAGGGCCAAGTGGCCCAGGGTAAGCCAACATAATAAAGTATAGGCGAAAATAAAATACAGTAAGGAAAAACAAAATAGTAATGGCCGAAAAGGGGTGTGCATAATGAACTGCATGTTGAGCTTGTTTGAGATGTGAGTGAGACAAAGGGAAATCAAATACCTTTTTTTCGCTCAAAAGAGATAGCTTGACATTCCCAAGTCTGACTCTACTCGTGACTTAATTTTCTTCTTTTTAACAAGTCGGCTTTTTGATGCTAGCTTTAGATGCGACGAAACCTCAAAATAGGTAAGATGGCTTTTGGGGGATAGAGTCTTCTTCTTTTTATTTAGGCAAGGGTTAAGCTAGATGAAGGATTTCGGCAGTACTCTAATATTCTCTCAGCCTAACCTTTCCAATGGTCACTCTACCATTTCTCTCTCCTGATAACCTTCTGTTGAGGTGTGGAGTCAACACACCATTGCCAGTAAGGGGTGGTCGGGCGCCCAAACGGTCACTGACCGGGCGCCCAATATTCACCCAAAGCAGACAAAAGTCTCTGAAATGATTTAAACTCAGTCGGGCGCCCAACCATGTTTGGTCGGACACCCAAAATTCGTGTAGTTTCTCTTAAAGCTCGCTAGACGTCTTTGGCATGGGGCGGGCGCCTGACCAAGCTTGATCGGGCGTTTAACCAGACATGATCCGTTTCGCGGGGTTTCCTATTTTGAGTCATATTTCCAACTTATGCTATATAAAGGGGTGTAATTGTTAGTGCACTTTTCTATAGCATACTAGTGTACCTTGTTTGTCTATCACTTAGGTCAGTGAGTCTAGTGTCAATTGAGTTTAATGAAGACGAAGACCGAAGACTCAAGTGGCTCTGCTGCATCATGAAAGAAGAAATAGGTAAAAGTGATGCCTTGGTGAGCCTTAACCTTGAACCTACCCAAAACCATAACCTATAGATGACTGTGACCATTAAGCACATCATTAGTCATCCAAGATTAGTCTTAGGTGTCCCAAAAGATTACCAAAAGATCTGTCAAAGAGCTGCCCTTGCTGCTGTACAAAAACAAACCCAATATAGTATGCAAGATAGGCTGCTCGACCGGTCGGACCCATGCCTGACCGGTCGGTTAATTGGAATTAAGGCCGCATACTTGTTGAACCCATCTGGTCGTTGGGCCGATTGGTCAAGACCAGTCGGCAGGTCTGGTCCGACCAGTCATGACCGGTCAAACCGACCCCTCTACAAAGACAACAAGTTCTCTGTCCAAGTTGGCTTCTGGCCGACCGGTCAAGACCGGTCGGGGACCCCTGGCTGACCGATCACGACCAGTCGGGACAAGTCGACAGATAGCTGTTTTTTTTTTTTTTTTGCCCGTTTATATCTATTGGAGCTCTCTTTCTTTATATATGGAGCTCGATTTTTGGGCATGACGGAGAGGTTTTTGAGAGCCTATTGCCCACACCTTTTGTACATCATATGGGGCCTCAAAGAGGAGGAGATTCAAGTCATATCATTTGTGTTGAATCTCAAGTGAGGGCATTCAAATGCAAACTAAGAGATGACTTGATTCCTCTCTCAATTCTAGAGGTGAGACACTAGACTACATAGTTATATCTCTTGTCCAAGACCTCTAGAAGACCCTCTAGGTGAATCTCCTAGTTATAGCAAGCTACATAACCCATGTAAGAGATTTAACTATCCTCCCATCAGCTTGGTCATCTCAAAGAAAATCATATGCAAGGCGTTTGATCGATGGAGATGAAGCCTTGGCAAAGCGGCGACAACACGATCGGGGGAGCACAAGAGGAGTTAATTCAAGCACGGGAGAGCAAGAAGAAGCAACCCGAAGCGGCACTGAACAAGGGACTCATCCGACAAGTAAGGTTGTCTTTGTTGAAAGTCCATCCACTCAATTTCCTATGGGAGTTGAGTGTAGAGTTTGTTTGCCAAACTCGAACTAGGGTCATTTACTGATCACTGGCTTGTTTGTTGAGCCTAAAAACTCTAGGAATGTTAGCCGTTCCATGGCTTGTTTTTCGACCTAAAGACTAGGGGTTGTTTGGCACTCCTTGGCTCAGTTTGCCAGGCCTAAACAAAGTCTCCAAGGGAGAGCCTCCGACACGAGAGTGAACATGCATCGGGTTGAGAGTTAGCCTATGTCCAAAACTTCGTTTGGGTTGAGAGTTAGCCATTTGTCCAAAACTTCGATTATGGTTAAGAGGTGAACCGGTAAAACCTCCATGTAAAGGTTAAGAGGTTGTTGGGGTCCCAAAAGGTAGAGGCCCTTAAAATAAGCAAGATAGTCATATACCTCCGAAGGAATCACGCAAAACGCCTTCCGGTGCACGTAAAACGGAGATTTACAAAATTTCCTTAGCCAATTTTGGCTGAAATTTCCAGCGAACCCCGCCGACCACCGTGATTAGAACCGTCAGGAATCGGACCCATAACTTCATTATCATTTATAGTGAACAGTGCATGGGATTTCACGATCAAACGGGCCCCACAAACCCCCCAAAATTCAAAACCCAAATAGTGTAGTTCCTATTTACGTGTCCACGCACCCATAAATTCAGGTACCCCACGCGTCCGAAAAATCACTAAAAATAGGAATTCATTTAAAGGCATTTCAGCGTCCCACGCACCCGAAAAATGCCCCACGCACCCTTAAATTCAACAGATTTCAGGATTTCCATTTAATGGTAGTTCGATGCCCCACGTACCCCAAAAATGGGTCAACGCACCCTTAAATTCGACCCATTTGATATCCGTCATTTTAAAGGCATTTCGAAATCCCATGCACCCGAAAAATGCCCCATGCATCCACAAATTCGACTAAAAATCAGGGACTTAATTTTTAGGTGCGTTGAGTCCCACGCACCTGTAAATTAAGTCCCACGCACCCAAAAAATCAAATATTTTCAGAAATCATTTCTGGGTGCGTCGGACATCCGCACACCAATTTTGGGGTGCGTGGACGGTATTTTAAGGGTGCGTGGCACGTGGCAGCCCCTCATTGGCGGAGAGCCGGCATCTTCGGCTATAAATACCCCTCCCGACGATTCATTTTGACGTTTTCAGAGAGAGAGAGAGCTGCCATCCTCTGAGAATTCGAAATCTTCGCCGAAAATCCTCGCCGAAAAACTTTTTCGATCACTAGAAACCCTCCCCGTCGCCGAAATTCCTTCCAATCGCCAGCATTTTCCCACAGGTCTGAATCCTAAAAATCATCAAGTATGGGCACGCACCCATAAGAATGGACCCACGCACCCGAAAAATGGCCCACGCGTCCGTAAATTCGGTCCCATGCGTCCATTAATTCGACATAAATCAAACAAGTGCATCGGACTCCCACGCACCCGAAAAATGGCCCACGCATCCGTAAATTCGGGTCCCACGTGTCCATAAATTCGAACAAATTCATATTTGCATATTCGGTCCCACGCACCCCAAAACGGTCCCACACACCCTTAAATTCATCAAAATCCAGTACTTTAATTTTTAGGTGCGTGGAGGCCCATGCACCCGTAAAATAAGTCCCACACACCCAAAAAATTAACCAATTACAGAACGTGTTTACGGGTGCACCGGACTCAATTTTAAGTGTTTTCAAGTTCCGTTTGAGACTATTTTAGGTATTTCGAGCGTTTCAGGCGCAATGGAACGGTCAAATGGACGTTCCAGGATCTCTAAAATGAGCAGAATTGTACATCTTCGAGGTTCGACCTGATTCGATGTATTGAAGGAAATGACTTCCCTGAAAAGACGCCACCAGCATCCAGAACTATACAAATATGTCGTCATTTATATCTACCATAAAGATGTGACCCGATTTGGGTCGAAAGATAGACAAACGGGATTATGGTTATCACGATAAACTATATCAAAGAGTTTTGATTCTCTACAAAACAATTGCTATGAACTGCCGCAACACAACAGTCGATGCCCTACCCATTCAAACGGTATCCGTCGGTTGGACTATGCAGGTACACACAACTGTAGAATGGACTTTTCGAGGTCACCTGTCCCTACACTGACAGGCGCGGGCCCAGAGTCGTCCATCTCAGTCATAAACCCTGATAGTCTCAGTCCGGATCCCGACCAAAACATGGGACATAGACATCTGGCTAATACAAAGACGGTTCAGTACATAGCAAAACAAATACAGGTCTCTACAACCATAAACTCTAGGACCATAGTCCCTTGCTGACTAGTCTTTTGCCTTTTAATCAAGGGTCATCGATCATTCGATGTAATTAAGGGCTCGTGCCAGATCACGGCCTAGAATGTACAAGATCTCAAGATCTCTGGAATAAAATTCGCCTTGCGATATCTCTTTGTGTGTACCTTTTTGTGAATGCTTGTGATTGTCCATGAATGTTTCTATTACTCAGAACCCCAGAGCAACAAAACACCATTTTTGAGGAAATGTGATCGTGTCCCATTTTCTAGTTCCAACAAAACTGGCAACTCTGTTGGGGATCGAACCCAGGATCTCTGGTTAAGCTGTGAGTATAGAAACACTCTAAAATAAATCATTCGCAGACACGCATGTGTACATAGGGATCTGTCGCAAGGCATAATGTTTCGGCGCCCTAGGGCACCAAACTGGCAACTCTCAATGGGAACGTTCTTCCCTTCATATTTAAGGCAATAGATGATAAATCAAATGTTTTCAAACCACAAACTTCCACAACCACACGTACTTTTCTCCTTCTTGCTTATTTCTGTTAGTTTATGCACCGCGATCGATGGGTTCACGCTCCCAGTCGCGTTTATGAACTGTTCTAATGATTTTCTTACACCGTAAAATTAGCAAGATACTAGAACAGACAGAAGAAATGACATGCTCAATGACCAGTTCGTGCACCTTCCTTGCCACTGGAGGCTTCAGCTTCCCCCGTTCCACCACAAATACGAACACAAGCTCAAAATGGCAGTTAGTTGAGACCCGAAGGCAGAAGCAGGAACAGAAGAAAGCTGCCATCATAGCAGCATGTAGGAAGGCGAACGTTGCAAGACCCCGCCCCGTGATCAAGAAACAGTGGCAGCCGAAGCAGGGGCAGAAGATCCTTATCAACAGGCAGGTCACATCGGCCAAGCCTGCAACGCCCGCGATGACAGTCGAGCAGTTCCCGCCATTATCCAAAGCCGTTCGCACCTCGCAAAAGACCACTAAACCCACACATGTAAAATCCAAGCCCGTGACGACCCCCGAACAGAAATAGAGGCCGGCTCGAAAAATTCCGGTGGCGCAAGTAGTGATGGTCCAAGTGGCCGCAGAGGAAGAAGAATGACCTTATGAGGCAGAAGAATTACCTCCATTACAAGATCAGATCGACAGATTGGTTGAGGCTAACCGCGAGACAAACGATCAAATGAAGGCTATCCAGGAAGCCTTGACCACTCTGATAGCGCAGAATGCCATCAGAAGTATCGCGCCGCCCTCCCGTCAGTTAGCAGAGGAGTCTCTAGGGGCGGCAGAAGGTCCGGTTGAGCCTGAACCGCCCGTCCAACTCAGAGTCGTGCCAATAGGACGTACGCCACTTTCCACATCTCACATATCACGAGACTAGTTATCCCAAACAATAGCCCATATGATGCAGCAAGAAAAAGAGAAAGAAAGGAGAGGCAGCTATAAATATCGGGTCCCATACCCGCCAGAGGTAGAGGAGGTACCATTCCAGGCCAATTTCAGATGCCCCGACTTCGGAAAGTTTGATGGCAGAGGATCATCAGAAGAGCACATCACCCACTTCTTGACCACATTAGGAAACTGGTCTGCAGTCCCGCAGTATTGCATGCGGCTGTTCGGATCTACCCTGACAGGGAAGGCCTTTCAGTGGTACATGTCGCTACCGGCCGGCTCTGTAAGGACATGGGAGCAAATGCAGGATGCCTTCATCTCAAAGTTCTTCGTGACAGAGAGAGAGATCTCGTTAACAGACCTTGTAATGGTCAAACAGAGAAATGGTGAACCAGTTGAGAAGTTTATCGACCGATGGGGGACCACAGTGGCTCAATGTCGTGAATTACCCAACGAAAGCGAGCAGATGAAGATGTGTCTAAGGGCCCTAGACCCGATGATCTCGTATGGCTTGTCAGGAAATACCTTCAACTCCTTCCACGAGCTGGCGACGAAAGCGCATCTGGTGGAGGAAGTAGCATCCCGGGTAAACTTCAGACCCGAGAGACAGAAGAGAGAGGTGGGAAGATTAGTAGAGACTCACCAGGTCGACAAAAGTAGGGACCAGAAAGACCGCAAACGTCCCGCTGCCTGATCATGGGCCAGAGATAAAGACAGCAGTTATACAAGACAAGAGTAAAATGCCCTATGTACCCAAACGTGTGT
Source organism: Liriodendron chinense (assembly GCA_003013855.2). NCBI lineage: Eukaryota > Viridiplantae > Streptophyta > Magnoliopsida > Magnoliales > Magnoliaceae > Liriodendron > Liriodendron chinense. Next base: position 2,399,288 of record ML058559.1, on the reverse strand, counting down.
CGATAGCCGAGAGAGAAAGGGCGAACGGCCCATACACATTTGACATGGCCGATCTGGTTCCAATCATGGAATAATTGATCAAAGAAGGCATAATACGTCTACCAGAGCATGTTCGTCCCCATGAAGTCGGACGAATAAATGACTCCAAATACTGCAAATATCATCGATGCATCAGCCACCAGACAGAAGATTGCTTCTCCTTGAAAGGAAGAATACAACGATTGATCAATCAAGGGGTCATCAGCATGAAGGAATCTGAAACAGCAAAGGAGACGGCCAGGGCAATTTCAACATTCCCAATAAAAGATAAAACCAACCGACCGACTTCATTCCCTGAGCTGAAGGAACTATAGACTTTAGTCAGTAGCAAGAAAAGACTCGAGAACAGACGAAGACTCGTTAACCAGAGAAAGAATAGGGGAAGAGGGAGGAGAGAGATGTTACAGGGGCAGATGTGATCCACGACGAACCTTGCATATTGTGGAATGATGTCGTTCGTCGAACAGGCACCGACCGAAGAGATCCCACAAGCAGTCAAGGAAGAGGTTAACGTGGTCATCTTACGATCAGGAAAACAAATGCCTGACCGTACTCCTCCAAGACTGGACAACCCGATATAGGAAGATGGTACCCCTAACAGACCACAGGAGAGGCCCCGCATGCAGAAATCGAAAGAGAAGGTCGTCGAAGCTACAACCGGTCAGCCGAGCCCGAGACCAGTGGCATATGACGTTGTGTCGCACTTACGGAAGGTTCCAGCCCGCCTAAGTATATACGATGCTTTATGTCTCTCAAAAGTGTACAGAGATATGTTAGTCAATGCTTTACTTGACTAGTGAAGTCAGGGAGACCATGATGATAGAGATAGAAGAAGAAATGAATAATAGCAAACAAATTTTGGGAGGGGTATATACCGGCGTCACAAGTCATGCATGTCGACCATCCTTCAACAATCACTTTCTCAGAAGAGGACCACACAATCGAATCAATAGAACACAATCGCCCGTTGATGGTCACAGGAACAATCAGAGACACGGGGGTGAAAAGGTGCATGTTGGACGATGGGTCTGCCGTAAATATCATGACATTAAAGACGTTACAAAAGCTGGGTTATAGGCAATCAACACTACGCCCAAGTCTCTTGATGATTCAAGGTTTCAATCAAGACAGTCAGCAGTACGCTCGGATCAATCACGGTGATGCTGGAGATCGAAGAACTGACAATGAAAGTAACATGTCAGGTGATCGAAGTAGTGACAACATACAACCTTCTTTTAGGAAGGCCCTGGCTCCATCAGAATCCCATTATCCCTTCGACATATCATCAATGCTTCAAATACAGTAGAGAGGGGGTCCAGTACAGGGTAGCGGCAGATCCGAAGCCATACACAATAGCTGAGTCATTTTTTGCCGATGCAAAATATTACAACTTATCTGGTAGTGGTGAGACCAATAAGAAGCCCGATGTAGTAAAGAGAGGGCAAGGGGCAAAACCCCAAATTGAGAAGTTCATGCAGAAAAGCAAACCTCAGTCCATCACTCAGGAAAGATCTCAGTATCAGCCGAAAAATCAACATCAGCCGATTACAAAAAAGTTCTATGTGGTACCGCAACATCTACGGCAGCCAGGGCAGTCCGTGTTAAAACTGATCTCAGATCAACACATGAGTGTGCTCAAGTCCAGCTTCAATATGCCAATACCCAAGATAGGAAGAACCAAACCATTCCCGAAAGCTCCAAACAAATTCGTTGTGCCGTCAAGAGATATCACCCAGAAAGATATCAAGTTTCACTTAGGGCCAAGCCAGCCAGTACCACCAGAAGAAAAAGAAGAGGGAAGGGGGTTTGCTCAACCCCGACCAATAGAAGAAAAGAGATATAGCAGGGTCAGCTGAAATATTATGAGGAATATGGGATTCCTCGTTCAAGGTTCAGACACAAAGAAAAGACTGCTAGCTCCATTTGAAGAATATAAACAAGTATACAGAAACGGAGAAGGTCTAGGAGCCAACGCAAGCGTAAACATGGTGACCATTGGCCCGGTAGAAGAAATTCAGTCGCAAGATTTTATTGACATGATCCAGCCAAGATGTCGCACCCGTGCAACTAGAAGACGGTGGACAACCGACGATTGATGAACTTGAAGAGGTGAATTTGGGCACCCCCGAATAACCCAGGAATACATATTTGAGCAGAAATGTCCCGGAAGATGAAAGAGAGAGATACATACAGCTATTGAAGGAGAATAAGGACGTCTTTGCCTGGACATATTCGAAAATGCCCGGGCTCAGCCCAACTAATCGCCATGCACAAACTGAGCATCATGAAGGAAAAGAAGCCAGGTGAAGCAACCGTAACGACAATTTCATCCTGACATTATACCCAAGATCGAAGAAGAAATCAAGAGACTAATTCAGGCCGGATTCGTTCGAGAGGTGAACTACCCTCGATGGATCTCAAACATTGTGCCAGTCAAGAAGAAGAGCGGACAGATCCGAGTTTGCGTTGACTTCCGAAATCTTAATGAAGCCTGCCCAAAAGACGATTTTCCTTTACCAATTCCAGAATTATTGATTGACAGCACAACAAGATATGCAGTAATATCCTTCATGGACGGGTATTCAGGATATAATCAGATTCATATGGCCCCAGGAAGATGAAGAAGCTACGGCCTTCCGTACAGCTCTCAGCATCTACTGTTATCGCGTAATGCCCTTCGGATTAAAGAATGCAGGGGCAACGTATCAGTGCGCGATGCACGTTATATTCCAAGATATGATGCACAAACACGTCGAATGCTATGTGGATGATTTGGTCGTGAGGTCAGCCGATCATGAACAACACAGGGAACATTTAAGACAGGTATTCCAGTGATTGCGCAAGAAGAGTCTCCGCATAAATCCTTTAAAATGCGCGTTTGGGGTCGCGTCCGGCAAATTCTTGGGGTTTATCGTCAAACATAGAGGCATAGAGATCGATCCCGCCAAAATTAAGACCATCAAAGAAATGCCACCTCCCAAGAATTTGAAGCAGTTGAAGAGTTTCCAAGGCCGCGTGGGATATCTAAGAAGATTCATTTCGAATCTGGCTGGTCATTGTCAGCCGTTCTCCTGCCTTAGCAAGAAAGACGTTAAGTTTGAATGGAATGACCCTTGTCAGAAGGCTTTCGATTCACTAAAAGAAATACTCAGGAATTCTCCAGTCCTCGCCGCTCCGATCAAGGGAAAGCCGCTAATTGTGTACATTGCAGTAGGTGATAACTCGCTAGGGGCACTCCTGACACAGAGGAACGAGGAAGGAAAGGAAAACGCGTTATATTATTTGAGCCGCACATTAGTGGGGGCCGAATTTAACTACTCTGCGATTGAGAAGACCTGTCTCGCTCTCATTTTCGCCGAGAAGAAACTCAGGCATTACTGCCTCTCTCACCAAATAACGTTGATATCCAAGGCGGACCCGATCAAATTCCTTATGAACCGGCCTATGCTGTCTAGGCGCCTAGCTAAGTGGGCCCTTCTCCTCTCCAAGTTCGACATCACATATGTCCCAGCCCGAGCTATTAAAGGACAAGCGATTGCAGATTTTCACGTTGCGCACCCAGTCCCGAGCAGCGAAGAAATGGAATGTGACCTCCCAAATGACCTAGGTTATGATGATCGAAGAACCACGACTCTGGCAAATGTACTTCGACGGATCCTCTAGGTCAACCGGGGCAGGAGCGGGAGTTATATTTATCAGCCCGCGGGGAGATTTACTGCCCTACTCATTTTCGATCATGCCAGCTTGTACCAACAACGAAGCAAAATAGCAAGCCCTCATTATTAGACTACAGCTCGTCCTCGAGATGCATATCAAAGCGATACAGATCTATGGTGACTCCAGGCTAGTCATCGGACAGCTGACGACAGAATATGAGGTTCGCAAACCTGAGTTGTCGCCTTTCTATCACCAAGCGCAATCGATGTTCGACCAGTTTCGTAACAGCAGCATTTCACATATACCAAGGTAGGAGAACGTACAGGCCGATGCATTAGCCAGTTTGGCCGCTGCTATGGCTAATCCCGGAGGCAGCCCACTTCAAGTAATGATCGAAGAAAGAAGGAACCTACCAACAACCGTATTGCATGGCGGTGAATCAAGCGTGAATCACATCTGTTGCTTCAAAATCACAGAAGAAAACGACTGGAGAAGGCCATTCGTCGACTACTTGAAGTATGAATTTTTATCAGAAGAGCCCAAGATGCGAACGCAGGTCAGAAGACGCGCTGGTTCATTTATAGTACAGAATGATGTCCTTTACAAGCGCTCGTATGAGGGAGTGTTGTTGCATTGCTTGGACCAAGATGAAGCGTATGCCACATTGAAGGAAGCTTAAGGAGGAGAGTGCGGTGCTCACCAAGGGGGCAAGAACTCACATCACCGTGTCCGACACATGGGGTACTATTGGCCCACGATGACAAAAGATGCGATAGAATATGTTAAGAAGTGTCATCAATGCCAAATCCATGCAGATATAATACATTCGCCACCGGAAGAGTTACATCAATCGGTAATATCTTGGCCTTTCGCCGGCTGGGGCATGGACGTGATAGGGCCAATTAGTCCGCCGTCCTCTCAGGGGCACCAGTACATTCTTGCTGCAACCGATTATTTCTCCAAATGGGCTGAAGCAATTGCCCTGAGAAATACGAAAGCTAGGCACGTCGAAAGTTTCATTCGTCACTCCATATTATATCGACATGGCATTCCCGAAAGAATCACCACCGACAACGGAACACCCTTCAAGAATACCACTATCGATAAGTTGTGCGCAAAGTTCAAGATCAAGCATTGTTATTCATCGCCTTATTATCCTCCTGCGAATGGACTGGCCAAGGCATTCAATAAGACTATTGTGAAGATTCTGAAAAAGACAATGGCAGAGAATAAGAAAGACTGGGACAGGCGGTTACCCAAAGCATTATGGGCATACAGGACCACATACCGCACAGCCACTCGAGCTACACCCTACTCGTTGGTGTACGGTACAGAAGCTGTGATCCCGATGGAGATACAGGTGGAGTCACTACGGGTCACGCTTCAACACTCCTTGACAGCCGAGCACAATGCTAAGATCAGAATGGCTGAGCTGGATGATCTAGATGAAAAGAGGCTCGCCACTCAGCAAAGGCTTGAAATATATCAGAAATAAATCTCAGCCTCATACGATAAACGAGTCCGCAGTAGGTCGTTCAAAAGGGGCGACTTGGTACTAATGATGAAACGTCCGGCACTGGCTCAGGTCCCAAGTGTAAATTTGATCCGAAATGGGATCCGGTGTGTATCATCGATGAAGTGTATTCTAATGGAGCCTATCGGGTAATAGATTGCAAAAGACAGGGCGTCAGTTCACTCGTGAACGGTCGATTTTTGAAAAGATATTATACTTGACACAAACTTATCATTATGGTTTGTAAACACCTCATTAGAGGGAGAATGTAATGAAGTAGGTACCGAAAGAAATGATACCACATAATGGTTAAATCAAAGTACCAATCGTCTATTTTTGTGCTTCACAGGTGTTAGAAAGTCGCCAAGACTCAAGATATGTTAAGTATGGCACCCCGCCCTTGCCAAAACCATCAAGAAAAGGGATAAGCCCTCAACTAAGGCTCAATCACATCCTTGTTCACACAAGCATAGGTTTGGGTCCTAACAGGGGGACTCACTTTCCTAAATAGCTCAATCAGTTTGCATTTAAAACTCAAAAATTGCAAATAACCTAGAAACACAGCATGAATCCAAAACTGCAATAGTATACATATTGATACATTATCTATTACAACGTGTTCTAAAATTATAAATGAAGGTCTTTACAGCTCAACTGTTTAAAGTTTTTAAATACTGGTCTAACAAGTTTGTTGCAGATTCCTCAATCGCCTTCCGCGCTGTTTCAGCGTCGGCCAAAACTTGGGCAGGGTCAGGAATGCCCAGGAGCGACTGCTCCAACTCTACAACTTGAGCCTTCACGACGTTGCGCTCCACTTCATGTTGATCAAGAGAGGACTGCAAACGAACCTTTTGACCGCTAAGCTTTGAAAATTTCAGATGGACAATCGAACGTTCGGCTTGCAGCCGAACCATCTCATTGTCTATCTCTGCCAGACGTTTGGTGCCCTCTTGACACCCAGTATCAACGACCTGCCAGTCCTTCCTCACTGCAGCCATGCCTGCCTCATGTAATTCGAGTTTCGGAAGGAGAGATCGCAGATGACCGCGCTTTTCCTCGACAGAAGGGTCAGCTTGGAGATTCTTCGCCACATTTACTCGAGCCACCCTTTCCTTGAATTCAGCCATGTGACCTGACTACCGAAGATAGGTCGATCCCAAGCCAGGCAGCACTGAGTCCCAATGCCTGCAGTGCTTCGTCCAAGATAGGCCATTCATCCTCATTCTTCAAAGAGTCGGCAATATCAGACAGAAGGCCCTTCAGAAGATTCGCCTTGGTCCTTGACAGGCCGTGAAGAGATGAAATAAATACCTCTGGCAAGACCGCAGATGCTGGGGCGTTGGCATGAGCAGTTGCTGACAAAGAGAATGATAAACATCAGTACAGGGAAATCACCATCAGAAAGGAAGCAGTTAAGATAGTAGAAGCAAGTAATATACCAGCAACTTCAGGAATACCAACGGCAAGAGCACTAGATGAGGCAGTGGGCACGGATGACACTGAGGCAGGTTCCGTTACTCCCTCGGGCAATGGTGCAGGTAATTCTGGAGGAGATAGCACCACGACCTCGGGAATATTGGCATCAGAGGTCGGCCCAACAGCAGGAGGAACTTCGGTGGAAGGCTTGACTGGAAATGGTACAACGGCAACAGGGGCATTCATGATGGGTTCAGTTGATGATGGCTCATCAGAAGGAGGAGCTCCCACAGCAGGTTTGGGCGCACTGAATTCGAAAGTGGGGACTTGAATCTCTTCCGCTGCGGCAGTGACAATCGCCTCAGGAATAATGCTCTGACTAGCTTCAAGCCTCTGCCACAGGAGGGTCAGGAGGAAGCACGGATTCAGCGGGTGCGTCATCATCCAGGTCCATAAAGATCGCACCCATGTTCTCCTCTGGGACGGACCTCTCATACACTGGCTCGCTCTCGTTGCTCTCCCCAGTATAGCAGCCTTCACTTAAGTTGGCCTGAGAGCTCAATTCACCCTCCTCCCTAGCCTCTACCGCACTATCAGCCAGAGCGCCACCGGTCTCTTCGGAGAGTCGTCTCCACGAACACTCGGCTTTGTGCAATTCCCACAAATCCTTTATCCTCTTGCCCCCACAGATGACAGGAAGACTAGGGGCAGTTTTCACCCGAGGACCAGTGCACTCAGTTGGTACCCTTTCATCACCATCACCACCATCGTCATCACCATCATCACCATCATAGCCCCCACCTTCGTTGCCACCCATATCGTCCTCACCTCCACCAGCACCGCCCATAATATCATCACCTCCTCTATCACCACCGTCAACATCCTCGTTACCCCCGCCTCTACCTCCATCACCCTCAGTAGCGACATCAACATTATTACCCCCTAGCCTCGCCCATGTCATTATCATCATCATCATCTTCATCATCATCACCTTCATCCCCTCCCCCCCCCCCCCCCCCCCCCCCCCTTCAGAACATTACCTTCTTCAGGCAACTCATCTATGGGCCCAAGGGGTGGGAATTCGAGCCCCTCTAGTGTTACATTTCTCTCCCCATGAGCGACCCAACCTTTCAGAGTATGCTCCGGTTTTTCGTGGTCAATCACTACATTCAGGGAGGTCTGCAGCCTCACCGTGCCCGGTACCACAGGCTGATGAAGATTTTCTGATACGTAACCGAGTCCGTTGGTAGGAGTGGGAGTGACAACAGGAGGTGTGACGAAGAAGGGCTCGGTGACAAGCATTCTATTTCGAACCAGCACGTACTGGTGAGCCCACCACCTCATCCATCCAAAAGAAGCCCCAGCGAAGCACTGTGTCCTTGGGATGGCGAAAGAACAACCGGTCCCAGTCAACATGAGTTGCCGCCACATCCATTTCCAATGGATGGGCCCAACACCGTATGCTCGATGCTCGCGCGCCACCGGTTCCAATGTCTCGAGCACCCCTTGGTCATACCCGAATTGACGGGCGAAGCGGTTGGGATAATAGGGCTCCCTCCAGAACTCCAATCCTTCACGAAGCGGCAATGACGACGGACGAATCGCAGTTAAGAATGAGTGCTCGTAGTAATCAATGTTAACGTCGTCTGTACCGTAGAAATGGTAGAAATAGACGTCGTCAAACCATGCTATGCTCTCTTCAATAGTGGTCAAGTTGTGACCAATCATCTTCTTCTTTTGAAAGAAATGCAGCGGAAGCTTCCCTTCTTTGATGTAATCTCCACGCCGCGCACCATAGACCCAGGGGAAGTATACCCCGAGCCAGCCGGAGAAGAAATGCCACCCGCAGTAGGCCGAATTCATCCTGTAAGTGGCACGTTCCCTATTGTTGATAATGTAGCCAAATGACCGATAGATGGAGCACAGGACCACTGGAGCTAGCGCATACCGATGACCGTTTGCCAGGGCTCCCGCGACGGCAAAACATGATACTCTGATATTATCCGCTTGCTTGGAGCTCTGCAGCGCTACACAGCTGAGCCAGTATGCCAGGAAACCAACCAGCTCACAAGTGGGGGAGAGCTTATTGGGACGGGGAAAGTTCTCTTTCATTCGCTTCTCCAGGAGTGCCTTGTCCCCACGGCCTTCATCATAAGCCGCGTAGTCCAAGCTGAAGGAAAAGAAACAGGATGTTAACAAAAGAAAGAGAAGTATAAACGAAGCAGTAATGTACAACTCATAACGGAACAGTTACTTCAAGCCATGGTTGAAATAGACCAGCCAGTCCTCGAACGGAAGTTTGTCCTTGAAGCCCCAGAACTGAGGAAACTCCGCGAACAACTCATAACAGGCCTCAGAAAAGAAGCCTTCATCGACGCCCTTCTTCTTCCGCGACAACTCATCGTCGCTCGGAACCCATTTGTCATAACTTCTCCCACGAATCGGGAGGCCAGCGATCCGGTTTTGGTCCCAGAGTGAGATGCTCATCTCACCACACGGCATGTGGAAAGAGTTGGTGACAGAACACCAGTGATTGAGGAAGCCCTTTTAAACCCAGGGCTCCCGGCAGAAATAGTTGGACGTCGCCTCGATGGCCTTATATAAGCCCACCGCCCGTAGAGTGGCCCTGTGCTGCTCCAAGATACGATTCGCCCATGCTTTGTAACCCGGATGGAGAACTAGATGGCTGCGGGTTCGGAACACTCCGGTCAACCAGACTTCAGTATCCCCTAGGTGATGAAACCGCTGGTGAAGGGTCTCAAAATAATGCTTGGGGAAGGGCTGATGAGGACTGTGATTCGGCTGCAAGAAGATCATATCCTTCACACCAAGGACGGACTGATGCTTCCCATTCTTGGATAAGGAACAACTGAGAAATGGTGCTGGCTGGATGTCCAAGTACCGACGTTATAGAAGAAATTGCTCCTAGAGATGTCAGACGGTTCAATGCTTGGAAGGGAGCGCTGCCGTTGGTAACTTTTCGAATACCGGATGTATTCTCGAGTATAAGGGTTCCTTATGATGAGCGGCGCGGTGACAAGCTTAACAATAGACTAGGCCACCTTCATCTTATCAGACTTGGACTTGGCCTGATTCTCCAAGTACACCTGTTTGGCACCCTTGCCAACCCTCTTCAGACGACCACACTTAGAAGTTTGCGCTGAAATCGACGAACTCACTTCACCGTCCTCGGATCCTGCGGCCCCATCTGACCGAAAACCGCGCAAGGGAGCGTACCAAGCGTCCCATTGTTCCTGTGTGCCCCTATCTGGAGGAGGCGGCAAAACTCGGTCACAAAGGATCCTCCGTTGCATATCCTTGAAGAGCGTTAGGATACGCTCGTAAAAGTTGAATGTCTCCGGAGGGAGGAACCACAGCGTATTCTGGTCTGACGGCCTGGTAACCTTCTTCGAAGCCGCGAGCTTACGCTTTGACGGAGTTAGTGGTGGGCCTGTAGGGCCAGCTTGCAATGGGTCACTAGCCATTACGATCTGCAACGGCATGGAAGAAGCTTAAATATAGCTCAGAGCAAGGAAAAGAAAATACACGCAGAAAGAAATCGACATTCGCGAAATCCAAAGAGATACAAAGCAGCAGGTAAGCAGAAAATGCAAGCACCAATCAAGACCTCGGTCAAGCACATCCAAACCAGCAGAAAAGGAAATAAGGCGACAACATTCACGCCACAACATCATCATCACATATACAAACAAGAGAGGACAGAAGAAAAGAAAAAGATATAATTATCATTCATCAACTATGAAGACAATTCCAGATGTTTGGATTGTCGTATCAATTGTTTAAATGATAAAAGTTAATAATTGTCATGAGATGACACAAAATTGCGGAGCCCTCGCCCCATAGTCAGAAAAGGGATCTTAGTCCTGCAGCAGCGGAAGGATCCGAGCCTTCAACTCATCCACCTTCGCCTGGACCCGGGCTTCCTTAGAAATCAGGTCCATTAAGTAGGAGATGCATTGCTACACGAAGTCGAAGTTCAAGTGTTTGGTGTTGGCCCAGTTCGTCACGATAGAGATATCGATCGTGAGTCTGTCGTTTTCCCTCAAGGCCTCCCTGACCGTTCTTCAGATTCTAGCACGATAGTCTGGAAACTCGGCCTCCGCCAGCGGGACAGCCCAAGCCAGGAATCGTCACTTCTCCCTTTTCTCCCTTTTTAAGGAGTGAAGCCGATTCAATAGGGCCAGGAAAGAAGCAGCCAGAGGAGGCTCCACCGCCTCAAGGATTGCCAACTCTTCCAGAAAAGAAGAATCGCAGATGAAGTCAAGGATAACTTCCTTATGCTCGCCAAAAATGGAGGCCATGAGGGAGACGTTCCGAACAGCCTTCAGAATGGGGCGAGAGTCTTCGCCTAGTCGGATCAGAGCCTCAGCCACCTCATCATGCTGAGCATTGAGGGATGACCAAGCCTCAGGGTGATCCAGGGAGCCAAGAAGCCGCCGCAGACAATCTTGGGCCGTGCGCAAGGAAGCACGAGTTTCAACCATGGTCTGCTGGAAAACAAGACTGACAAACCGATCTGAGAAACATAGCAACCTGATAAAAAGAGGAGAGAGAAGAAAGAGGAGAAAGAGGAAAAGCACATAAGACCAGTCACGGAGGAGGCATGCAAAGGTACGCTCGAAACACCACTTGAATAAACCATTAAGATTACTCTTTAAAAACTGATGCAATCTAGAAATCTTTTAAGTATATGAGACCCTACGCCTCCTCAAAATAATTGTCACATATACGCAAATGCGAGGCAGAGGTATAGGGGCTCATACCCTTTAAAGACTTAGTAAATCGTCAGAGTAGATTTCACAAAATTTCAAAAATTCACAAGCCCTATAAACTAGGTGCGTGAGGCTCCACGCACCCCAAAATTCTCAAAAACTAAGTGCAATTTCTCGGTGCGTGAGGGTCCACGCACCCCAATAATGTCCAATATCTGCCAGGATGAATAACTGGGTACGTGAGGCTCCACGCACCCCGAAATGTGGTAAAAATTCACCAAGTCCGAAGACAGGGTGCGTGAGGTCCTACGCACCCCCTTTAGAAGTCCAAAACCCCATTTTGGATGCGTAGAGGGCAAAACCCTCCGATAAAAATGATGAGGGGTGCGTGAGGTCCCACGCACCCTTAAAAGCCGATTCAAGACCCAATTTTCGGGTGCGTAGAGGGCCAAAACCCTCCGTGTTTTGACGAAGGGTGCGTGGGCCCCCACGCACCCAAAAAATCTAAAATTCCACCAAAGTTCAAAATTCATGGGTGCGTGACACCCCACGCACCCCTAAAAAGATTCAAAATTTGTAGTCCCAATTCCTGGGTGCGTGAGCCTCCATGCACCCGAAAAATCATTTTACCTCGAATAAACGGGTGCGTGCATAATATTTGGGTGCGTTGGAGGTAATTTTTGGGTGCGTTGGCGAATAAAAAGGTGCGTGGGATGAGTCTGGAAAATCCAATGAGAAATGATAAAATGACGAGAATAGGCTATCTTCTCTATTTATAGTAAGGACCCAAAAGGTCCGGTGCGCCGCACCAAACGATCGTGCGTCCGTCGCGACCCACCGAAGGGGCATCTGTTGGGGTCCCAAAAGGTAGGGGCCCTTAAAATATGCAAGATAAACATATACCTTCGAAGGGATCACACAAAATGCCTTTCAGTGCACGTAAAATAGAGATTTATAAAATTTCCTTAGCCAATTTTAGCTGAAATCTCCAGCGGACCCCGCCGACCACCGTGATCAGAACCGTCCGGAATCAGACCCATAACTTCATTATCATTTATGGTAAACAGTGCTGTGATTTCACGATCAAACGGGCCCCACAAACCCCCCAAAATTTAAAACCCAAATAGTGGAGTTCCTATTTACGTGTCCACGCACCCATAAATTCAGATACCCCACGCGCCCGAAAAATCACTAAAAATAGGAATTCATTTAAAGGCATTTCGGCGTCCCACGCACCCGAAAAATGCCCCACGCACCCTTAAATTCAACAGATTTCAGGATTTCCATTTAAGGGTATTTCGGTGCCCCACGCACCCCAAAAATGGGTCCACGCACCCTTAAATTCGACCCATTTGATATCCGCCATTTTAAAGGCATTTAAGAGTCCCACGCACCCGAAAAATGCCCCACGCATCCACAAATTCGACTAAAAATCAAGGACTTAATTTTTAGGTGCGTTGAGTCCCACGCACCCGTAAATTAAGTCCCACACACCCAAAAAATTAGATATTTTAAGAAATCATTTCTAGGTGCGTCGGACATCTGCACGCCAATTTTGGGGTGCGTGGACGGTATTTTAAGGGTGTGTGGCACGTGGCAGCCCCTCATTGGCGGAGAGCCGGCGTCTTCGGCTATAAATACCCCTCCCAATAATTCATTTTGACGTTTTCAAAGAGAGAGAGAGAGAGAGTTGCCGTCCTCTGGGAATTCAAAATCTCCGTCGAAAATCCTCACCGGAAAACTTTTTCGATCACCGGAAACCCTCCCCGGTCGCCGAAATTCCTTCCAATCGCCAGCATTTTCCCGCAGGTCTGAATCCTAAAAATCATCAAGTGTGGGCACGCACCCATAAAAATGGACCCACACACCCGAAAAATGGCCCACACGTCCGTAAATTCGGTCCACGCGTCCATTAATTCGACATAAATCAAACAAGTGCATCGAACTCCCACGTACCCCAAAAATGGCCCACGCATCCGTAAATTCGGGTCCCACGCGTCCATAAATTCGAACAAATTCATATTTGCATATTTGGTCCTACGCACCCCAAAACGGTCTCACGCACCCTTAAATTCATCAAAATTCAGTACTTTAATTTTTAGGTGCGTGGAGGCCCACGCACCCGTAAAATAAGTCCCACGCACCCAAAAAATCATCCAATTACAGAACGTGTTTATAGGTGCACCAGACTCAATTTTAAGTGTTTTCAAGTTCCGTTTGAGCCTATTTTGGGTATTTCGAGCGTTTCGGGCATAATGGAATGGTCAAATGGACGTTCCGGGATCTCTAAAATGAGCAGAATTGCACATCTTTGAGGTTCGACCCGATTCGATGTATTGAAGGAAATGACTTCCTGGAAAGACGCCGCCAGCATCCAGAACTATGCAAATATGTCGTCATTTACGTCTACCATAAAGATGTGACCCGATTTTGGTTGAAAGATAGACAAACGGGACTATAGTTATCACGATAAACTATATCAAAGAGTTTCGATTCTCTACAAAATAATTGCTATGAACTGCCGCAACACAACAGTCGATGCCCTACCCATTCAAACAGTATCCGTCGGTTGGACTACACAGGTACACAAAACTGTAGAATGGACTTCCCGAGGTCACATGTCCCTACATTGACAGGCGCGGGCCCAGAGTCGTCAATCTCAGTCATAAACCCTGATAGTCTCAGTCCGGATCTCCGGCTAAAACATGGGACATAGACATCTGGCTAATACAAAGACGGTTCAGTACATAGCAAAATAAATACAGGTCTCTACGACTACAAACTCTAGGATCATAGTCCCTACTGACTAGTCTTTTGCCTTTTAATCAAGGGTCATCGATCATTCAATGTAATTAAGGGCTCGTACCAGATCACGGCCTGGAATGTACAAGATCTTAGGATCTCTGGAATAAAATTCGCCTTGTGATATCTCTTTGTGTGTACCTTTTTGTGAATGCTTGTGATTGTCCATGAATGTTTCTATTACTTAGAACCCTAGAGCAACAAAACACCATTTTTGAGGAAATGTGATCGTGTCCCATTTTATAATTCTAACAGAGGTGAACCTCATTTAAAACCTCCGATAGTGAATGCCGGTGTGCTCAAAGGAGTTGAGTACTTGAACCGGGAGTGGAGTAGACCCAAAGTCGAACCACTATACATGCTTGTGTTTATGATTGATTTGAGCACATTGTTATCGTAGCATTATATGTTTAATTGTTAATTATAAATGCTTGGTAGGAATGTACGTTAGACACTAGATAGGCACATCCACACACAAGATGTACTTTCCCTAGTTGTGTAGAGCCCATTGACCCATTCTCATAAGTCTACATAGGTTGCATAGATTAGGAGCTTGATTAGTTAAATCATTTGATTATCTATGCATGTTTAGACTAGGTTGTTTATTGCTTAAACCATATGCTAGTCTTGTGATTGGACCCACTTAAGCTTGGAAGCCAAAGTTTTCTTGCTTACTAAGTTTAATTTGTTAAATTGTGTAAGTAGGCGAAAATAATTTCAAAATGTCCTAATTACCCCCCCCCCCCCCCCCCCCCCCCCCCCCTATTGGACTTAGCCATAATTCTAGTTGCTCTTTAAGCTTCCTCATATATGAAGGTGTCGTGTTAGACTACCGACGTAATTTCAGTAATTTGGGATTAAGGTAGGTGATTAGGGTTTCTATACATCCAAGGTGAGAAAGAGAGAAGAGGTTAGCAAAAAGGGTCCTCTCTGTGCATGGGAGCATACGAGAAGGTGAGCATATTCATTGTAACTTCGTTTTCTTCATAGTGGAACTTTGCATCCGTGGTTTTTTACCCTTGTTGGGGTTTTTCCACGTAAATTTTATCTTGTCGATTGTTGGTTTGTTTAAATTCCACTTCAAGTTATTATTTCTTCTCGTTTATCATTTGTGAGTGAGGCCGGAGATTCGATCTCGGTTCACCGGCGTTGTTGGCATGCTGCGCAACAACTAGTATCAGAGCTATTGGTTTAGTTCAAGTGAGAGCGATGACGAAAGAAGGGAATACATAAGTTTGATGGTTCAAACTTTGCCTTCTGGAAGATGCAAATGGAGGATTATCTGTATCAGAATGACATCTATATTTCTCTAGAAGGAAAAGCGAAGAAACCAAAGAAGATGACAGATGATGAATGGTCTTTAGTGGATCGAAAGGCTTTAGGAATGATCTGACTCTCTTTGTCTAAGAGCATCGCCTTCAATATATCTAAGGTGAAGACCATAAAAGAATTAATGCAAGTTCTAGCTACGATGTATGAGAAACCCTCAGCGTCCAGCAAGGTTCATCTCGTGAAACGGCTATTCAACATGAAGATGTCAGATGGTGGGGGTGTGGCTAAACATCTAAACGAGTTCAATATAGTCACGAGCCAATTGGAATCCATTGGCATCACTTTTGATGATGAGGTCAGGGCGCTATTGATCTTGTCCAGTTTGTTAGACAGTTGGGATGGTCTGGTGATTACCGTGAGCAACTCTTCAGGGTTGACGAAGTTGAAATTCGATGATGTGGCGGGTCTAATTCTCAGCGAAGAATCTAGAAGGAAGGCATCGGGAGTTTCAGGGGATTCAGAGAATGCTTTAAACATTGAAGGAAAATGAAGATCGTTGAACAAAGGAGGCAATAAACACAGGCATTTTAAGTCTAGGAAGAAGTCCAAGGGACCGAAAGACAAGAATGGGTGTTGGCATTACAGGAAGAAGTCCAAGGGACCGAAAGACAATGGCGGGTGTTAGCATTGCGAGAAGAAGGGGCACATGAAGCGTGATTATAGGGCGCTTAAGAAACAAGAAGGAAGCTCTCAAGGTGGGAAGGATTCAATAAATCTATCTGAGGAGAGTGATATAGAGGCGTTGATCTTGTTTCTTGATGCGCGGAATGAGTCTTGGGTTATAGACTCGAGTGCTTCATTTCATGTCACTTCCTCAAAGGAAGTTGTAGACACCCCACCTTCGGCTACACTGTTGGTAGAGATAGTTGGATGAATGGAGGACCATACCCCTAAATTCCAAGTCCAAACTCAGCCAAACTCACCCTTGTAAGTCCCATTCCATAGCCCAGATCAAGCCTGAACCCAGTCGACCCAGTCTTAAACATCAGCCTGAAAAACCCACCAGAAAAAAAGCTAGTCAAAAAATCCCAAAAAAGTCAAACTCACTGAGTGAACCCGCTGAGTTAACCTGCTGAGTCAACCCGCTGAGTCAACCCGTCGAGTCAAAACACCGAGTCAAAACACCGAGTCAACCCGTCGAGTCAACCCATCGAGTCAAATCACCGAGTTGACCCGCTGAGTCAACTCACTGAGTCGACCCAGCGAGTCAAATAGCAGCCCCGAGGAAGCAACCGTACATCGCTGGAAACCAAGGAGCGGCTGTACGGGCGGCCCATAGCAGGCCGCCTAAGACAAATTACGAGCTCTGCCACTGCTCGCTGCTATAAATACCCCCCTCCCCTTCTCATTTCAACACACCACTCAGCCAGAGAGAGCCCGTCCGTCTGAGTCACCCTCCTTCATCCTTTAGCCCATTCCTTCACCAAGGAGAGCCCGAGTGAGGAGAGCCCAGCCCTGGTCCATCGCAGCCTGACCACTGGTCCAAGCCTCCCAAGCCATCCAAGTCTTGATCCAGCCACTCGAAGCCAATCCTTGCGACACCTCCGTCCATCCAGCTGCTCTTTTTCCAGCATCATTTCATTTGCATCTAGCATAAGTGCAACATTTACTTTTCTTCCAACCCCCCTGCTTCACTGCAAGCACCTTGATTCTTCAAGCACACGGCATATGTCTTAAATTAAGCACCTGTCAGTTCGAGCGTATGCTCTGGGCTTGCCCGTTGTTGGAACCTGCCCATCAGAAACTCTTACTGTTCAGACCTGCATTCATGCTTCACCATAAAACACCTCGATCATTCAAGCACACTGCATACGTCTTATATTAAGCACCTGTCAGTTCGAGCGTACGCTCTGGGCTTGCCCGTTGTTGGAACCTGCCCATCAGAAACTCTTACTGTTCAGACCCGCATTCATGCATCATGTCATCCATGAGAATATACGAGGATTAAACTAGACTTTCAAGTATTCGATCGATTCTGTGAAGTAGAGACCGTACTTCGGTACGGGCAGTGTGTGGGGTGCTTAACCTCTTCCCACCCTGTAACCGTGATCCCTTACCTTGAATCTCTGACCGCAGATCAATAGGAGTCATTTTAAAGGAAGGAATCTTCAGATTCCCTTCTCTAACGTTTCTATGGGGTCTAGCCGACTGTAGATTCGAAGTAACTGGCTAGTGGCGACTCTGGTCTTATATAAATTCACTTAAACACATCCAGCCTAAGCACGACTACCAAACAAAGCCCTCGAGAACGAGGCAAGCCAGTGGCACAAACGACAATTTCGCACTCACGCATCCTCCTCTCCTTCTTCTCCCGAAAAGGGGAAGGGACGAGAACGTCGTCAGTGTGGGAGCGCGGAAACGGCAAGGGTCCACAGAAGTTCTTCGTGATTATGTGTCAGGTGACTTCAGGAGAGTATATCTGGGTGATGATAAGCCATGAGGTATTGTTGGCAAGGGAGACGTTCACATAAGTCAGAAAGATGGAACGGTCTTGAAGTTGAAGGATGTTAGACATGTACCAAGTTTGAGAAGAAACTTGATCTCAGTAGGGCAATTAGCCGATACTGGATATGTGATGACGTTCACAAGCGAATCATGGAAGGTCACAAAAGGTGCCTTAGTAATATCTCGAGGCAAGAAGGAAGGTACTTTGTACGTGACTTTTGGATCATATAGCTCACTCGCAGCATCAATTGGAGTGAATGGGCAGTTATGGCATCAGAAGTTATGACACATGAGTGAAAAGGGGATGAAAGTGCTATTGTCAAAAGGGAAGCTACCAGGGTTAAAGTCTATCGACCTGAAATTCTACGAGAACTGCGTGTATGGCAAATAAAAGAGAGTAAGCTTCAAGAAAACAGGATGAGCTCCAAAGACGCATCTGTTGGAGCTTGTACACACTGATGTGTGGTGACCGGCACACGTTATTTTATTTCTTTCATTGATGATGCTAGTAAAAAACTGTGGGTTTATTTCTTAAAACATAAATCTAAGGTGTTTGATGTATTTAAGAAGTGGAAGGTTCTGATAGAAAATGAAACAGATAAAACTGTAAAATGTCTCAGATCAGATAATGGGAAAGAGTATTGTGATAAGAGATTTGAGGAGTATTGTGCAGCACATGGAATCAAACATCAAAAAATGATTTCAGGTACACTACAGCAGAACAGTGTGGCTAAGCGCATTAACAGGACTATTCTTGAGTGCGCCAGGAGCATGAGGCTACATGCAGGGTTGCCCAAGATATTTTGGGTAGATGCTGTAAATACTGCAGTATATTTGATCAACAGAAGCCCCTCAACACCATTCGATGGTGGGTTATCAGAAAAAATGTGGACTGAGAAAGAAGTGAAACTTATAGATCTCAAAGTGTTCGGTTGCACTTCATATGTTCACATTAATGCAGAGCACAGAAACAAGCTGAATATGAAATCCAAGAGGTGCACGTTTATAGGTTACAGGCAGCATGATTTTGGCTACCGATTTTGGGATACAGAGAACTGAAAAATCATCAAAAGCAAGGACGTAGTCTTCAGTGAGAAAGTGATGCACAATGATAACTTACAGTAAAAACAAAATAAGGCTGATGAGAAAGAATTCATAGAGTTGGAAGAGTTACCTGACACAGGTGTTACATTGCCATAGGATGAGCATGCACAGGAGCATGATGAGGTAGAGCCGCAAACACTGGTTATGAGGAGGTCTACTCGGGAGAGGAGACCCAAGGTCCGATACTCACCCTCCTTAAATTATCTACTGCTGACAGATTATGGTGAACCAGAGTGTTTTAAAGAGGCATTACAGTCAGACACACTGGGTTAAGTAGGAGCAGGCTGTGGATGATGAGATTGACTCTCTTGAGTCCAATCATACGTGGGAGCTCATCATTCTACCTAAGGGTAAGAAAGCTCTTCATAACAAGTGGGTTTACAGATTGAAAGAGGTACATGATGATTTGAAGCGGTACAAGGCCAGATTGGTTGTGAAATGGTTCCAACAAAAGGCAGGCATCGATTTCACTGAAATATTTTCACCAGTGGTGAAGATATCTACGATTCGCATGGTCCTAAGTATAGTGGCCACAGAGGACTTACATCTAAAGCAACTAAATGTTAACACAACTTTTCTTCATGGGGACCTTGGAGAAGAGATATATATGCATCAGCCGACAGGATACGTGGGGCCAAGAAAGGAAAATAAGGTGTGTAAACTGAAAAATAGTCTATATGGCCTAAAGTAGGCCCCGAGGCAGTGGTACAGGAAGTTCGACAGTTTCATATTAGGAAATGAATTTAGGAGATGTCATACAGACCGCTGTTGCTACTTGAAGAAGTTTGATACGTCATACATCATCCTTCTTCTATATGTTGATGATATGCTTGTAGCCAGATCAAGCATGAAGGACATCTCAGATCTCAAAAGACAATTTTCTAGAGAATTTTTCATGAAGGATTTAGGAGCTGCAAAACAAATCCTAAGCATGAGGATAAAGCGTGACAGGAAAAATAAGAAACTAGTTTTGTCACAGACAGAATACATAGCAAAGGTACTTGATCGATTTAGTATGGGAGGTGCTAAGCTGGTTAACACTCCGTTAGCCAATCACTTCAAGCTTTTTAAGGAGCAAGTGCGAAGACGTAGGAGAAACAGGACTACATGGCTAAAGTCTCATACGCGTCAGCTATAAAGAGCCTCATGTATGTTATGGTTAACACGAAGCCAGATAGTGCTCAAGCAGTGGGAGTTGTTAGCAGGTTCATGAACAACCCCGGGAAGGAACATTAAGAAGTTGTGAAGTGGATCCTCAGATACATGGTACGTACTGTGGATGTAGGGCTATGTTATGGAGGATCAAAAATCGAGTTACAAGGCTACATCGATTCAGATTTGGCAGGGGATATTGATAGCAGAAGGAACACTGCAGGGTATGTCTTTACTCTGGGTAGTGCCGCAGTTAATTGAGTCTCTCGATTACAGAAGATAGTATCCATCAGTACAATGGAAGCAGAGTATGTTGCAGCTATAGAAGCGTGCAAGGAGATGGTGTGGATGCAAGGTTTTATGAAAGAGCTGGGGAAGAAGCAAGCAGATTGCAATCTGTACAGAGACAGTCAAAGTGCAATACACTTGGCCAAGAATTCAGTCTTTCATTCAAGGACAAAGCATATTGACATCAGATATCACTTCATACGTTCGTTACTGGAAGATGGATCGATTGCTCTGGAAAAGATCCATACAAGTGAGAACCCTGCGGATATGTTGAGCAAGGCGATCACACGGGAGAAGCTGAATATCTTTTCAGCTTTAATTGGTCTTCAAGCTTGAAGACGAGGAGGTGGTGCACTCTGGATGTAAAAGACAAAGGATCTATGGTGATGTGTCTCCAAGTGAGAGATTGTTGAGGTGTGGAGCCAGCACACCATTGCCAGACAAGGGTGGTCAGGCCCCCGAACAGTCAGTGACCGGGATCCCGATATTCACTCAGAGGAGACAAAAGTCTCTTGACTGATTTAGACTCAGTCGGGTGCCCGACCCATGTTTGGTCGGACGCCCGAAATTCGGGCAGTTTCTCTTAAAGCTCGTTGGACGTCTTTGGCATTGGACGCCCGACCGGACACGATCTGTTTCGCGAGGTTTCCTATTTTGAGTCATATTTCCAACTTATGCTATATAAAGGGGTGTAATTCGAGATTAGGGTAGGTGATTAGGATTTCTATACGTCCAAGGTGAGAAAGAGAGAAGAGGTTAGCAAAAAGGCCGTCTCTGTGCATGGGAGCATATGAGAAGGTGAGTATATTCATTGTAACTTCGTTTTCTTCATAGTGGAACTTTGCATCCGTGCTTTTTTACCCTTGTTGGAGTTTTTCCACGTAAATTCAGTCTTGTGGATTGTTGGTTTGTTTAAATTCCACTTCTAGTTATTATTTCTTCTCGTTTATCGTTTGTGAGTGAGACCGGAGATTAGATCTCGATTCACCAGCGTTGTTGGCGTGTTGCGCAACACCTTCTCACTATTCTCTCTGGCCTTTGTCCTCTTTCTGGACAATGCCTAGGAAGGTGAATTTATAAGGTTAGAAATCGTCGGTCATCCATTTGTCAACAGACACTTGGTATTGATCCGCCATGTGAGACCTGTCAAAAAGCATCACTCATGGTAGGAAAAAACTGTGACAATAGGTGGTCGTCGACCAGCGCTTAGTCGACTCTGTTTTTTTTTCATTTTGAGGTAGCTTTCATGTTTCTCCTTCCAATCCTTCGATTCCTAGGCAATTTTTTATTTAAAGGATTAGGGATCAGGAGATCTAGCACATTGATCTTCTTTTAGAGTAAGTTCTTAGCCTAAGAGATCTTGTTTGAAGGATTTTCAATGGTACCCTAAATAGGTAAGTGTGGTTTTATCCTCAGGCATCAAGATAGTGGATTCTAGAGATAACAAGAGTTCTTATTGCATGACCAGGAGTTGGTGATCTCTAGATGAGTCCGATGGTCAAGTTCAAGGATAGTCAAAGGGTTTAGTCCTAAATTTGTTAGAGGGTTTGACGGCAGGATTAGGTTTGGGTAGTGATTTTATCAAGAAGTCAACCAGAAGCTTAAAAGTAGAGCCTTGGATTCAGTGGGTGTCTACAGGAGCTCATGTTGATGCTCAACAATGTTGATTTGTTGAGGATCGCCATAGACACCCAGATCCATAGCTCAAGTGGCAGACTAAGTGAAGATAGCCTCGTTTCAACAATGAGGTCATGGCATCGATTCCCATAGTGGGGGTGGCTATGGGTGACTGAGAATAGTGGGTGGTCGGCGTCATGCGGGCGTCGAGCGGGTAGAGTGAAGGTGGCCGGCGTCGAGCGGGCAGAGTGAGGGTTGCCGGCGTGGAGTAGACGGCCGGTCAGCCGTCAAGCTCAGAGAGGTAGAGGGTGGGTTAGGGTTAGGGTTTGAAAAGGGGGGCGCTCAAGCAGGTAAAATGTAAAAATGATTAGGGTAAAAAAAAAAAACTTATATATAGTACGGCTCCGAGCCAAGCCGAGTCGAGTCGAATCAAATCGAGCCGAGTTCGAGTCTATAAACAAGTTGAGCCGAATCGAGCATGGCCCTGCTCAAAGCTCGCTCGAACACATTCGAGCATCAACAATTTGACTCGGCTCGGCTCGCACTCACTTCTGATCTGAGCCGAGTCGAGCATTTTCCGAGCGAGTCGAACGAGTTTTTCAAGCTTACTCGACTCGTGAACAGCTCTACACCCAGGAACATAGCTCAAGTGGCAGACTGAGTGAAGATAGCCTCAGTTCCAACAATGAGGTCATGGCATCGATTCCCATAGTGGGGGTGGGTAACATTGTGATGTGACTAACAGGGGTGGGTGGGTGATGATAGATAAAAACAAGCAATTAGTAGGTTACTATCAGTTTGGGTCCTTTTTCGTTAAGGGGCGGCCCACCAATATTAAGATAGAGAAAAACAATCATCCACTAAGGGGTTCCTATCAGTTTGGATCCTTGTTCATTAAAGGATGGCCCACCAATAGGAAGATAGGATAATTATCTGGTACTCCTCTGAAGTACCATACCCTTCCCCTTCACCATCTTATTAAAAGTCACAACATCAGCTCAAAATTTCAGACACCGACAACCCAGACTTCACTTTCCTGCGAAACCCTACTTTTAGGGAGGTCTGTTTGTCATACACGCACTTCTACACGCAGAATCAGGTGCCGAAATGGTACGTGTTTAGGACACAATTACCGTGTTAGTTGGACTTACAGTTGAGATAATCTGACTAGATTTAGAGTGGTAAACTATCATTTAGGCCAGATATCTGTGAAAGAAATGGACGGTCAATATTCAATACATGCATGGCCCACCTAATCTATGGCCAGGATGATTATTTTTTATGTTAGTTCTCACGGGATACACGTCTCCAGTGTACTAAGCACATTCCAGGCTAGCACGTACTAGTGCAAGTGGGTCTGGCATAAGGATGCAACTTAGGTGTACGGGTCGACCCAAACCTGACTGATCCAACCCGAGTTCGGGTTGGTTTGTCAGGGTTCTTGGGTTGGGTTAGGGTTTAAAAGCTATGAACTTGATTTGAAATTGTGTTGAATTTGGGTTGAACCAATTCAAGTTGGATTAGTTTGGATTGGAAATGATCACACATATTTAATACAAGTCGGGTCTGGTTGGATCCGAGTATGGAGGAATTCGGGTTGGTTTCAGATTGGTAACTTCTGGTTCAAATCTGGGTTGGATTGGGTTGAGGGTTGGATCCTTTAGAGGTTAGGTTGGGCTTGGGTTAACCCTCAATCTGACCCAATGCTCGTGAGTTGCACCCTAGTTTGGGTTAACCCTCAATCTGACATAAATGGATTCTTGTTGAGTTCGGGTCTTGTTCTTGAAGGTGATTCCATCAGGTTTGGGTATCTATCAGGTTTTTGGATCTAGGTTTTCAGTTAGGTCCAGAAAAGTAAGAGCATTTAAAAACATCGTCGGGCCCACCCTATGGATGGATTAGATCACATACACATTTGACCGTTCAACATCTGCATGGTGTGTATTGTCAACCGGCCGGCCGTTGCACACATGTGGCTTAGAAAACTCTATTAATATTAGAATAATCAATATCTATTTACTATATCATTAGTAGTGCTATCAAAACTAACTACATCCAAACGCTCGGTTCCAATCAAGCGATGAACAGACATCTATCCCGCACATCACAATCATCCCGATACAAAGCTCAGTCCCAATTAGGCAACGAACAAACCGTCGTCTCTCAAGCCAATCATGAGTTCCATTATTGTAAAAATCATTAATAGAAGAACACTTTCAACTTATATCTTTTTTTCCATTATTTTTTACTGTTAAACTACAATAGCGAATCATGTTAAAAGAAAAGGTCCTTAAGATTGTTGACACATGTCTATTATCACAAGGCAAAAAGAACTCATTCGAAAGGGTTAAGCTCCTACCCTTTCACAAATTGCCTGAACGGAGCGCAATATAGGTGGCCGAGAGGACTCTGGATTTTGTGTCCGGTCTCCAATTTTTCCTTCTCGATATAAGGGACATCAACAATTCAACCAACCCTTGAGTCAGGTAGAATATGGCACTCCCACACATTATAATCGCACACGTTAATTGAATTCAGGCCCTCGCTTGCATGTGCAACCCTATTTGATTGAATTAAGAGGATAAAAGATTTTTTTAGCACAGCCGATGGGACACATGTGCAACCAGAAGTTCAACGGTTCAACAATATAGTTAGAAGATTTAAACAGAAGAGAAAAGTAGAAGATCAAGGAAGGCTTGTGCAGAAAGATATGCCGTGCATTATAATCGCACACGTTAATTGAATTCATACACTCGCTTGCATGTGCAACCCTGTTTGATTGAATTACGAGGATAAAATAATTTTTTGGCACACCAAATGGGACACGTGTGCAACCAAAAGTTCAATGGTTCAACAATATGGTTAGAAGATTTAAACGGAAGAAAAAGGTAAAATATCAAGGAAGGCTTGTGCAGAAGGATATGCCCTTAAAAGCCAATCACTCCCCATCACCTACAATCTATGATTCTGGATCCTCCTCCAACAATCATTTACAGGAGAACATGACTCGCTGCCTGGAAAACATGTACGCTCGCCTATAACAGATGAGAATGCTAATCGAGTACATGCACAGATTCAAGGAATTCCTAGATAGTCTTGTAGAAAGAATATTACTACTTCTTAACAGTCGACCTGAAGCATGCTCCTTCCAATTAAGGCAAGCATGTGAAGAATTATGAAGCCTTAAACAAGGTTTAGCTGATAAAATCAAATCATCGTTTCCCAAATCTAGTTGAGGAACAACAATTGGTGGCTGGCCATATGGCCAATACAAATGGTATGGCCCCCATATATCCTAGGGGGCAGTATTACGTCGGCGCCGCGGGGGAGACCATGCCCTTAGTATCACAACTTTACTCTATAAGTATTGAATAGCCCGGGGGGTAACTTCTCATGTCGTTGACAACTAAAAAAATCAATCGTGAGTAGTGCTCAATGAATAGTGTCAGTTGGATGAATAGTGTTGGCCAGTAAATAGTGGCTGACGAATAGTGCCCGTGTGAATAGTTCGCGGATGAATAGTGCCTGCGTGAATAGTGCATGGGTGAATAGTGTCGTCAGTCGGATGAATAGTGCTGACTGCCATGAATAGTGGCCGATGAGTAGTGTCGGCCGTGAATAGTTCCCACGTGAATAGTGTGCGGGTGAATAGTGTCGTCAGCCGGGTGAATGGTAAAATCATCCATGAATAGTGGTCAACGAAAGTGTCGGTCAGGGGATAGTCGCTGATGAATAGTGATCGCGTGAGTAGTGCGCGGGAATAGTGTCGACGGCTAGGTGAATAGTAAAATTGGACGATGAATAGTTATGGGTGAATAGTGTCGGCTGTGAATAGTAAAACAGTTGTGGATAGTAAAAAATGAGAGAAACGCCAAAAACTATTATTTAACGTCTCTTCACATTCTCTAAATGCAAAAAGACATGGGGGCATTATTTACACCCATTTTTATCACACTTACATGGATGTCACCATGTGTCAGCACAGATCAAACGATTTATCACCATGTGTCGGCACAGATCAAACGATTCAAAAGACGCAACGTGGCAACCGTGTCATGTGTGTAGACAAAGAGGAGTTAGAGACGTGCACATGAGAGAGCATTAAATGCTATCAAAAGTACTCTCGACCAAAAGTAAGAATCTCATTAAAGGAAGCATCTCTCTCTCTCTCTCTCTCTCTCTCTCTCTCTCTCTCTCTCTTAAAGCATTAAATGCTAGTATCTTATCAAAGAAGATCTGCATCTAGCATTAGGTGCTAGAGCATTTCTAAAAGCAACCCCCTACATATTGCAAAGCCAAGTGATGTAAAGAGTATTCCAGCAACCTTCTAATATAGACATTGATCAAGAGCGAGAGCCTCTCTCGTACATGTAGCAATACGCGATAAGCTACCTTAATGTGGAAGAAGCAAAGAGATTTGTATAGCCGAACGTTCAAATCTTTCACGATACTGAAGACAACGCAAGGCCACCGCCTCTCAGAAGCCTATAAAAGCAGCAAGTGAAGAAGAGCTCGAAGCCTTACGTCATTACGACCAAAATGTCTTTACTTCCCGTCCACCATGGACATTTATCATTTTATTTTAGTTTACTTTAGCCCCATCACTGCTCATAGTATGGGGCTTTTAATTTTTAATCCTCAGTTTAGCTCTCCACCCTTCATCCACGACATCCCACTGGATCGCGAGGAAGATTGCTCAGTTTTCAAACGGAAGGCTGTGGAGCTTTCCTGCAATGTGTTAGGTGATTCTGTAAGTTATCTCACCACAAAGTTTGGCCCACACCAGATGACGAATGGATAGTCAAATCATGACCATCTCGCCACATGCTTGGTTCCGACCAAGACCATAAACAGGTTATCACCTCACCAACCATCTCGCCACAAAGTCTAGTTTCGATCAAGCAAATAATAAATTGTCAAAGATCCGCCCTCCATCGGTTGTCTCACCGCGATGCCTAGTTCCGATTGAGCAACGAATAGACGTCCTTCCCACACATCACGACCATCCCGCAAAGAAGCTCAGTCTCGATTGGGCAATAAACGCACCGTCGTTCTTCAAGCCAATCATGAGTGTCATTCTTATAAAAATCATTAATAGAAGAACACTTTTGGCTTATATATTCTTTCTCCATTATTTTTTATTGTTGAACTACGGTAGCAAATCACGCTAAAAGAAAAGGTCATTAAGGTCGTTGACTCATGTCTATTGTGACAAGGAAAAAAGAACTCATTCGGAAAAGTTAACCTCCTACCATTTTCACAAATCGCTTGAATGGAGCGCAATATAAGTTGCCGAGAGGACTTTGGATCCCATGTCCAATCTCTAATATGTCTGTCTTGATGTAGGGGACACCAACAATTCAATCAACCCTTGAGTCAGGTAGACTCTGACATGCCCGCGTATCATAATCGCACATGTTAATTAAATCCAGGCCCTCGCTTGCACATGTGTCCTTATTTAGTTGAACTGAGAAGAGAAAACAATAGCCAATGATCGGATGGATAGGATCATCTAATTAAAGTGCTTCTTTTTGGGAGGGATCCACAATAAAAGGTGAGCCTTGCACAATTAGAGTCTTTTTTTTATAATTAATGTGGACCATCCAGTTTTCTAGCTCTTGATTGGATGGTTAAGATCACTATATCAAAGTATCTTTTGAGAGGGATGCACAATAAAAAATGGGCCCACATGATGAGCTGTCCAGACCACTGATCAAACATTCTTTATCATAATAATATGGACATTGTGTTAGCAGTTGGTGTGATGGCTAGCATCAGATCAAGGGTCTTCTAAGAGTCATATTGAACGATAAAAGCGGGCCTTAAATGATGAATGGTCTTATTTAGTGGCTAGATTTCCTTTAGTAAAATCAATGTGTGTCATCAAAATTTCTATCACTAATTGGATGGTCTGAATATGAAATGTCCATTAAGAGATGGATGGCTGAAGGTGGGCCATCATGGACGGTCCATATTACTGACCAAACTTTCTTTAATATTGTAGTCAATGCATATTGCCTATTCCCATGACCATTGAGGGAGCCCGGGGAGGGGTCTAACCTTCCTATCAAAGCGATTTTCTAAAAGGGATTGCCGGTCAAAGGTGAGTCACACACAATTGATGGTCCATGTCATTAGTGTCAGAGTATCTGGTCCCAACCAAGGTGTCAACAATGGACTCACTTGCGTAGCATGGGGATGCCCAAACATAAAGAGCAAATCCCTACCAGAATTATAGACTAGTGACTCGACCGAGTCAGATGTGACTCATCCGAGTCAAGTTAGACTCAGTTGAGTCTAATCTGATACTGGACAACGACTCACCCCTCCTAAATTTGTTTTAGTTTAGCTCGATTTGTAGGACGAGATTGGTCAGGCTCCAACCCATGGCTCAGTGGTGGAGTGAGTGCATTTCAACACTAAGGTCATTGTTTCAAAATAATAAAAAAAAGGAGTATAGGACAGGTGATCACCTTGTGCCTAGGATGTAAGCTAATAAGTTGGGCCGAATTGCTGAGATGGACCACATGTTTACCATTAAAAATGCAATGTTGGAAGCAATTCGATGCGGATAGGGCAACCTGATCGTTGGACCATCTTATTTTTAATCCAGGACATGTAAATAGCAGCTAACATTCTATGAGTAGCCTACACCCACCCGTCACCGATTCAGTGAACATCAGCCAAGCACTCACGTCCTATCAGTGCCGGACGCGGATTAGCTACTGACAGGTTGAGCAGCTGAGCAGCCATCGCCCTACTGAAGTGACGTCACCTATTTCTATGTCGCCCACCGTGATTTATGTGTTGTATCCACACCGTCCATTCATTTGCAGAGATCCTTTTATGGCATGAATCAAAGAATTAGGCAGATATAAATCTCAAGTGGACCTCACCAAAGAAAACAATGGGGATTGATCTCTTGAGACCTCACCAAAGAAAACAATGGTGATTGATCTCCTACCATTAAAAACTTCTTGGGACTATAGAAGTTTTCAATCAAGCTAATATTTTTATTTTCCCTTCTTCCATGTCTGTGTGAACTTATGAATAGGTTGGATCTCAAATAAAAATCATGGTGATTCCAAAGAAAGTTTCAACGGTCTCGTCATTGTCCCCACTCTTTTCTTTGGTGGGGTCCATTTGAGCTTTGGATCAGTGTCGTTCTTTAGTTCATGTCCTAAAATGACCTCTCCAAATGTATGAACGGTGTGGATACAACGCATACATCATGGTGGGGTCCACAGAAGCTGGTGAGGTCATTTCAGTAGCGTTAAAGCTACTCAAGCAGTCATATCTAATCCGCGTCATCCAAGGTATAAACAAAAGAAACTGGATTCGATGGGAACCAGATTCAGTGAGGTTAAAGAACACTGATAAGGACCTGATGCGATGAGATTTAATTGGATTCAGCCCACGTGTGAATTGACTAAATTAAATCGTACATGCATGGAGGTGAAGAAACAGGCCGAGATGTATGTTGTCATGGATGGGCTGAGTAGGTAATCTGGACCAGCCCAAGAATGACCCCACCAATCGCATCTCGCCACGCCTTGTCACCACCCAATATTCCATGTCCAATCAAACTTTACCATATCATAGCTTCACCAAACCTGGTGTTTCCCAGCCTCACCGAATCTGGTTCCAGGGCATGCAAAGCATGATTGGAAGAAAGGGGAAGAGCCCGTAAGTACGTTGCACTAATTAGGCTGGACCAATAGGAGCCCTCCACGTAGAACCGTATAGTTTGGTACTGAGTCTTCCCCTACCGGACGCGGATTGGCTAGTGACCCCAACACCTGCCCCGGGGCTGATGTCAAACCTGTGTGGGCCCCACCATGATGTATGTGTTTTATCCACGCTGTCCATCCATTTTTCCACCTCATTTTAGTGCATGGGCCAAAACATGAGGCAGATCCAAATCTAAGGTGGACCACACCACAAGAAAACAGTGCTGATTGAATGTCCACCCTTAAAAACTTCTCAGGACCCTACCTGTGATGTTTATTTTCCATCCAACCTGTTGATAAGGTCACACAGACCTGGATGAAGTGAAATCACAAATATCAGCTTGATCCAAAACTTCTGTGGCCTCCAAGAAGTTTTCAACGGTGAGAATTCAATTCCCACTGTTTCCTGTGGTGTGGTCCACCTGAGATTTGGATCTGCCTCATTTTTTGGCCATGTCCTAAAATGAGGTGGGAAAATGGATGGACAGCATGGATAAAATACATACATCATGGTGGGGCCCACACAGCTTTGACAACAGCCCCGGGGCTGGTGTTAGGGTCACTAGCCAATCCGCGTCCTCACCTACCAAGCTCGTATGGTGGAAGCTCAGTGGCCGCACCATCCATTTTGCTATCCTTCTAAAAATCAGGTAAGATCCACAGCTCAAGTGGATCACACCACAGGAAACATTAGAGATTGAATGCCTGCCATTGAAAATTTCTAATAAGCCTTAGAAGTTTTGGATCAAGCTGATTCATGTGACTTCAGTAACTAGTTGGACGGCAAATAAGCATTGTGGTGGGCTGCAGGAAGGTTTCAATGGTGGCATCATTATCCCCACTGCTTCCTCTACTTATGGTCCACTTAAGATTTCGATTGACTCATTTTTTTTGTATTACACCCTAAAATGAGCTCACGAAATGAATGGACGGCGTGGATAAGACAAATACATCATGGATTGGGCCCACAGAGCCTTTCCATTACATTGAATCCGGTTCCCCTCCAAATGCTAGCTAGTGTAAGATAGTCTATCGTTCGAGCCAACCTTACCCAAACCCTAGCTTGTTTAGGACATCCGTGCCATGTAATTGTTAGGCCTACAATGGGTAACACCTGTCTAAAAATCAGACTGATCAACTAATTATGTGGGCCACATCTCCACGCTGGGTAATACCATTGGTCATCCTTTGATTCGATGGTGTAGCCTACCTGATGAGTGGACGGGCCTGATTTTTGTTTGAGAAGATCTTCACTGTAGGTCCCACCGTTTACATGGACGAGATTTTTTACACGAGTGGCACTTATAGCGGGAAAGATGGAGAAGGATGTCAGGTTTACATACAGCAGACTGCAGGTGATCCGTTTTCCGGGATAACAGTAAGCCTTATTTTATGACGTCATTATTATAAAAGGTTCTAGCTTTTTTTTATTTCGGGCCTGTTTGGTGAAATTTATTTTCAGTACTTATCACTGAAATTGGCGGTTTTCAGTGATTTTCCTTAATTCAGACTGTTTGGTAAATCCAAAACCTAAAGCGCTTGATTGGAATTTTTTTATAGCTGAATGCCGGTAAGTGATTTTGATTTACATTTTTTTATAAATGACAACTTTACCCCTTCATTACAAGCTTCCGCAGAGATGATTGCGTAGGTTAGACGACCCGTTGATATAGTAAAGTTGTTTAGCCCCACCATGATGTATGCATCATATCCACACCATCCATCAATTTTTTCAGATCATTTTAGGGCACGAACCAAAAAAACGTGGCAGACCCAAAGCTCAAGTGGACCGCACCACAGAAAGCAGTGGAGATGATGATGCCCACCATTGAAACTTCCTAAGGCCCACCATGATGTTTATTTGCCATCAAAACTGTTCATAAGATTGCGGACCTGGATGAAAGGAAAACAAAAAATATCAGCTTGATCCAAAACTTCCATTGGCACAAGAAGTTTTCAATGTTAGACATTCAATGCCTATTGTTTCCTACGGTGTGGTCTGCTTGAGCTTCGAATCTGCCTCATTTTTATGCTCATGGCCTGAAATGATCTGAAAAATTAGATGGACGGTGTAGATCTAAAACATACATCATCGTGGAGCCAACACAACTGTGCTTGGAAACTAGGTGGGGCCCACCATAATGTTTTTGAGAAATCCCACCCATCCATACACTTTGCGAGCTCATTTTAGAACGTGCGACAAAAAAATGATGCAAATCCGAAACTCAAGTGAGCCACATGAGAGGAAATAATGGGGATTGAACAACCATTGTTGAAACATTCATATGGCCATGTATGCTTTATGTTAAGGTAAGTATTTTGTGTTTTTAGTTCATCCCAATGGTAGTGACCTCATAAATAGTTTGGATGGCATATAAACATCAAGTTGGAGCCCATCCTTGTTTCAAGGATAGGGCATTTCTCTTCCCAGTTCAATCATCACTGTTTCTGATAGTATGGTCCACCTTAGATTTAGATCTTCTTCATTTTTGGAATCATGCACTGACATAGAATGTGAAAACGGATGGACAGCGTGGATATAGAATACACACATCAAGGTAGGCCTTACAGTAAGGGTTGCACCGTCTTGGGTGAAAGGGGGGGCTCACTGTGTCCACTCAGCTGCTGGACACAGACATGGGTACTACTGCCACCATGAACTATCGAACGGATGGTCAAGGGATCCGTAGAGCCCACCACGATGTATATGTTTTATCCTTGCCGTCCATACATTTTTGAAAAATTATTTTAGGGCATGAGCCTAAAAGCAGGCAAATTGAAGGCTCGAGGGGACCACACGACATAAAGGAGTAGGGATTGAATCCTACCATTGAAAACCTCATAGGGCCCACCATGATGTTTATTTTCTATCTAATCTGTTCATGAGGTCATAAAGACATGTAGGAAGAGAAAACATAAATATCAGCTTGATCTAAAACTATTTGTGCCGCCAGGGAGTTTTCAACCGCGAGCCTTCAATCCCCATTGCTTCTTATGGTGTGGTCCACTTGAACCTTCAATCTACCTCCTCCTAGGATCCACTGTAATGTTTATTTCCTATCCAACCTGTTGGGTAGGTCACACAGACATAAATGAAGAGAAAATGCAAACATCAGCTTGATCCAATTTTGTGGCAGCAAGAAGTTTTTAACAGTGGGCATTCGATTACCATTGCTTCCTATGGTGTGGTCCACGTGAGATTTGGATCTACCTCATTTTTTGGCTCAGGCCCTAAAATGAGCTGGCAAAATTGTGGAACAACATAGATTTCACATAGACATCAAAGTGAGTTATCATCTTCTTCTTCTTCTTCTTCTTTTAAGGAGGGATGGCATAAACATTTGGTCACATGGATTGTACATAACGATATTTTGTGGACCCCACCACAAGGTATGTGTTTTATCCATGCAGTCCATCCATTTTGTCCAGCTTATTTTAGGGTATGAGACCATAAAAGAAGCTGGTCCAAATCTTAGGTGAATCACAACACAAGAAAAGTGCCGATTGAACGCCATTGATGGGATGGCTCTGATTGCCTAACCTAGCAATTGTTGAATCATGGATGATAACAATTGGGTGGCATGGCACATCTATTAAATAAAAAATTATATATGTGTTGCCCATTTATTCGATCAGATAAGAATACTTTTTTTTTTTTCGAACCAAAGCATTTTTTAAGGTCATCAGAATAAAAGCATGTTGCAACTGGGACCCTAGAGATGAGTGACCCAATATCTGCTAGTGTGCCATGTCATCATGCGTTGTGAGTCATCTCTCAACAAAGGGAGTTAAATGATGCTCTATCTGAGTATGGTTCATATCTCAGGTTTTGTTCATATAGGTGGACCCATTAGTTTCATGATCAATAATACTGTCAACATAGGGCCCACTATAGATGGATTATTCAAAATAGTAACAATAGTAAATAAATAAATATTAGATGATCATAACCTTCAAAACAACCTTTATCAGTTAAATATGAGATGTTTAGTTGTCCATTTCAAGGACACTAATTGAAAGGTTATAGTTATTCCATTAAGAACAATACAATACATGATTCATCAATTGAAATATTATGTTTGAGAGATATATGTGAATTGGGCATATGTGTGCCAAGTTTAATAGCATGACAAAAGATAGAAATTGAGACAATAAGAGCAAATATGACAAATTGTCAATTTTCAGACATTTATAATTTATGCTTATCAAACAAACTTCTGTGAAAAAGTACTTAATTTCAAATATTAAGACTTTTTTCAGACAAATTACCAAATAGGTTTTCAAGTACTTATAAGTACTAAAATGCAGCACTTTAAGTCTTCAGTACTTATATTAATTTTTAGATCTTATTTTTAATTTACCAAATGCCACCTTAGCCTTTTGGGCACTATTCTGAACAAAAATGCCCCTCCATAGGTGAAAGTGTGACACAGAAGTCTACCATTAGCTATACATTTTATACACACGGTAAATATTATTTTAAGGAATGAGAGTAAAAATTAAAAAGATAAATGGCTCAAGTGGAGCACACGACATGTAGCAATGGGGATTGAAATCTTACCATTGAAAGCATCGAGGGCCCACTCTGATGTTTATTGGCCATCCAACCTGTTCATAAGGTCCCGTAGACGTTTACTGAAGGTAAAACATAAATATCAGCTTGATCCAAAACCTCTGTGGTTCTTTCAACCGTAGACTTTAAATCCCTTCTGCTTCATGTGGTGTGGTCCATTTAAGCCTTTGATCTGCTTTAGTTTTGAGATTCTTATCTTAAAATGATCTTTCAAAATAGATGAATGGCGTGGATAAAACATATAGCTAACGGTGGGCCCCACAGAGCCCCTGACACGACCATCCGTCTCTATCTGCGTCTTGGTCGGGGTAGTACCAATTCGTGCTGCACGTGAGGTGAGGGAATCAGAATCCTATACTCGAAAGTAGTAGTGTTTTCGTACATCGGGTCTGGTGTCCACATCTCAATGATCCAAACCGTTTAAATGATGGGCCTTACCGTTGATAGTGATAGCATTCAGATTTGAATTCTACACATTGATCGGTTTTAAGTGGTCTACGTTGAACATGGACAACATCTCTTTTAACCATTCTTTCCGTGCCCCCATAGGATCTTTCTAGGGCGCGGATGGACGCGGATTGCCTGCGTAGGCATCTCCTGCACTCGGAATCTAGGTGGGGCCGACCATGATGTTTATGAGAAATCTATGCCGTCCAACCAGTTTTGTGAGATCATTTTAGGCGTTGCGACCAAAAATGAACGGGATCCAAGACTCAAGTGGGCCGCACCAAAGAAAAAGGTGGGTAGGGAAATTCCTACCGTTGAAACCTCTATGGCGTCCACAGTGATGTTTATATGCCATCCATACCGTTCATAATGTCATTTTAGGGCGCGGATTGGGTACTACCCTCACAAGGACCTAGCTAGAGATGGATGGTCCTACCAGGGGATCAATGGAGCCCACCGTGATGTATATGTTTTATTCAGGCGTCCATCTATTTTGAAAGATGATTTTAGGGCACGATCCCGTAAGGTAGGTAGATTGAAGGCTAAGCGGACCACACAAGAAGCAGTGGAGATTTAAATCCTACCGTTGAAAACTTCTTGAGAGCTACAAAGGCTTTGGATTAAGATGATATTTATATTTTAGCTCCATGCGAGTCTACGCAACCTTATGATTAGGTTATATGGCAAACAAACATCATGGTGGGCCCAAGAAGTTTTCAATGGTAGGAGCTCAATCCCCACTGGCTCTTGTGGCGTGGTCCACTTGAAACTTAGATCTGCCTTATTTTTTATTCATGCCCTTAAATGGTCTTTCAAAATAGATGGACGGCCTGGATAAAACATATACATCACAGTGGGCCCCCACAGATCCCCTAACATGGTCGCTCGTCACTAGCTAGGTTCCCACCGCGACGCAGCAGGCCCCTCGGGCTCCACCTAGTCTCCACCAGTACGGGAGCGGATTAGGTGAGACCCCGGATCCACCGAGGTGGGTGGACCCCTAACTGTAGGGCTCACAGTGATGTAAGTGTATTAAATCCATACCGTCCAACCATTTTGAAAGCTTATTTTAGGGTATGATACCAAAAATGAATCTGACTCAAATTTTAGATGGACCACACCACAGAAACAGTAATGATTGAATCTCTACCATTAAAAACTTCATGAATTTTCAATAGATTCCACGGGAACCATCCAACCTGTTGATAAGGTCACAAACACGTAGATGAAGAGACCATATAAATATCAGCTTAATCCAAAGATTTTGTGGCCCATAAGAAGTTTTTAATGGTGGATCACCACTATTTCCTCTACTGTGGCCATCTGGAATTTAGAACCGCTTCATTTTTTGCATCATGCCCTAAATGATCTTTTGGATGTAGTCACATACATCACAGTGGCCCACAGTCAAGGGTCC
Organism: Liriodendron chinense; assembly: GCA_003013855.2. Classification (NCBI taxonomy): domain Eukaryota; kingdom Viridiplantae; phylum Streptophyta; class Magnoliopsida; order Magnoliales; family Magnoliaceae; genus Liriodendron; species Liriodendron chinense. The sequence continues at coordinate 2,363,023 of ML058559.1, read as the reverse complement.
CACCCACCTCGGTGGATACGTGGTCTCACCTAATCCGCTCCCCACCAATACCGCCGGACGCGGATTTCCTGCAAAAGCCCTGCACAGTGGGAACCTAGGTGGGGCCCATCGTGATGTTTTCGAAAAATCCACCCGTCCATCCTCCTTGCGAGGTCGTTTTAGGACTTTATATCAGAAATGAACTGGATGCAAGACTCAAGTAGGCCAAAAATGTGAGGGTTGAACGTCCACAGTTGAAATATTCTTGGGGCCACATAAGTTTTAAATCAGGCTGATATTTTTGTTTTTAGTTCATCCCAATATGAATTAAGTTATGAACAGTATTGATGGCATATAAACATCACTGTAGACTCCAGGGAGGTTTCAACAGTAAGAATTTCCCTACCCACCTTTTTCCTTTAGTGCAGCCCACTTAAGTCATGGATCTGGTTTATTTTTGGTTTATTCTTCTAAAATAAGCTCACAAGGAAGATGGACGGAGTGGATTTCTCCAAAACATCACGGTGGGTCCCACCTAGCCACGTACTTGTTTATCTCCTGCTGTGTCCTAGTGCCTAATCTGAGCCCGTCCTAGTAGGGGTAGTAGGGCTGTTAATGGTTGGGTTCGGGGTGTGTTTAGCTAAAACCAGACCCGCCCATTTACTAAATGGGTATGGATCCAAATTTTATACCAAGTTCGGGTTAACCCATCAGACCCATTTATAAATGGGTTCGGGTGTGGAAGAGGGAGATCCACCTAGACTCATTTGCAAATAGGTCGGGTCTAATGGGTCTGGGTCTCGATTAAGTATGAAAGCATTTTACAAGGCCTAAAACTAGGTCTGGACAGGTCTAGGCTGGATGAATCCCTTGAAACATAGACCAAACCCACCCACTTACTAAATGGGTTCAACTTAAGTCGGGTCGGGTCGGGTCGGATCATGTCTAATATAAAGGAAACCAGACCGAGACCCATTGAACAACTGGGTCTATTCTTAGACCCAGACCCGTACCATTTAACAAATGGGTTGCGGCTGGGTCGGGTCTTAATGAGTTGGTTCTTGGTATCCCATCGGGTCAGCTGACCCATTTACAGCCCTAGGGGTTAGTACCTAATCCGAGCCCGTCCTGGTGGGGGTAGTACCGAATCCGCGCCCATCTTTCTAATGTAAAGATTCGTCATCCCCATCCAAGGTATGTCCCACAATATAAACGGCCTGGATCATCAGAGGAGGCGTGCCAACAACTAATGGTGTCATCTGGGGGAGAACGTGTCCATGAGATCCTAGCCGTACATCAAGTTTATTATCTAATGCTCGATTTGAAAATAGAAAATTGAGCCCCACCGTGGTTTATTACGTCATCCAATTCATTCATATGTACTCTCACACATCATGTGAATTTATAAAATTCTTAGGCCCACTTGAGTTTGTGTATAAAGGAATCAAGGCTTAAGAGGGAATGGCCCACCTGATGGACGGTCTGGATCTCATAGACATAAGTCGTCCATCCTAAAAAGGCGTGTAGAATTTCCAGAAAATTGGGAGGGCAGTTTAGGAATTTCAGCATTGAGTGGTGGCCAAGAGGAACCAGCTTCTTCTGGGAATCCAGAAGTAGGACCCGCCAGATCACCCACGACAGATGGGCGATGAAAGGATAGGTGGCGAGGACTCCAAATTTGAATAAACTCCAACATATAAAGATTTCAAGTCCGACGTTCTCTATATAAGGGGACCTCTTCGTTGCCAGGGAGATCACACAAAGCGAGAGAAAGCAGAGGGAGAGAGAAGGAGAGAGAGAGAGAGAGAGAGAGAGAGAGATAATGGGGGGTTGGGCAATCGCGGTGCATGGAGGGGCTGGTGTGGACCCCAACCTGCCTCCTCAGCGCCAAGAAGAGGCAAAGAGACTCCTAACCCACTGCCTGCATTTGGGCATCTCCGCACTCCGCTCTTCTCTCCCAGCCATTGATGTTGTTGAACTCGTTGTACGTTCCCCTCACATCTCAACCGTTCATTTCAAACGTTATGTTCATATGTTTCTTCCTTTTCTTCTCTCACCCAATTGGTTTTTTTGCATATCAATTTCATTGCATATACTCTTTGAGTCATAAGATTGTAACCCACCTCTTTTTCTTTTGAGCCATAGACTCTGGCTCTGATCTGAGCCGTTCATACTTCTTCAATCTGATTATTTTCTATAACCCATGATTTGTTTTGGACCGTAGACTCTGGCTCTGATCTGAGCCGTTCATACTTCTTCAATATGATTATTTTCTATAACCCATGATTTGTTTTGGACCGTAGACTCTGACTCTGATCTGAGCCGTTCATACTTCTTCAATATGATTATTTTCTATAACCCATGATTTGTTTTGGACCATAGACTCTTAGGGGTGTCTCTATTTATCTGTATTTTATTTATGATGTTGTTGGGTTTATGTTTGAAGATTTTCATTTTTGGACCATTTTCTATATTTTTTTCTTACTTGATTTGGGTCCATACCTTCATTGATGGTATCAACTGGTCCATGATTTCATTGATGTGGGGTCCCAAGGACACGAAAGACGTGTGGTTTTCGTCCTCTCTCTTTAAGTAGTACATGAAACCGTCCTCCATGTTTACAACTTGCAATGAACTTTTACAAATATGCATGGGTCTTTTTTAGATACTTCCAAGTGGCGATGATTCAGTGCATGCAGGATACGAATCTCTAGAATCTAGACTTATATTTCCCTCTTTTATTTATTTCACAACAATGATAGGGAAGTGACATTTTACCACACCTTTTTTTTTTTGTGGTCCACACTCCTCTGTGTCTTTCTACTTTTTCAACAAAGGCAAGTTGTGAGGTTGGTATACTGTGTCGTTTTGGTGGCTTGGCAATTTGAACCGTCCAAATCGTGGGCCCCTTTTTTTGATGCACCAAATCTTGAAAACTATCCAATTGGATGGTTTGGATTATTTGATAAGCTTTCCTCTACCACGAGTTGGGTGGATGGAATCTTGTCTGATTATCACATTGGTGTCGCGTGCGTTGCACGTGCCATGAAAACCTTTGAAAATAGTAAAAAATAGTATTAGTAAATATTCCGTACGGTAGGAAACGCAGGGTGACGTGGGTGTTTTGCCTTTTATCAGGTACGTGAACTGGAGACGGACCCACTTTTCAATTCTGGCCGTGGATCTGCTTTAACGGAGAAAGGAAGGGTGGAGATGGAAGCCAGCATCATGGACGGGCCTAAGAGGAGATGCGGTGCCGTTTCGGGTCTGACGACTGTGAAGAACCCCGTCTCTCTCGCACGTCTCGTTATGGAGAAATCTCCCCACTCCTACCTTGCCTTTGAAGGGGCCGAAGAATTCGCCAGGCAACAGGTAATATGATCATTCCAATCCAAGCCGTTCACTAGGTGGGCCCATGAATCAGATCCACATGTGGCTCACGTGTTTGTCTGATGTAGTCAATAGACCAACTCTTTCATCCATCCGTTAGTTATCTACGTTGTGGCCCACTTGAAGAGTGGTCACGTTTGATTGATTCATGGGCCAGTGTCCACCTAATGGACGGCTCTGAGCTGACACACGTGAAGTTAACGAAATAACGCGGTGGGTATCTTATCTTGTGGCGGCTTATGGGGGTGTTTGGTGAGATGGAATATTCAACCGTCGTGATCGCTTTCATTGAAATGAAATATGTAAATTACCAAAAAGCCCGCAAAATTATGGTAACTCCGTTATGGTATAACAATGATCCAATATGCGACTTTGAGGGCATTATAGTCCAACGTCCATAAGCTGAGGAGAATCCCACGACTGGAAATCCCCTACAAACGGCTGTGGGGCCCACCCTGTTGTATATGTAGAAAATCAACGGGGATGGGATGCTAACCATGGATTTGGTGAGTGGCCTCTCCATGGTCTATATCTTTCATCAAACCCGTTAATCGAGTGTAACTCACCAGGATGATGTTAGGATACAAAAATCAGGTGGGCCACCCCGTGTGAACTTATCAGTTTGAGAGAAATTTCACCGCATGATTTTTCAATCGGTCTTATTTTTTCTATGAACGGTAAAAATAACGGTTCCCACCTGATAGACGGATTGGATTCTACATATACAATATGGTGGACCACACGCGTTTAGCAACTATTTCAGTCCATCATTCGAGTATTCGGGTTTGTGGACCACCAAATTAGTTGGTCCCCACATCCCCACTGGCTGTCCTGAAAAATGGTGGGGACCATTTTTTTTTTTCCCACTAGTTGATGGGGACCAACTGATATGGTAGTCCTGATTTTTTACCAACTCTGACTATAGATTTTGATTTTCTCACAAACAGCAGTCTCATTTAGTATTTTTCTACTGATGAGCGGTCACGATCAACCCGTGACCGACGGTCTTATATTAGTAGTCACATTTTCTTGGGTGGGCCATTTCAGGGGGTTGAAACGGTGGACAATGCATACTTCATAACAGAAGAAAACGTGGGAATGCTCCAGCTGGCCAAAGAAGCTAATACTATTATGGTATATTCATGCATCTTACCTGGAAATCTTTTCATTCTCAGCTTGTCTTTGACTATTTATAATATTATTTCATCGTCTTCTTTGATTAGATTGTAGTGCTTTTTTAATATATTTCCAGTAGTGCTTTTTTAATATATTTCCAGTCGTCACGTGCGGACAGACGGCCCACACACTCAACACGTGTGGTAGGGCTTTTTTATCTGAAAAATGATCCAATGGTCTGGCACGTGTATGGGCCAGGGCGGTGTGACCTGTATCGGTGGTGACCGATTCGATTCTTAAATTTTAGGCTGTTGATCAGATGGTTGCAATTTCTGGGGACCAACTGAATATTTATTTTCCATCCAATCTGTTGATAAGGTCAGAAAGGCCTGGATGAAGGGACCAGATAAATATCAGTTTGATCCAAGACTTTTGTGGCCCATAATAAGTTTTTAATAGTTAATCGCCACTGTTTCCTGTGGTGTGGTCGACCTGAAATTTGGATCTCCTTCGTTTTTTGGATCATGGCATAAAATGAGCTGAAAAAACGGATGAATGGCGTGGATTCAAGTCAGTGGGCCACTCAGGGATCCACCGAGTCTAATATAGGGGTGGTATGCACGTATCGATGGTGACCTATTCGATTCTTAATTTTTAGGCTGTTGATCAGATGGTTTCAATTTCTGGGTATTTATGAATTTCCAATCTGGACTGAATAGATGGTATGGATTGATTGATTGATGGTCTATGTGTCCGAATTTCACTCATAGCTCTACAACTTACTGTGATAGAAGCTACTTTGTGTTATTTCTCTCTACATATATTATATTTAAGGCCCGTCTCTTTATACGCCGAGGGGGTCTTGAGGACAGAATCTGTAAGAAGGTATCTGACTTTAAATTCAAAAGTGGGCTTTCGAGGGCATCCAAAGGCCACCATGACAAGACAAGATTTAAAAGATGGCCCACCTACTTGAAACAGTGATTGTTCATATTATGTAGTTCTCTCGTTGCATGCCTCTGGCAGATAATTAAATAGACACCATTTGCTTGGTGGCCACGTGACATCAGCTGTTTTAGTTGCATGCAGGTTGGCCATCTTGCCACGTGATCCCAATCACACTGCCATCTGATTGGTTCTGTGGATAATCCTGTCATGCAAACTTTCTTCTTTCCTTCCAACTTGTCACTCGTGTAAAGTGTCTGAGAGTTTCGTGGGTTAATACCAGAATGGTCCACCCATTAGATGGTCTACACCGTTGAAATTGATGCATTGAGATCGTTTTCACTCAATTTGATTAAAATGATGTGGTCCAACTTTTGTACGGTTCGGATCTTCTACACAAGAGACTGTCTCGTGAGAACAATTTCCCTTCTTTGGGCTTGCTAGAGTTGGGCTATGTTTGGCCCATCTACTTAAGTCTGACCGGCTGGGCCCATGTAATGATGGGCCATGAGATAAGTGGTCCAGAATGAACGGCCAGGATGTGATGCACTAACGATGCTTTTTTTTTTTTTCTTTAGTTTGATTACAGAATTCCAACGGACACATGCAGTGGAGCAGCAGGGACCATCGACAGCCCACTACAAATGAACGGCCTCCCCATCAGCTTATACTCGCAAGAGACGGTTGGATGTGTGGTAGTCGACTCCCAGGGCCGTTGTGCGGCTGCCACGTCTACTGGGGGCCTCATGAACAAGATGAGCGGTCGGATCGGCGACTCCCCCTTGATAGGGGCAGGGACTTACGCGTGCAATATCTGCGCCATTTCTTGCACTGGAGAAGGCGAGGCGATCATACGCGGGACCCTGGCAAGAGAAGTAGCGGCTGTGATGGAGTACAAAGGCCTGGATCTCCAAGATGCTATTGATTATGTGATAAAGGAACGGTTGGATGAAGGGAAGGCTGGCCTGATTGCTGTGTCCAATGATGGGAAGGTGGGGTATGGGTTTAACACCACTGGAATGTTTAGGGGTTGTGCTACTGAAGATGGGTTTATGGAAGTGGGTATTTGGGACTAGTGTGGGGTCCATGGAATAGTGGGTCTAACTTAGGTGTTGGGGTCCATCTCCATCTCTTTTAAGGGAAGTCTATCTATAGTAGGCTTGGCAGCTGTCGTTGTGAAGTTTGAATTACTCCAAATATAGTGCAGCTTGTTCACATTGAAGCGTTCTGATTTACTAATCTGGGTGGGGCCCATTGGATCAACGGTTTGGATCACTGAACCATGAGCCCTTTAGATTTGGGTACGTTCGCTGATGAGTAGTACCCTATTGGACTCTTGGTGCATCAGACCGTGAAGAAGCGAATGGGGCGCATGGTCTGGTTATCCTGACCGTTGATCCTGTGGCACATGTGTATGACGATCTGAACCAGACATCTAGTGGAATCATGTGCAGATTCATGTGTTACACGTGTTCAGAATGACGTGGAAACACGGAAGCATGGAATCTGCTTTCCACCTGACTTTTGATAAGTTGCCAAAAAAATGTATTGATTTTTGGGCGGTATGGAGGTGATCATCCACCGTAAACGCCACATCCTGGCCGGTAAAATGTATTAAAACATGGTTGTAGATCAATCTTGGGGTGGAGTGAGGCCTTAAAATTACACTAATGAAATGATCACAGCCATCCAATTGTGGCCATCAAATGGATTAATTAATCATCGGATCCAATTCAATTTAAAAAAAAAATAATAATAATAATAATAATAAACAGTTGAGATCATCATATATATTTGGTTTTTGGTGAATGGATCATGTCCATAATGTTTTAATAAGTTATATAAAATAAAAACCACAGAAGAATCAGAGCGGTCGATATGTCCGAGTGGTTAAGGAGACAGACTCGAAATCTGTTGGGCTTTGCCTGCGCAGGTTCGAATCCTGCTGTCGACGCTTTATTTTTTTACTTTAATCTTTTCTAGTCTCGCTTCTACGAGGTGGGACCGTAGATGGGTGGGACCCACATTGAAGGATGGCTATAAATGGATGGTTAAAAAAAAAAAGTGAATGGTCCAATTCCCATTGGCAATGTAAGACAATATGTAGTAATGACCCATCTACAATTAGGTACGATCCCATCCTAATCATCCATCGGCTGCTATCAAATGGATGGTTACGAGGGGCCCAACTTCCATTGGCAAAGTCTGGACAATTTAGTTATGATCCATCAGCATCCATCCACAATTTTGGGTGGCAATGGGCCAGGTGGACCGACCCAACCCTGTATGAAATCTAGGGCTGGTGTCTGGCCAAAGCCAGCCCGTGCAATAATGAATGGCCCAGGCCCACTGGTTGAGTCAATCATTATGTGGACCACATTTTTTTTTTTTTAAAAAGGACAAATAATCTAATGGTAAGTAGTTCCCCTTTCAACGTGCATGTATATTCTAAGATACTGTTAGATCCGTGGTCATGGTTTATGCATCAAAACCATCTACATGATGGGACTCATCATAGGTGGAGAGGATGGCCCCGACCATTTTAAACCCTCGATCATTTCTCTTCGGCTGGCCTTGGTCTGGCCAGCCCTAGCTTTGGGCCAACGCCAGCCTTTATAGCTTAATTAGGGGCAGGGCCATAACTTAGGGACTTGGACCGGCCTGGCATGGCCATTTCCACCCCAGACACATATGATGAGTGGCTTGGATCTCATATGCACATGCCATGTTGTCATGGTATGCCCTCCACAGAAGGTGAAGTCATGTGAAGAGATGGTTGGATTTGGGGTTAAGCTTAACTATTATCTAAGGGACCACAACCTACACGTGTTTAGAAAAACTTTAAGATTGGAATATTTTAAATGATCATGTAACTCATTTCTTCATATTTAGATTCTCATAAATATAAATTGAGAATATATCATTCCATGAAAATGGTGTTTTCATTGTTTGTTTTTTATAATTTTTTTTTTTTGAAAATGCCCGTTTTTATTTATGCAAAAAGCCGCCCTGTAGATTCAACTCCTGCCTACACCTCTTCTAAAGCATAGGATGTTATTGATTTAATCTTATTCACTTTTCTTTTCCTAGTTGTGAAATATTCCAGAGGCACAATTTAAATGAGGGGAATATGCTTAAGATTGGAGTCACCATTAGCCAATCAAGCTATTGAATTTACAACCAACTAGAAATTGTAAAATTACTTTAGGGATCAAAAAATTGTGAAAAAAATCGATTTAAGTGACTCCTACAATTGGTCTGCGACTATAAGTTTTGGATAAGAGTCTTGGTGACAGAAGAGGAAGAGGTTAGGCACTCTCTTTTGCCCGCACGATATGCGGTCTCTACTTCACACGATTTTTAACTTTTAAGAGGATTTAATTAAGTTGCGGCATTATGTAACTAGTTGTGCTTCCCATACCCCTTCGAGAGGGTTGAGCACACAAAAAAAAAGACTCTAGCCTAACTGCTTAGAGTCAAATGACCCTGAGTAGGCATATATTATGTGAAATAAAAATAAGTTTAGTGGATAAAAATGAAATACAAGACCAGCCTTTCTTCGTGGATTTAAGACCCAAGCAAATAAATGCAATAAAGTAAAACAATGTAAGAAAAAGAAAATAAAATGTGAACTAACGTTAGAAGCAAATGGGAATGCGTGGAGTTAGAGTGCAATTTGCATTTGACTAAGATGTGAGAAGATAAGAAAGGTTGGACACCCTTTTGAATTTAAAATGGATGACCGAACATCCCAAATTCTAACCATACTCTGAATTTTACTAGCTTCACTTGTAGATGAAAAGCATGTGATTTCTTGAGTCAAGCAGGGTTTTGGAACCGAACAGAGGAGGTCTCACTCACGCATTGAACCTCTCTCTCTCTTCTCTACTTAGTTATGTCCCCTCTCCTCCCTCTATAATGGTAGTCATGGTGCTGAATTTATACATGGAGACCGTCGGCTCATGGTGGGCCAATGATTTGGCACTTATCCCCTCCTTATGGTTTTAACATCTAAGAGAGGGGAGCGAGATCTTGGTTAGGTAAAAAGCTTGTCAGGTGTCCGTCGGTGTGCGACAAGCCAATGACTTGTTTCTCTCTCTTAGGGCGTGTTTGATTCTGTGAAGTCCCGGAAAATACAGGTAAATGTGTAATTATTATTTCTTCAAGGATTTACCGCATCATTCCCAACACTTTGATTTGACCGCCCCTTTTATTGTTAAAACAGAGAATGCCAACGGATCATATTTGTGGGTCCCATCGTATGTTATGTCAAAGATCCACACCGTCCATTCATTATATCACTTAAATTTATGATATGACCCAAAAAATAAGGCATATCCAAAGCTCAATTCGACCACACGGAATGAAAAATGAAAATAAACACACATCGTTAAAATCTTCTCGGAACTGCTCTTTTGTTTGGTGTGGACCAGTTGAGTGTTAGACCAGCCTCATTTTTTCATCTAAAGCTTAAAAAAGTTATGGCAAAACTTTTGGATAAAATAGATATATCATATATATCATGGTGGGGCCCACAAATTTCAACTACCATTTTGGACTGGTTTTCAAGGCTAGAAATGGGATGGATTTTCAAACACAGGAAAAGAGTGATAATTACACATTTACCTGTATTTTTTCGGAGCTTCATAGAATCAAACACGCCCTTAAGTTAATCTTTTGTCATGATTAGAAGCTTTAGTGTATAACCCGCAGTTTTGTAAACCTTCGTATGCACATGTATTCATCCATGTATACATACATTCATTAGTTTGTGCAATATGTGATATTTAACATGTATGATCAACCTATTTAGTATAACCTTGATTTATATAATTAATGATTTTATAACTTTGTGTGTATATATATGTGTATATACACATCCACATTCACACCCACATAATTATTTATTTAACCTTAATCTAACATAAATCTAACCATTGATCACATAATAAATTTACTCGATCATAACTTGTGATTATAATATACCTGACAAATTTTAGGAGTACAAATTTTTTTTTAAATATTGACAAAAATTGATTATTAGGTGGGCCATCTAATAATTTAAACTAGATGTATGACGATCTGTCCATTAATATATCAATCCACTCCATGGATCATCCATCGAGACCATCTAAATTAGTGTTTGACCTTCAGATTGACATTTGGACCGTTGAAAGTTACCAAAGTAATGAACCAATCGCTTAAATTGTTAAAATTGATTAATTTAGTTTATGATCTATCTAATGTTCACCATTCACTTTATTTCATCTGTCATTAGTTTCAAGATTATATGATTTTCATAATTTTATCCTGAGTACAACTCTTGATCTTAGGCCAAGAGTGTGGACGGTTGTGATTTATTGAATTTCTAGCTTGATGTAATGAACCGATATGCAATTAAATCCTTTTAGTATGTTTATTATTCCTATATCTACTAATCCATTTGATTAGATCTTGTCTGAAACATGTGGAATTATGATTATCATGCGCATGCACATGGCCCATTATCATAATTTTTTAATATATTATCCATCATGAATATTTGATTGACAAAAGTGTTTTTTCCTAAGTATATGCATCATTAGCATCAAGACGACACTCTCTAATCGAATTAAATCACACTCGGATGGTGTCCACAAGCATGGCACGTATACACGTGTATGTATTCTCACTTAAAGAAATGAGTGAGTATCCACCAAATCGTTAAATTCCAAACGACAATCTTTCATCCTTAGATTCCAATTGTCCAACCCACAACGTACATTTAGTCCAGTCTCCATATAATCTAAATTGCCCATCATTATGACAATCTAATCAATCATCCAAAACTATCCAAGCCATCTAATTTATACAAGTTAAATTGTCCATCTCATCATGTAGATCCAAGCCGTTCAACCAATCCATTTGTCAACTCCGTCGTATCCAATCATCAGAGTCGTTCGTCTAGGCCACCCACTCAACACACTTTACATGGTAAGCTGACAACGTGTTCCTACATACCTTATTTGATAGAATGCATGAAAGCCCAATACAATATGAACATTGTGCATCATCTCCTCTCAACCCAGCAATCTGATCCACTAACCACGTTTGGGCTATCATTATAGTGAGACCCAAATGATCTAGATCGTCCACCATCACCTCCAAGGAAGTTTCAATGATAAGAAACTATCCCCCACTCTATTATTTGTTGTGCGACCCAACTTAGTTTTAGACTTGCTTCATTTTTTAGACCATACTCTTAACATGATCTATTGAAATTGATGAATGCAGTGAAATATTTCTCTCGAACAGCTCAATATAACCCACCTAGCTCTTTCCTTTCAAGAAATTCCAGTGAAAGGCTCCTAGAGTCAATCCACGTTGATACAACGAACCCTAGAAAACCTGACTTCTTTGTTGCCTTCCTTCTTATTCAAATCACACCAGGAGATTCAAACTCATTCAAATCATTCTCAGTCGTCCAAGAAGAATCTCAATGCTCCTTTAACTTCACAAATTACTTGAAGAACCGTAACCGATCGACGATCGATTCCCCATCTTCTGCGCAAACCATGTGCAATGGCCAAAACCTTCGAAACTGTAACCATTAATCATCTGAATCGTTCAAAACAAGATTTACTGCCTAGACATCCTCATATATCAATCAACTTAAATAACCAATCAATGCAACGTTATCATCACCATTTTTCTCGACATAACATTGTGGCAACCTGAAAATTTTAAATAAAAAATGCACCAAGTTAACATTATTAGAACTTAGAATCTTTACATCATTAAGCTTTTAGGGTTAATCTAAACCGTACATTTGCTTCGGACAGAAGAAATATGCATTAGAAAAGAATCCTCCAAAAACAAGAGGTCATCTTCCTCACCAAACAATACCAACCACACAATCTTATTTTGCCATGAAATTTAGAGCGAATTCGATCAATAAATAGACCATACGATTAATGAAAGATCATGAATACATAATCTAGAATCATATTGAAATCGTAATCACTAATCAAACGCTCAAATTTATTCCATTCGCAACTTGTTCTGTGCATAACTTGGCATAACTAGCCCTGTTGCAACTCAATTTTTTAAAAGTCATGAGAATGAACTGGTAGCTCTATAAAAATCCTATTAGATGCAAGGTATAGTCCACAGAATCAATGAAGAGAGTTCGAGAGAAAAAGAGATTGAGATCGAAAGAGAAGAATAGTGAGTCGTTGACTCGCTAGGTTGTAGGTTTCCATTGCCTTTTTGCTGGTGATACTAGAAGAGAGAAAGAAAAGAAGAAAAGAAGGGAGAAGAAAGAAAAGTAAAAGCGAGAGAGAGAGAGAGAGAGAGAGAGAGAGAGAGAGAGAGACTCATAGTTAAGTCGACTCACGGAGTCAACTTACTATTTAACTGCGTTTGAGCCAAACCTAGGGTTGAATCGAGCCTCATCTTCATCATATAAAAGGTAAGCTCCCTCCTAATTATTTGATTAAAAATATATAGTAGTTGTTGTAACGCCCCCAAAATTCGACACTCAAGTATATAACTCAAATCTCGAAATCAAGGGTGTTATGTAAATAATGAATGAACTCATCACACTCTCAACTGATACTTTTCTCTTTTCCATTCACATGGTACCAAAAATATAGAATCAAAATAAACCAACTTAAAATATTAAACCATAATTCCAGGAGTTCACTACATTATCCCAAACTATCTAACTAATGACCATCTAATGGGCCTTATTACATCAATACTTTCAAATTAACAAAATAAATCAATTCTCAAAAATCTTCTAGAGTATTCCCTCATCTGAAACCTGCTTCCTCGAAGTCTTCTAAATCATCACCTGTCACTACGGTTAATCGCATAACACTGCGTCAGCTATAAAAGCCGGTGAGTACTCTCATATAGTTTAGCACATGTAATTAGATATAGAAAATTCACTGGACCATTAAGTTACAAATCATTACAAATCCAATGGCAATTTTATCAAACCAAAATCTCTTAAACATGCACGTGATGCATGGTATGCAAGTATGCCTCAACAATCTCAATACGGTTATCAGTAGAACATCCAAGGCCAGTTTATAGTCGGGCCTACACTGTTTCACAACTGCAGAGTTGGTCTCCTGTACACACCAGGGAACTCACCCAACCTGCCAAAATCATCTGATATCCACCGGGTACGCTAGTATGGTATCTTGCATACACCGGGGAGCTTGACCAACCCGTCCACAATCGAAGGACTATCAGAAGGGTATATTGCACACACAGGGTGCCCAACCAGGGACTGTTGCACACACTTGGGCGCTCACCCAAACAATCATCAATGGGCCTATTGCACACACCAGGGTGCTCACCCTACGGTAATAACTGGAGTCCTCAAATCATGCTATGCATGAATCAAATCAGCATACTCAATCTTTTTCCAAGATAATTCAAAATCGGCACACACATGTACAACCCTAATCGGGTATCAAATTCATATGAAAAACATAATTTATAAACAAATAGATAATTCTAAATAACATTGATATAATTCACAAATCCAACCAAAACGAAACCAAATTTAAACTTCTAAAACGAGAGATTAAAATATAAACATAGAGAATTCAAAATTAGACAAAAAAATTCTAAACTAAAATTACAGGTGAAAAATCATATGAGATGTAACTCACAGTTTCAATCCTTCTTCTTCTTTCTTTCTTCTTTCCTTCTTCTTTCCTCTTCTTCTTCTTTTTCTTTCTTCTTCTTCTCTCCTTGCTGCTTGAAGATTGCCCCAGAAACGTAAATCATCCCCCCTAAAATCTCTCTCTCTCTCTCTACAAAGCCTCCCTCTCTCTCTCTCTCTCACTGCTCTATCTGACGAAGGGCAGGGAGAAGTCAGGGAGTTATATAGTGTTTTGGAGTCGTGAATAGGGAGGACACGAAGAAGGAATGGTCCCGGTTTGAGGTGGCTTGCGTCTTATGCAAGGAAAGAGAATGACGTCGTACGGCTGCGAAAGGCTTGCGTGGGTTCCCAGTTAGAGTCGAAAATCCATCTGGAGGGAAATGGATGGCCTAGATCAACGCCATACAACCCGAAAATCGGAGGTTTGGACGGTCAGCATTTACGGAAAGTCGATCCGCTGTTTGAGTTGGAGAATGACACTATTTCTTTCTGAAGATCTTTAACACATGATACCCGTTGGAAATCTAGGTTGGGCTCACACGAATACTCGGAAGAATTCTGGTCCGTCCATGCACAGCAACGGACAGGATCTTGGGATTCTTTGGTTGGAACGAAAATTTGGAGAAGATCAGACACGTAACTATTGACCGAGAAACTCAAGGATTTTGTGAGCGTCGGGGACGCGAATAGAATGGATGGTTTAGATGTGTCACACATGGCCCACTGACGGCATCGTGGATGGCTCGGACGGACAGCTCTCCTCGCTGTCACAGCAGACAGGGAAGAAGACGTTCCGCGTCTTCGATATACGCAGTCAACGCGTGTTGACCGACGCGCATAAGGTGCACGCAATGCACGTGGGTCCCACAGTGATGTATGTGGAAAATCCACACCACTCATCAGTTAGTTCACGTGGTTTTAAGGCATGACACAAAAAATGAGGCGGTTCCGAGATTAGATGGCCCACTTATGGCCCGATTTCTGATTAGGGTACTAGTAGGATGATCGGAGGGCTGGAATTTGACGTGTACGGTTAGATTAGGCCTCTAAGCTATTATATGAAGTTTTGCATGAAACGGATCGTCAGAAACTGGTATACTTAAAATCGTGTATATAATTTAAGTTTAACCAATGGCCTTCTCGTAATTATTGTAAATTTGTGAGTTTTATGAAATCTGACACCTCTACGCTGTTCTAGGGTTTATTTTGAGCGACTCTAATAAAGGGATCTTACATGAACTCCCTATAGTTGATTTATTATTAATTTATCAATATCATAATTCACATAAATTATAAAAAAAATTAATTAATTTGTTACTTTAATTATTTCGAAAACTTGGGTTATTACATTCTTCCCTCCTTAAGGAAATTTCGCCCCGAAATTTATTTTAAGGTAAGTTAAAGTGTTTCACAATATGATGGAATGTATAGTCGAATGTGTATATGGAATGTATATATGAAGTGTTTCGCACTATAATGAAAAAGAATTTCGTCTCGAAATTTACCTTATTGGTCGAATAGTTGTGGGTACTTTTCTTTGATTTCGTCTTCTCGTTCCCACGAGGCTTCGTCTTTTCCATGATTGCTCCACTGAACCTTGATCAGGGAAATCGTTTTGGTTCGGAGTATTTGGTCTTTTCGGTCCAAGATTCATATTGGTTGCTCAATATAGGTAACGTCTTCCCGTATTTCTAATGGTTGCCAATCAATCACATGGGATGTATCTCTTTCATATCTTCGCAACATACTCACGTGAAATACGTTATGCACGCTCCATAATTGTGGCGGTAGGGCTAGTCGATACGCCACTTTCCCCACCCTTGCCAAAATCTCAAAAGGTCCAATGTATCGTGGTACAAGTTTTCCTTTCTTCCCAAACCGCATTACTCCTTTCATAGGAGAGACCTTTAGAAATACATGTTACCCTTCAAAAAATTTTAATTCCTTTCTGCGATTGTCGGCGTAACTTTTCTGTCGACTCTGTGCTGTGCGGATTTGGTCCCTTATGATGTGTACTTTCTCCGTGGTTTCTTGTACTAATTCTGGCCCGAGTAGACATTTTTCTTCGACCTCGGCCCAGCAGCTCGGTGATCGGCAGGGTCTTCCATAAAGAGCTTCGTACGGCGCCATTGTGATGCTAGCCTGATAACTGTTATTATATGCGAATTCAATTAAGGGTAAGTGATCATCCCAACTTCCTTTAAAATCTAAGGCGCATAACCGAAGCATATCCTCGAGTATCTGGTTCACCCGCTCTGTCTGCCCATCAGTCTGGGGGTGAAAGGTCGTACTATAGTCGAGTGTGGTTCCCATTGCTTTCTGAAAAGTCTTCCAGAATCTAGATGTGAATCTTGAGTCACGGTCGGAAACAATCGATACGGGGACTCCATGCAGTCGTACTATTTCCTTGATATAAAGTTTACACAATTTATCCATTGAGTATGAAATACAGATCGGTATAAAATGTGCAGATTTGGTTAGTCTGTCCACAATCACCCATATCGCATCGTGGTTTCCCTGAGTTTTCGGAAATTCAGTTACGAAATCCATCGTGATATGCTCCCATTTCCACTGAGCGATAGGTAATGGTTGTAACAACCCTGACGGTTTCTGATGCTCAGTTTTCACTCTTTGACATGTGAGGCATTTAGACACGAAATCTGCTACGTCTCTTTTCAGATTATTCCACCAGTATTGTCTTCGTACATCACGGTACATTTTTGTGCTTCCCGGATGGATAGTAAATCTTGATTGATGTGCCTCACCCAATATTTCCTCCTTTAATTTTGCGATGTTTGGGACGCATAATCTTCTTTGGTTTCTAATTCCTCCATCTGTTCCGATATTCCAGTTGAGTGTATCTCCTTTTGATGCTTCCTTGATTTTAGCTTGTAGCCATGTGTCATGTTTCTGAGCTTCTATAACTTTGTTCACCAGTGTAGGTCGAATTACCAAACTGCTGAGATAGGAATTTTCTCCTCCCGATTTCAGTTCAAAATCATAATTCTTTATAGCATCGATCATCCTCCATTCCTTCATGGTCATACAAGCTGCAAGTCGATGGTTCTTCCTACTTAATGCGTTGGCTACCACATTTGCCTTGCCTGGGTGATAACAGATATCAAAATAGAAATCTTTTAAATACTCTACCCATCGCCTCTGACGCATATTGAGTTCCTTCTGATCAAATAGATATTTCAAGCTCTTGTGATCCGTATATAACTCAAATTGTTCTCTACAGAGATAATGTCTCCATATTTTTAGGGCAAACACCACTGCTGCTAATTTTAAATCATGAGTTGGGTAATTTCTTTCGTGATTCTTCAGCTGCCTAGATGCATAAGCGATAACCTTACCTCCTTGCATAAGGACACATCCTAATCCTTGGTAGGACGCATCGGTATATACCACGAACTTCTCTCCTTCAACCGGTATTGTGAGAACTGGAGCAGTCGTCAGTTTTTCTTTTAATTCACGAAAGGCTTTCTCTTGCTCTTCTTCCCATCGGAATGGTATCCACTTTCCAATTAAATGAGTCAATGGTTTTGCGATTTTTGAAAACCCCTCGATGAACTTTCCGTAATATCCCGCTAGTCCCAGGAAGCTGCGGACCTCTGACACATTCGTGGGCTGCTCCCATTTCACCACTACCTCAACTTTAGAAGGATCAACTAATATTCCTTTTTCCGACACTACGTGGCCCAGGAATTTCACTTCCCTCTGTCAGAAATCACATTTCTCAAATTTAGCGTATAATTGATGATCCCTAAGAGTTTGCAGACAGATTCGTAGATGCTCCTCATGTTCTTCTCACGACTTCGAGTAAATCAAGATGTCATCTATAAACACTATAACGAAATGATCCAAGTAGGGTTTGAAAACCCGATTTATTAGGTCCATAAATACTACGGGGGCATTCGTCAACCCGAACGGTATTACCAGAAATTCATAATGTCCGTAACGTGTCCTAAAAGCGGTCTTAGGTATATCTTCCTCTTTGATACGAAGTTGGTGGTACCCTGATCGTAAATCAATCTTGGAAAAGTACTGGGCTCCCCTCAATTGGTCGAATAAGTCATCAATTCTGTGCAGAGGGTATTTATTCTTGGTGGTGACTTTGTTTGTCTTCCTGTAATCAATACAGAGTCGTAGGCTACCGTCCTTTTTCTTCACGAATAGGACAGGCGCTCCCCATGGTGAGACACTGTGTCGAACGAAGCCTTGCTCTAGTAGTTGTTCGAGTTGGTCTTTTAATTCTTTTAATTCAACAGGTGCCATTCGGTATGGTGGTATCGATATAGGCGTAGTTCCCGGCAGCAGGTCGATACAAAAGTTTATTTCACAACGAGGCGGTAATTTCAGCACTTCGTGAAATACTTCGTGAAATTCATTCACAATAGGAATTTGATCAATGCTACCCTTTTGGGGTTCATCATCTATAAGGATTGCCAAGTTTCCTAATTCATTCCATTCCTTAGTTCCATGGAATTGTACGCTCGGTTGTCCGGGGACCAAGAACGTTATTGTTTTCTTGAAACAATCGATCTTGGCATGAAACGTAGCAAGGAAGTCCATGCCCAAAATCATTTCGAACCCTTGCATTTCCATTACAACTAAATCGGCCAACAGTTTCCATTCCCCAATGGTGATGGGACAAGATTTACATACTTGACTTAAAACTACTGATTTCCCCACGGGTGTAGCCACCACAAGTTTCTCTATTAACAGTGCAGTAGGTAAGCCTAATAATTTGACAAGAGATGTGGAGATAAATGAATGAGAGGCGCCGGAATCAAATAAAGTTTTCACCGAAGAGGCATAAATGAGTAATGTACCTTCCACCATATTCTTGTCTGCGGCTACATCGGCATCAAGATTTTCTTCTGGCTCGTCTTCTGGAGGAGCTACAGCAAAGACCCGTCCTTGTGTTACCTGCCATAACGCTTGACTATTCTGCCTTGTTTGTTGTTATGTTTGCGACCTTACTTGAGTCTGGGGGTAGGGTGCCTTTGGTTGCGAGGTTTTGGGTGTCGAATCAAATGGTTGCGTCCTTGCATAAGTTTGTTGTCCAGGTCTCTGATCTTGTGGTTGACGACGGGGTTGGGGGCAAGTACGTGATATGTGCCCTTCTATTCCGCAGTTATAGCATGTGACCGGAAAGTTTTGTCGTTGTTGCGAGTGTGTTGGAGGTACTGCAGGTGTAGTCCTTTGTCTTTTCTCCTGATTTGAAGGAGATTCTGATATCAATTTCTGTTTAGTGCCCACCCCTCTCTTTGGTTCGCGATTTTTCATAATGTCTTCAAAATCTTGTTCGATGACTAGTGCTTTGTTTACCACCTTGGAATATTTTCGAAGTTCGAAAGGGACTACTCTGGTATGGAGGGGAGTCTTCAATCCTTGAACGAATTTTTTTGCTTTCTGTTTATCATTAGGAATGAGATGGGGTGCAAAACGCGATAATTCAGTGAACTTAGCTTCATATTGACCGACAGTAAGATTCCCCTATTCTAAATTCATAAATTCGGCCACCTTTCTATCCTTCACACTTTCAAGAAAATATTTTTGGTCGAATTTCTCACAAAATTTTTCCCATGTCCATACTTTGCTTGCAGAGGCTGCTCTTTTGGTTGCCTTCCACCAGCGATCTGCTTCTCCTTCTAACATGTATACTGCTAAGACCACTCTGTCTTCATCGGTACACCTCATTCCATCAAAGAGTTTTTCCATTTAATTCTTCCAGTTGTCTGCCTCCAGATAATCAGTTTGCCCTTTAAAGACGGGTGGTCGAAGTCTTCTGAATCTCTCTAATACATCTCCCCCTCCACCGCCTTGTGGAGTCGATATTTGGCGTTGATTTATACTGTTATTCGTTGTCTGTACTTGTTGACAGAGGAGAGATGCTATGTCACCTAAAATATTGTATAGCCCCACTATTGATTGTTCGTCACCTGGTACGTTAGTTGTAGATGGAGTAGCTTGACTCTTCCTTTTAGGCGGCATGATCTACATTTAGTAGAAAATAACTTTAGTACTCCTTAAAATATTAGATCGCCCAAGTATACACGCATGAATTATTCCAGTAATAATAACTAAGTTAGTCACCCTTTGACCTAGATAGGTTATGTCACTCCATATGTTTGTTTAATGGAGGTTTCGCAAGAAAATCGGGTGGCTGGACAGGCAGTTACTCTACAATTTATTTCTACCAAACCATATATCCAATCGACTTGAAATTTGGAATAGATGTTACTGACTTCAAGGTGTATCACCAGAAAAATTTTCAGCTTAAAATATCTACAAATTCTTAGGTTTTCTCCCCAATGAAAGTAGTAATATGTTGCTATCCAGCAATAAATTTCACGTTTCTCAGTCTACTTCTAGAATATTTAGAATTGTTCTATAATTCCGTTTATTCTGAAATTTTGCAGGGATACCCATGGGTATGTTACTGACCTCCAGAAAAATTTTGAAAATTTTTAGGCTTGTATTATGTCATAGGTGATCATAGGTATGTATCTGGTCCATAATTTTAGTCCTATATGTGAAAATTAAGGGAAAAAATTCAACAATATCGATTTTTTTTTTTTTTTTTGTCAATCCACTTGTTGTGATTTTGTGGAATGTCTTTATAATCCTAAGAAAGATCACAGAGGTTTAAAAATTTTAATTTCGATTACTTATGATTTAGCAAAACTCTCACTAAGGTGGAAATTCACTTCTCATGGTACCTAGGTACATGTGTCTAAGTTCAACGGCTATCCTAAAAGTGTTTGGGAGCCTATGTTTAGAGCTTCTACATTCATGAAGCTACCCTATATCCTAAACTTTAGTGGATTTTTTTTTCCAAGGCACAATTTATCTCATTCCTATTCTCTGATACTAACTGTAACGCCTCCAAAATTCGACACTCAAGTATATAACTCAAATCTCGAAATCAAGGGTGTTATGTAAATAATGAATGAACTCATCACACTCTCAACTGATACTTTTCTCTTTTCCATTCACATGGTACCAAAAATATAGAATCAAAATAAACCAACTTAAAATATTAAACCATAATTCCAGGAGTTCACTACATTATCTCAAACTATCTAACTAATGGCCATCTAATGTGTCTTATTACATCAATACTTTCAAATTAAAATTCAAAATAAATCAATTCTCAAAAATCTTCTAGAATATTCCCTCATCTGAAACCGCTTCCTCGAAGTCTTCTAAATCATCACCTGTCACTACGGTTAATCGCATAACACTGCGTCAGCTATAAAAGCCGGTGAGTACTCTCATATAGTTTAGCACATGTAATTAGATATAGAAAATTCACTGGACCATTAAGTTACAAATCATTACAAATCCAATGGCAATTTTATCAAACCAAAATCTCTTAAACATGCACGTGATGCATGGTATGCAAGTATGCCTCAACAATCTCAATACGGTTATCAGTAGAACATCCAGGGCAGTTTATAATCGGGCCTACACTATTTCACAACTGCAGAGTTGGTCTCCTGTACACACCAGGGAACTCACCCAACCTGCCAAAATTATCTGATATCCACCGGGTACGCTAGTATGGTATCTTGCACACACCAGGGAGCTCAACCAACCCGTCCACAATCGATGGACTATCAGAAGGGTATATTGCACACACAGGGCGCTCAACTAGGGACTGTTGCACACACTTGGGCGCTCACCCAAACAATCATCAATGGGCCTATTGCACACACCAGGGTGCTCACCCTACGGTAATAACTGGATCCTCAAATCGTGCTATGCATGAATCAAATCAGCATACTCAATCTTTTTCCAAGATAATTCAAAATTGGCTCACACATGTACAACCCTAATCGGGTATCAAATTCATATGAAAAACATAATTTATAAACAAATAGATAATTCTAAATAACATTGATATAATTCACAAATCCAACCAAAACGAAACCAAATTTAAACTTCTAAAACAAGAGATTAAAATATAAACATAGAGAATTCGAAATTAGACAAAAAAAAAATTCTAAACTAGAATTACAGGTGAAAAATCATATGAGATGTAACTCACAGTTTCAATCCTTCTTCTTCTTTCTTTCTTCTTTCCTTCTTCTTTCCTTCTTCTTCTTCTTTTTCTTTCTTTCTTCTTCTCTCCTTGCTGCTGGAAGATTGCCCCAGAAACGTAAATCCTCCCCCCTAAAATCTCTCTCTCTCTCTCTCTCTCTCTCTCTCTCTCTCACTGCTCTATCTGACGAAGGGTAGGGAGAAGTCAGGGAGTTATATAGTGTTTTGGAGTCGTGAATAGGGAGAACACGAAGAAGGAATGGTCCCGGTTTGAGGTGGCTTGGGTCTTATGCAAGGAAAGAGAATGCCGTCATACGGCTGTGAAATCCATCTGGAGGGAAATGGACGGCGTAGATCAATGCCATACAACCCGAAAATTGGAGGTTTGGACGGTCAGCGTTTACGGAAAGTCGATCCGCTGTTTGAGTTGGAGAATGACACCATTTCTTTCTGAAGATCTTTAACACATGATACCCGTTGGGAATCTAGGTTGGGCCCACACGAATACCCGGAAGAATTCTGGTCCGTCCATGCACAGCAATGGACAGGATCTTAGGATTCTTTGGTTGGAACGAAAATTTAGAGAAGATCAGACACGTAACTATTGACCGAGAAACTCAAGGGTTTTGTGAGCGTCGGGGACGTGAATAGAATTGACGGTTTAGATGTGTCACACGTGGCCCACTGACGGCATCGTGGATGGCTCGGACGGACAGCACTCCTCGTTGTCACAGCAGACGGGGAAGAAGACGTTCCGTGTCTTCGATATACGCGGTCAACGCGTTTTGACCGGCGCGCATAAGGTGCATGCAATGCACGTGGGTCCCACAGTGATGTATGTGGAAAATCCACACCACTCATCAGTTAGTTCACGTGATTTTAAGGCATGACATAAAAAATGAGGCGGTTCTGAGATTAGATGGCCCACTTATGACCCGATTTCTGATTATGATACTTGTAGGATGATCGGAGGGCTGAAATTTGACGTGTACGGTTAGATTAGGTCTCTAAGCTATTATATGAAGTTTTGCATGAAACGGATCGTCAGAAACTGGTATACTTAAAATCGTGTATATAATTTAAGTTTAACCAATGGCCTTCTCGTAATTATTGTAAATTTGTGAGTTTTATGAAATCTGACACCTCTACGCTGTTCTAGGGTTTATTTTGAGCGACTCTAATAAAGGGATCCTACATGAATTCCCTACAGTTGATTTATTATTAATTTATCAATATCATAATTCACATAAATTATAAAAAAATTTAATTAATTTATTAATTTAATTATTTCGAAAACTTGGGTGATTACAGTTGTAATATGATTTTAGCAATTCATTGAGTCAATTCACTGAATCAATATTCTAACCTATTGAAATTCGAATATAGAGCACCAAGAACCTTAATATAATAGACATAGAACCAATATGTATAATTTTATAAAGAGATCTCATTGATTCGCATTGAAATTCCAACTGAGTCGCATCTAGTCTTACTGAGTCAAATTGAATCTAAATGAGATCAAACTTTGATCATATGCACATAATTTTCAGCAACATTTCAAACCATCTTGCACCTTTTTAAGTGGGTGATCCTCCTAATTTTTATTATTTTTATTTACAATTATTATGATGAATTTACTTCATTTGTACGTAATGTTGATATGAATTATTTACGAGTTACGCATTAGTAATTCATATCCTACGTGAACCTTATATGCATCTTTAAATTTTAGATATTTGTAGATTATTTTTAGTTTAAGTATGAATAGGAAAATGAATTGGATATAATGTTAAATTAGTTATGCAATTATGTTATGATTTAAGTTGAATTTGATGTTTTCATGAACATGAAAAGATTACATGGGTTGCACTGCCCTGAGATAAAAATGAACACGATACCATATCCTAAACTTCCTAAAAGTATATGCACAGGTGCTCTGCTTTAGAATATCTTAAATGAATACAGTGCTCTGTCTTGAATTTTCTAAAAGCCATGACACACAATTTTATTTTCGATGTTGAGTACTACGTGTTTGATGTATATGTTAATTATGAGTTCATTCGTATTTATATTATATATCTGCTTAACTCAGAAATTTCAATGATTGAAGGAATGTGATTCTATTAGACCGTTGTGCTCGCCCTATTCTAAATATCTCTTCAGGTGCCAAGTTAGATACTTCAAGCATGTAGATCTCTTTCGTTGGAGCTTTGGATATATTGAGCTTAGTTTAATTTTCAATTACCAATGTAATAGAAAAGTTGTATTAATTCATTTAATGTAATATAATAGTTTGATTTTCAATTGTTGATGTATGACTAGTGAATAATAGTTTGTATTAAAATTTAATTCATTAAAAGTTTCCTCTATTTTATACTCATTTTCTTTTGAAATAGATAATTGTGTTTATTAAGTTAATATCAATATATTCTAGTTCACATGCTTGGTATTCGTGTCTTGATTCGCTTTACTTAAATATCTAAATTTTGGGGCATGACAGTTCACGTACACTTATAAATTTAGGGTAATGTCTCTATAAAATAAAAAAATTATATCATAAAATTCATTATGGGTGGAGAGGATATTACATTTTTTTAATTAGAATATTTCATATATTTATTTAAGTTACTTTTTTCTTTATAAGGTTGATCCTATATAATAGGCTAGAGCCAAACCTTATTAACTCGATTAGGTCTAGGATTTAACTAGGACTAGGGTTAAGGCATAGGGGGCCTGGTCTATTGCCACCCCTACGTGTAGAGAGAGAGAGAGAGAGAGAGAGAGAGGCCGGCAATGGATATCCATTTACTTAATTAGCCGACATTATTGACCCTCAAAAAAATTAGAAATATATCAAATTTTCACCGATTCAAAAAATTATACCTGATTGTCTAACTACCTGACTTCTAATCAGGTCAGATGTAGATATTACCATATCCTTATCCACTTACCCGATTACTCGAGGGTACTTTCATAATTCATAGTTCAACTAACTAATAATATTTTTCATTAAAATATTAAATATTTATGTGTGATATATTAAATTTACGATGTTAACCAACATTAATGTGGATGATGAGGTTGATATGGTGACTCTTATTATTAATTGACTTTACCTTTTGTTAAAGTTGATAAACTTTTGTATAAATACTTTAGAACTTATAAATGGATATTAGTTAATTATATTATGTTACTATTTTTTACTAATTTATCAGGAGTTTATCCATGTTAAAATTATTTTTTAATATAGAATTATCTAATTATCCAACTTACAGTTAACTTCTTTGAACAATATCCATATCCAACTTATATTTGACTTCTTTGTATAGTATTCGTTGACGTATTCGTGTCCAATGTCAAACTTTTCATATAGCATTCAATTACATCTTTGTATTCAATATCCAAGTCAAATATCAGACACAGATATTCCAATATCTGACCCATTTTTAATCCTCGAAAGGAGCGCGACATGTAGAAAGAATATGCTAACTACTCGTAAAGGGAGAATAGGTGAGGGTTAATATGCAGTGCTACTTGCATTAAAATTTTAAAATAGTCGAGCAAATCTATGCCACTAATGGGCAAATGAATAAAATTTGAATAGTTAGTTACTAAGCGGCCTCATACATTTAAATTATTAAAAATATATATATAAAAAATTACCTACTTAATATAAAATTTTCATTTCAGTACCTTTTTTTAATGGTTTTCAATAAGCTACCCAACTTATCATTAAAGTACCTTCACAGTTTTTTAACCGAATTGGGATCGACCCTGCGAGCAAAGAGGTTTGGGGTTTGAAAGGGCCTTACCCTGATATTTATGTAAAATCCATCTTAACCATTCGGTGTGTCACCCCTTGTTAGGCATAGGGCAAAAAAATTAGCTGCATCTATGATTTAGGTGAACCACACAATTGAAAACAATATATAAGGCAACATTCACCCTTATAACTACTTCCCTTAGTGTGGTTGTAATACCGTAAACTTTTTAATACCCAAGTATTAAAAGTTCTTGGGTATTACCATGAAAATCTAATTTAATATATATGTGTGTATGAACATACATAACCTATAATGTACATCATAACTCGATAATTCATAATATGTCCATCTTAACCGTCTGATTCTGATATATGACAACCTACGACGTACCCATAAAGTTTTTGATCAATATGCCTTTCATTGACCCCTTAATTTCTCAACGTACTTTTACCTCACTAATGATTATTTAACTCACAATCTAAATCAAACTATTGAGACATGTGATATTGCATCTAAATACTCCAAATCAATCTCATTACAAAGATGAACCAATCTCTCAATTTTTATCCTAAATCTATTTGTACAATCCTCCAACTTAATCTTAGATTTGGTTCATTCATACAATCGACCCCAAGATTATCTCGTATACTCAATCATATATGATCCAGTCGTTGGAAAGACTCTTCATCTATATATCGAGCTATCCAACCATTGATTTTTAAAATGGACCATCACATTATCATGAAACTGTACACCTTCGGTAAATAAATTCTGGTCTAACCGTTGATCTAAGAGATTGACGAACCATCTATACTCAGATATCCTAGAAACTTCATGGAGTTCACAATTTATATTTTTAAAGGTGATTCAACCATTCCTTTGGATCAAGCTTTCTTAACTTTATAACAAAAGAATATTCCATTTAAAGTTATCATTAAATAATCTAAATCATACATTGAGTGGGTCGTTGGACAATATAACCAGTGATCAGTTTCATGTTATTTCTGAGTTGCTTCATGTATAAATTTGATCTAAAACATCAGCACGCTTATGTGCATGCGAACTAAGTCAGCAAGCCCACCCAACGTGCACAAACATGTTTAAACATAAATCGCGGAGCTTGATGTAACTATAAATCTGGAAGATGTCTTATTCATTACATCTAGATAATTTATCTGTGTCATCGCATTCATCAATTATTCGATCCAAACCAGCATGAATACAAGCATGCGTGACCAAATGAAAACTTTCATTTTCACTTCTCCATTTCTTCTTCCATCAAACTTATGATCCATGTGCACCGACCTCCAGATGATCCAAGCCGTTAATCAGGAAAATCTCAGCCCTCTAATCATGAGAATGTCATCAATTCCATCCGCCTCTATTAGCATAGCTACTCGAAACAAACAAATACACCCCACGTACGATTATATTTTTAAAATTGAAAAGGTGAGTATTCTCTTCCATTCAAAGCAAGCTTTCTATAATCTGAAAGATCCTCTGAATTATCTTGACCGTCCAAATAATCGACCAAAACCGTCCATTTGTTTCTCAACTGGAAGAGATTACTGTGAACTAAAGTCACGCCCGAAATCATTTTTAACATAGAAAATCGATTTTGAAATGAAAACTTTCATTTTTCGTCCCCATTCGAAAACTAACAAACCACAATCTGTAGGATTCATCCGAGATTAGTCTCGACCATCCAAATTAAGTTATCTCGGTCATCCGATAACGTATAAAGAACTGTATTTAATTTAGAAATTTTTAGTTTCTCTTCTACGTTCGATAAAAAATAACAACAATTTAATCTTATCCATCTGACAACGTTCCTTCAAGCGCAAGGAAGGAAACCACATCATCTTCTTGATTTTTTCGATCAAGTACTGTAAATGGCTGAAACTCTTTCTTGTAAACTCACCGATTGAAAAATTCTAAAGCTTTAAAAAATGGTGTCCACAAGCTCCAGTGGGTTAATCTAGACCATTCATGAGCATTAGGATGAAGAAAAATCCAACGGCTAAAGACCTGCCATTATCATGGGTCTTCTCTGCCAATAACCTCCGACCATAGGATCTCGTGCAACTAACAATCCAAAAATTCAAATTGTTGAGTGTAAGGCCCACCTGATCATCATTTAATCAATGAAATCAAATCAAAATTTATCTCTAAAAAAGATTGGAAACTTGGATCGAATCCAGCATTACTACAATGTTATCACAAAATGCGTCGAGTCGGTGCTATGTCATTACATAAAGAAACGTCTGAAGTCTATTAGAAGCAACTAAGAGGACTATAAAATCCCTCTCGACTAGAGAGAGAGTAGAATGTGAGAAGGGAAAGAGAAATACGTGAGAGAAAACGGTCGAGTTCAACTCACTGTATCGTTGACTCGTTGTGGGTTGTTTCTATCATCTAGATTCTGATCATGGGTGAGAATAAAGAAAAAAAGAAGAAGAAAAGGAGAAAGAAAAAGAAGAAGAAGATGAAGAAGAAAGAGAGAGAGTTGTGAATCAACTTAAACTAAGTTGACTTATTTCGCTTAAGCCTAACCTTTGATTAAGTCCATCATCTCTACTGGATATGGAATTAAAGCAGCTGAGAATAAGAAAAAGAACAAAGGAGAGTGAAGAAGAAAGAAAGAAAGAGGAGAGAGGATTTG
Organism: Liriodendron chinense; assembly: GCA_003013855.2. Taxonomy (NCBI): domain Eukaryota; kingdom Viridiplantae; phylum Streptophyta; class Magnoliopsida; order Magnoliales; family Magnoliaceae; genus Liriodendron; species Liriodendron chinense. Next base: position 2,334,456 of record ML058559.1, on the reverse strand, counting down.
TGCATGTTTAGGTCAAATAGTTAAGTTCGGACAAAATCAACTCATTGTCGAGTTAACTCAGTAAGTCTCACCGAGTCTAATAATAAGAGAAATATGATTTGGCTCCATTTCAGCCTAGCTACATCGGTGGGTTTCTATTTAGCTATAGGTTCGAGTTTTCACATCGGATCACAATCGAGTTCGAAATTGAGTCAACACGGGTGATCAAAGTATGTTGATTGTTAGGGTTTATTATTCAAAATCAACTTCTAGATTATTTGGTTTTATACCTATAAAAGGTTAATATTCTTAAATTTCATGTCTAGATTTAACTATTTTGGGTTGAAGCAAGTCGGGCTTGGGTTTGGCTGAGTTGAGTTAAGCCAAGTCACATAACAAGGTAAATTAAACTCTTGTGTACTAGCTTTCTAGATCAAGATTAATCTAAGTTAATGGATTTTAAATCTTATTGTATTGTGGAATATATAGTTTTTTTTTCCCAAATTCTCACCTTTAGATCTATCTCGATTGAGTAGCATCCGGGTCAAGTTTACATAAGATTAAGATGATCTGATTCGTTCCCCATTCAAATTTGATTAAATTGATTAGACTTGATTTTAAAGCCGTACACATCTTCTAAACCACATTTGAGCGAAATCTAATTTAAGTGTGAGGATTCCCTTCAAGCTTTCCACTTAAGTTTTTTAGTCTAGTTATAATTTTTTTAGAGAATCATTGTTCAATTGAAATGTTGATATCATGTGACTGGATCTCTTAACTTGTATAATCTACATGTTTCTCAACTCTAGCATGCTTAATATCATGTGATTGAAACCCTTGATTTGTATAATCTAAATGTTATACAAACTCGTGTATGCTTAATTTCATTTAAGTATGAATTTAAGGTTTGTATTAATTCATATGATGGCAATAGTGACCTTCTATATGTATTATTTACTTAGTGATAGAAAGTGAAAACGGTTCATGTGGAGAAGAGAATTAATGTAGTGTATATGTTGACCAATATACATTGGGATGTAGTTTTGATTAACCACATTAAGAACTTGATTCGAGATACGATCCATGTTGAAGGTCTGTTTAGAATTTATTTATTGAAATGTTTATGTATTGAATGGATACAAACACACTTATTTGAATCATAGTTTGTCTACTTTAATATGGACTTGATACCTTAATGATTTAAGTTTGAAAATCATATAAGATTCACAAGCCATGATGTCAATGTATGTCCTTAATGATTCCCGACTAGTGGGGTCTATGTACGTTTATTGTGATTTTTGAGTTATTATTTATGACTCCCATTTAAAGCCAAAGTATGTCACATGGGATATTCGGATCATAATGCTAATATATATTCTTAGTGATTCTGACTAGTGAGATCGATGTATGTCTCTTGTGATTCCGGATAATTGCATGGTAGATAATTTGTTGTGTATGTGTTAACCTTGAACGAATTTATATTTACAATGATATTTACATTGATCATATAAAAAAAGGAAAATTCATAATTAGTTGTGTGAAAAATGGATTAATAAAGGGCCGGCTAATCATGCATTCATAAGACCTTTGACGTCGATGTACGTCACTTGGGATTCTCGAACCATAAGATCGATTATGTCCTTTGTGATTCCTGGCTGGTGGGGTTGATGTATGTTTTTTGTGATTCTCGGGTCACTGTTTCATGGCTCCTGCATGAGGTTAGTGTATATCACTTGGAATTCCTGGATCATAATGCTGAAGTATGTCCTTGTGATTCCCAGCTAGTGAAGTTGATGAATGTCCCCTGTGATTCTCGGATCATGTCGCAGTAGTCATTGCATCATAGGTTTTACTTACAAAGTTTCAGATGGATGTATATCCTTGATCTGATGCATTTTATGCATACACGCATTAAGAAAGATTCACATTTGTGAAATGTTTGTTGCATTATTTATCTCTATTTTTATAGACTATACTTAACTATGAATGATGGATGTGTGATCTTAGGGGACAATTTTCACTAAGTTGGTCATTCACTCTTTTAGTGTTTGAACATACAAACAAGTTATGCAGGAGCTAAAAGGATGCTATGATGTGGTAGAACACTTGGAGCTTAACCCACAAATAGTTTATGTTTATTCTTTAGCAGGACTTATATATTTACTTCAATTTGTAATAAGTCCCCAACTAAGTGGACATGTTATTTAATTTATTTGATGTTTATAATTTTTTTTTTTACAAAGTTTGATTATTTATACTTTTGTATAATGAATATCATACAAATGCGAAAGACCCTTGAATTTATGATTTTTGTCACCGATACTTGGGTGCTGGGTTTTAGGGTGTCAATGGCCCACTTGAATCGTAAACGAAATTTAATTTTAGGAATCATACCTAAATTTTGTTGTAGTATCTAATGGTTGGAGTGGATTTCATGCAATCATTAAGTTTGACCCTATAAAAATTAAGGGTGGACGTCTCCATCCCATCTATTTTCTTTGGTGTGTCCCACTTGAATCACAAGTTTGCCTGACTTTCTAGCACAAGGCCTTACGTGGAATTACACATTTGATGATTAGAGTAAATTTCGCATACACATCAAGGTGGGCCCAGAAAAAATCAAGGGTGGGTGTCCTGTCCCTTCTCTCAATTATTCAACGTTGATGAATTAAAAAAGAAATTTTGAGGACTAACACAGTTGATTTTTATGGGGCCCACCATGATGCGTGTATGAGATTCACTCAAACATTAGATGTGCAATCCCTCATTAGGCACAACGCCAAAAAATTAAGCCAACTCGTGATTCAAGTGGGCTGCATCAATGGAAATAGTTAGCAGAGAGACATCAGTCCTTGATTTTTACATGGCCTACTATGATGATTGTATGAAATCCACTTTAACCATTAAATACCACACTAAAATTTAGGCCTAAGGAAAAAAAATAGGCCCATCCACGATTAAGGTGGGCCACACCAAGGGAAATAATTTAGAGGGTGAGTGTTGTGTCACATATTGCTTCCAATTGTGTGATCCATTTAAATATGAATCATTGGGTCCCCGACATATACGCATAGTGAAATTGAGAATAAAATAATTTTAATTAAAGGACCCATCTCAGAAAATCCTGAATGCAACAACATTTTCTAAATCAAAGAACATACATAGATGGTTGTGATCATACCTGGATGTGATTAATCGCATAGACAAAGTTTTTGATGCTGAAATGTCGAAGCTGATCTCTTAAACCGAGTTTTTCTTGATCCATAAAAAATGAAAGGGAGTCTAAGGAGAAAACACATTTTCCCTCTAATATGGGTTACGAAAATATGTTAACCATCCACACAGATATACTACATAGAATGATGAATCAGGGTGATAATGGTGACAGTGGGAGGGGAGTGGATCTCCCTCTCATATCTTCCCTTCCCTTTGGATAAGAAGGGCATCCAGAGGGAGCATCCAAGCTCTCTCTCTCTCTCTCTCTCTCTCTCTCTCTCTCTATATATATATATATATATATATATATATATATATATATATATATATATATATATATATATATATATAGTGTTTACCCTCTTTAATAGGATCATTAAATAAGGAGTTAGGTTTTAACTTAAGAGGTGCACTTAATATAGTATTTCTCTACCCTATGAATTTTCATGTATCTTATTTTGAAGAAAGTCCATTAATTTGTCTCTATTATGCATATAATTGTGATTTAATCACTCCATTATCAAGGCCATTCACTTATGATCTAGATTCCATATCGATAATGAAGTGGATCATTAGATCTGCTCAAATCATCATCAAGTGTGATTATAACATTTTTAATAGTTAAATAAAACTTTAATGGTTTAAAATCTTTTAATGTCAATTAAAACCTTTCAAATGCTGGAGCTAGTGGAAAAACCACATGATGAATTCCTGATTTAACCAAATCTCGTCCTAAACAACTTCCATAGTAAAATTAGTGAATCTTTTGTGAGTCCGTATAAGAATCAATGAATCTTTATAGATGTACTCAGCTCACCCACTTTTAGTGGCCTCTATGTAGCCTCGTAAAATGAGCTAAAGCCACTTAGTTAAGATCCAAGACCTTCACACGTCCTCAGCTCTAAGAATTAATTAATCAATGTCCGTACTCAAGTCCATGATCACGTGATTACAATCTAGGCAATGCCCCCTAGATTGTTGACTTGAAGCTCAACCACCAACGCGAGTATCCAAGGGGCCATACCGGGATCCCATATCAATTGCACTAGGATCCTAATATGGCCCCTTGGATACTTATGTTGGTTTTGATGACCAACTCTTCATGACCAGCTCTAAGTTGGTTTTAACGGTAGATACTTTTTGTCCTAACCCAAGTTAGTATTCTAACACAAGATGACTATACATCTCTAAGATCGATGTCCACAGATGTGTCTTAAGAATTTGTGACTGTCATGGTTCACTTGAGTACTGAGATCCATAGAACATAAATCTCCTCGATCAATAGCCATTGTGTCCAATCTCAAATTCCCTAGAACTAGAGGACGTATCGTGTACTCTTCACTTGACTTAATGAATACAAGATTAATATTATACTATATATGTCTAAGGTATATAACACATATCCAACTAAAACCCATAGTCATCAAAATTAACATTTCATATTGGGCCAATCACATCTACATGCCCAGTGGGCGAAGGTGCATATTGGTTTTCTAGGACACCAACTCGAACATGAATGAGGCTATTTTTTTGGCTGGACCTACATGAGGTGATACACTTGGTTGTCAAGGTGGATTTCACATAAACATCGCAGTAGGGACCGCCCAAGCCACCAATTCCTTTCCCAGCATGGCCATCCCCAAAATAAAAAAAAATAAAAAAAATCAATGGAAAGTACTCCAATGATAATTGTCTAAATTATTGGAGTTCAATTAAAATATTTTTAAGAAAGATACCAAGATATAAATTCTATACTAAGCAGAGAAGGGCTATCAATGGGCCAAGCTCGGGCTTAGGCTTAGGCTCAGGCTGAGCAAATCTAAATTTTTTAATAGGGTTGGGGCTGGCTCCAACAGTTCAAAGTCGGGCTGAAGCCAACCTCAGGCCCTGCTCATTGACAGCCCTACTAAGTATGTAGGTTTTTGGTAAAATTCTCTCACCTGTATTGTAAATCCCCTCTAGCTAGGCTAATATCTTTGGCCCATGAGTTTGCTAGGCCCATTTGCACATGGTATGAAAAAGAAGGAATCATCCGACGCTGATTGCCTACTAATGCTGCCACAAGCGAGGTGGCCACTTGGTGATGCTCTATGGACCCCACCATGATGTATGTGTTTTATCCACGCTGTCCATCTATTTTTCCAAATCATTTTAAGATTTTAAGATAGTCGGTAAATGATGAAGATCCAAATCTCAAGTGGACTACACCACAAGGGCTGTCGGGATGTTTATTTGCCATCCAATATCTTAATTAGGGTGTAATTAGGGCACACAGACCTGGAGCTGGATGGAGGGAGAACACAAATATCAGCTTTATCCAAAACTCGTGGCCCCCTAGGAAGTTTTAGGACACGACTTTGGTGGATCGTGGATCCGTGCCATCTACTATATGATGTGTGTCTCACATCCACGCATTGTCCATCAATTTTGAAAACTAATTTTAGAGCATTATTCAAAAAATGAAGTAGAACCATAATCAGTGGTACTCAACCATTAAAAACTTCTCGTGGGCGACAAAAGTTTTGGATCAAGCTTATATGTGCCTTGTCTCTTCATCTAGGTCTTTGTGACCTTCTCAACAGGTTGGATGGAAAATAAACATTCCAGTGACCCCTATAAAGTTTTTAATGGTGGGGATTGAATCACTACTGTTTCCCGTGGTATGGTCTAACTAAGATTTGGATCTGCTTCATTTTTGGGATCATATCCTAAAATGATCTTTCAGAATGTATGGACAGTGTAGATGTAAGGAACATAAATCACAGTGGCCCCACAGTTGGGGATTCACCCAAACCACGCCGGAAGTTTTAATGGGGGCATTCAATCACTACTGTTTCCTGTGGTGTGGTCCACATGAGATCTGAATATGGCTAATTTTTTGGCCCATGTCCTAACATGATACGTAAAAAAGGAAGGACGGCGTAGATAAAACAGATACACCATGGTGGGGCCCACAGATCATCGTCCAGTGGCTACTGGCTACGGACATAGGCCATCCGCGTTCGGAACCATCCCCTACTTCGCACAAATTCTCCTTTTTCTTATACGCCATATAGGGATCGTTTTCTGTCTGTCGTCTCGCTCTCTCAGAAATGGCGGAAAAGAAGCAAATCCCTCCGCCTCCATATGATCTCAATGCGAAATGGGATGCTTGCATCGATCTATCCCTCCGTCGATTCTTCTATTCTTCCTTCTCTGGAGCTGTTGCCGGACTCCTTTTCTTCAGTTAGTCTTCTTTTCTCCCCTTTTCTTCCCGATTTCTGATGCTATATTTGCTTTTATTTTCTGTGATTTTGATTTTTTTTCTTTTCATTTTCTCCGTACTTCTCGAATGGTAGGATTTTTTTTTCTTTCTTTTTTTCTTTTTTTCTTCTTGTATCCATCTGAGAGAGATGGATTGGGGTTTTCTTGTTGTTTTTGTTGGTTGTTATTGTTTCCTTCCTTTTTTGTAATTTATTTGAAAATTTTTGAATTGATTTGCATACGCCTATTTTCTGTTTTGGGAATTGAAATGGTTTGTTAGTGTACTAATGTTAATTCCTAGAATGGAAAATGTTTCTTTTATGTTTTGGATTTCTGGATTATTAGGTTGAAATATATATCGGAATTGATGTCTAAACCCACCCTCATTGATTTTTGCACACCCATTTTATGTTTTGGGAACTGAAATGGTCCTAAAGCGGGGTTTTGTAATTTTTTTTGGAATACTGGACTATCGGGTTAAAAATTATCGTAATTGATAAACCCACCTCGATTGATCTGCATAATCCCTATTTTCTGTTTTGGGAATTGAAATGGTGCATTGGCGAACTAGTTTAACTCCTAAAATGGAAAATGGGTGCATGGGAATCATAGTGGTGCACAAAGATGTTTGGATGATCATATAGATGGAACCTGTGTTGTTTTGAGATGATAACAAAATATATTGAGAATAACTGTTGTTGAGATCTTTCAAAAAAAAAAAAAAACTGTTGTTGTTGAGGAAATATGCAATGCTTGACCTAAGAAAGGGTTTGTTTTGTTTGGACAGCGACTTGATAGGTGGGACCCACTTTCCTGGAATTCGAACTGCTTATCTGGTGGGCTCGATAATGAATCAGTCATGTGTCGGGCCACCACACTATCATCATCATCATCATAGCCTTGTTCTAGCTATTTGGGGTCCATTCTCATGATTTGCTTGGCAAATGTTTGATGATTGGCTGCCCACCTGACATCATGCGCCTCCTTTGCTTGTCTTGGGACCGGCTGGTGTGCTGCAATCAGGCAGAACTGTACATACCTCAAAGCTATTACCATTGGGAAATCTTACACTTGCAGAATTTATCTTTTCCCTGTGGCTTAGGACTGTTGGATGAACTGTTCATTTTCAGGTCCCCAATCAAACATTTAAGATGCTCCAATGGAGGAAGTTTTCTGTGGCATGCCCCATCTATAATGGGACCCATCAGAGGAACGAAGTGATTGTGAAACAATTGTTATTTGTAGTTCTTGGTGACTTGGTGATAGTTTGAAGCTTGTCAGGATCTTATTCTTTGCTAAGTTCACATCTTCAAAGAGAGGAGCTAAGGTTATCACTTAAATATGCGCCTTGACGGCACCTAATTAATAATGATGATGAAAATCCTTCTTTTTATCGCCTCAATCAATGAGAGTTTTTTTCTTTCTGCAATTCCCGAAGTATTCCAGAGAGACATCTTCCAAAGGATCTCCTTGTGGCTCTTTGAATGACCCACCAAGACATTCCGCGACCACATTACCAATTGATATATTAAAAGTTCAAACAATCCTATACTGGGAAAGGACAAATGCCCACACCTCCCTAGCCACCAAGCAATTAAAGAAGAGGCATTTAACTGATTCTTCTTGTTTTCATCACATGATGTACATATTGGGGACATCCATATTCTGCTTCTTTAAGTTATCTACAATGAGAATCTTGTTACATGTCATGTTGAAGGCTTTAACCCTTGGTGGAACAAGAGCCTTCCAGACTTTTTTCTTATGAAGGAAACCCACCTTCCTGTGAAGTCAACGTCGAAAAGAAAGATGTTGCCAAGGAATCTCCATTAGATGACCGCCTCCACACTTTCCTATCAACAGCTGAAGGATCAATCTGCGGATCATTCAACTATCCCAGGAGATTATCAAACAGAATGGATTCCACATTAGATAGATTTCTCTGCATCCTAATATTCCATGCCACCCCTCCAACAATTTGTAGCACTCTTGAAGTATTGCTTCCTTACCACTCGTAAGGCAAACGATGCATGAAAAGAAGACTAAGAACAACATTATCCAACCGAGGATCCCTCCAGAAGTGAACTTTGTCACCTTTGCCAACCCAAAAGTAGAAGCCCTTGCCGAACTCCTTCCCAATCATACTCGAAATATCCCTATTAGCCCCATCATTACGCTTTCCCACATTGTTAATATCATTCCACACCATAGAATCACTTAATCTATTACTAAGGCCCAAAACCAACACCCTCTAGCTCTTCCCCAAACCTCTAAAGGTACTCAATTTTTTTGTCTAACATTGCAAACCCATGGTTCCCTTCACTCACTGGCGTTTGAACCTTGTTCCGGTTAACAAGGTGAAATTTATTTCCCTCCTCTCTCTCCAGTCCCCACACCCCCCTCCCCCCCCCCCCCCCCCCCCCCCAAAAAAAAAAAAAAAAAAAAACCCTCTAAAGAAGCTTAATCCTATATGCAATGGGAAGTTTAAATAAAGAGAAAATGAAAGGGGAGACTTGAGGGAGCGACTTTAATGAGGTTAATTTCCCCTAATGAGAGATATGACCCTTTCCATCTACCAAGCATTTTCTTTATTCTTTCAACAACAGGGTTTCTAGAATGAGTTACTACTCAAATTGCCTCCAAGAGGGAGCCACAAATGTGTACACTGCATCTCCTCATAATTGCACCCACCCTTCTTGCCAAAAGCTCGACCCTTTCCTTCTCTACTACCACATTGGCTGTAGTGCTTTTTCTAAGGTTAACCTGGAGCCTAGAGAGAGCTTCAAAGCATCTTAGGATGCCTTTCAAATTATCAACCTGCACCAACGACAGCTCACATAACAGAAGATTGTCATCCACGAACCGAAGGTGCGAGATCTCCAATTCTGAATTTCCAATCTGAAAGCCTGTAACCAAATGAAATAGTTGAAGCCCTATTCATAATCAATCTCAAGCCTTCTGCAACTATTGGAAAAAAGATGTGCATCGTTTCTCCCTAACAAAGCCCTCTTGAATTGGGGAAGAAACCGATCGACGAACCATTCACCAGAATCAAGAATGGAACTGTCAAAATGCTTTCTCTTATCCACCCAATCCATTTTTCAGCGAGCTCCATCCTACCAACAACAGAAACTAGGAAGTCATAATCAACATAATCATAAGCCTTCTCCATGTCAATCTGCAAAAATTACTGCCAAACCACTTCTGGCCCTTAATTGATGAGCTCATTAGCAACTGGCATGCCATCCAAAATGTGCCCGTCTTCCCTCAAGGCTCCTTGAAGTGGTGAGAGGACAAAAACCATGACCTCGTGTAATCTAACTGAAAGCGCCTTAGCTAAGTTTTCATAGACACCACCTCTAAGTTAATCAATCTAAAGTCTTTAATTTCCATTGGCATCATGAACCTTTAGAGTAAGAGCACTAAAGGTTAAGACCTTACTTAATTTTGTTTTATGATGGAACTCTTATAAAATGAAAAAAGAACAAGTTATAGCATCCCCCTTTAATTATGCCCAAACAAGCTTGGAAGTACATTATAGTGAAACAATCACACACCACTTTCTTCCTCTTTTTTCAGTGATTTATTCTATGCACTCCGCCATTCCCACGAGCAATGACTAAGGATAAGCCCTCCAATTGCAGTATACAAAACCTTCCTTAGAATGCATATTAAGTAGTACTCTACAATTGCGTCCTTGATCTGATTCTGTCTTTAACAAGCAAATAGTTCAAGTGAAGCTTATGAATGGAATTTGCTGTCTCCTGCTTGCAATCGTGTCAAAGAAGGGAATATTTCTTCACCTTCCTTTGACCAAGTCTCTCTTGATTTTTGTCTCCATGATCTTCCTCTCTCCTAAGGATCTACGCCTAGTCCACTTTAAAGCTCTCCCTTTCAACCACCAAATTCTCATTAGCACAACCTTCCTCTTCCCCCATCAATACCTTCGATTCAGCTTAGAATGTCCTCTTCCTTGACCATGTATTGGCCAAACTGAGCTTGCTCCATTCTTTAAGCATCAATTTAAGATTCTTCAATTTCTTCAATCATTTAAAACGTGCACCACCTCAGCCTTACATTCTCCTTGCCATGCTACAATTGATTAAATACATCTCTTTTCCTTCAACACTATTTCTCAAATCTAAATGGAGTAGGCCTCATGGAAATGCCTGACGGATCCAAGCAAATGGGAACATGATCGAAATAGGCCTCAAAAGCTCCAATTGAACCACCCAAAAAAAAAAATGCCTTAATGACTAGGTAAAACACCCCCAACTAGAGGAAGATGGATAAGATTATTGAGCGCTACAAAATCGGAAAACTTCCTCATCAATGTAGTGACCCAACTGCTTCTTAGCTTTTTATGAGCAATCTGATTGTGTTGAAGTACCCACCACTTTTGGCCCTCAATCAATAAGCTCATTAACAACCAGAAAATGGCATCCAAAATTTGTCTGTCTTCTATGAATTCCCATTGAACTAGCGAGAGGACAAAAGTCATGACCTCATGCACTTTAACTGAAATTACCTTAGCTAAGATGTTGTAAACATCACCCACTAGGCTAATTGGTTTAAGACTTTAATTTCCATTGCATCTTGAACCTTTAGAGTATGAACAATAATATAACTCTAAAAATAAAAAAGAGAGCAAGTTATAGAATCGTCTTTAATGATGTCCAAACAAGCTTGGAAGAATGCTATAGTGAAACCATTCGGCCCTGACTCGATGTCCTTGTCCATCTCAAACACCACTTTCCTAACTTCCTCTTCTTCAAAGAATCTTTCCATGTACTCCATTCCTACGAGCAACGAGGACACACCTTCCAATTGCGATGTGCAGAATCCTTCCATAGAATACATATGATGTAGGACGAGTGAAAACTAGCCTAGGATGATTATGATAAAATCAAAATACGCATTAACCATACAATCAACATGTAAACCCAAACAAATTCACACCACAAGTAGAAATTTCAAATTAACAACTAGATGGTCCTAGGTTAGTGACATGCACAATGCACGAAATATAAAATGCTTCAAGAATGGCCCACTTGGAAGATAGAACTTCCAATCCAGCATAGGTAGTGCTACATCCACGGGAAAAACCAAGGTACCATTAAAATTCAGATTTTGGGTTAAAGGTTTTCGCTTAAAATCAGAATTTCCTAAGGAGTTTTGGTCTTTGGAATTGGGGTTTTGGAAATTTTAGGGTTAGGGTTAAGGAAAATTGGAAATTGGGGTTTTAGGGAATTAAGGTTAGGATTTTAGGGATTTAAGGCCATGGGAAGGCTGAAATTTGGATTTGGGTGAAAGGGGGTAGTTGGATTTGAGAATTGACGTGGGATTAGGTTAGGTTTGATGGATTCAGATGGGAAAATGTTAGGGTTTTGGAGAAAACGAATTTTAAGGTTGCGTGGGCCTATGCCGAATGAAAACGGTTCAAGGATTAAAGGTTTTGTTGGGTTGAATGGGGAAGAAGAAGAAAAGATGGGAAATTGTGGTTTTTAAGATATGGGTTGAAGAAGAAAGAAGGTGTTCGAGTACCTTGAATGGAGAAGGAGAGAAGAGAAGTTGTAGAATTCACCTCTAAGCTAGATGTTACCTTTTCATAATGTGATTGGAATGGAGGGTTTTCTCACAAATCCTAAAGGAAGATGAATGAGAACCTTTTTTGTGAGAGAACAAGCTCTAAGCTTTTTATTTTTATTTTTTATGCTCAAATACACTATAGGGTTGGACGTTCCCCCCCTTGGCTTTTTATAATAAAACTTTTAAAGAAATTACAAGTATGCCCTTACTTAAAGTTCAATGGGCCATACTCAAACTAGACATCTAAATCAACTAAAAGTAATCCAAACCATCCAATAAATTCTAAAATAACATAAAAGAAAATAAAAGAAAAATCAATGTTCAAGGGGCCCAGATCTGGAAGATTTGACGGCCCGATGAAGATGATCCAACGGTTCGATGGACCCAAAACTAAAAACCTATGGCTAAGAACTCCTAAAAAGCAGCCCACATGCATCATCCCAGTGTGGCGTCTTCCTGATGCGCGTCTGATGCATGTGGGGTCTTCAAGTTGGCCCGGCGGGCCCCACCTGGAAGTCATCTTCTATCCATAGAGAAAATTGTGTTGATGTCGGTGGTCGCCTCTGTCTCTGGTACACTTGAGCAGGCCCTTTGATGTCCCCATCAACATATTAGAGTAGTACTCCACAATCGCGTCCATCATCTGATTCACTCTTTAACGAGTGAATTGTTGAAGTGAAGCTTATGAATGGAATTTGCTAGCAGCCTCCCGTTTGCCGAGGCAATATTTCTATCTCCTTCCTTTAGCCAAGTCTCCCTCTATTTCTGTCTCCACGCTTCCTCTCTCCTAAGAATCGTCGCGTGGACCACTTTAAGGCACTCCCTTTCAATCACCAAATTCTCATCAACACAACCTTCCTCCTCTTCCCTATCAATACCTTCGATTCAGCTCAAGAGTTTTCTCTTTGTTTACCTTGTATTGACCAAATATGAGTTTCCTCCATTCCTTAAGGGCTTGTTTGGATTCGGTGAAATGGTGGGAAAGGAAATAGGGTTTCTCAAGAAATTATCTTTCTGTTGTTTGTAAACACCAAAATCATAGGAAAGAAAGAGAAACCCAATTTCCCACGCAACGAATTTTCCCTCAAAATTGCCCTTTTATTTTCTCACCTAGACACATAAGAAATGACGTTTCTTTTCCTATGTTTTCTTGATAACTGATTAAGTGCACCTCCCTAACCCAAGATGGTGCAACCCTTACCACAGGTCCACATTGATGTATTTCTCTTATATCCATGCCGTCCATCTATTTTTCTAGATCATTTTAGTACAAGAACTAAAAAATGAAGCATACCCAAATCTCAAGTGGACCATATTATAAGAAACAGTGGTGATTGAACACCCCACCATTGAAAACTTCCTAGGGTCCACCATAATGTTTATTTTCCATCTAAACTGTTGATAAGGTCACACAATCATGGATGAAGATAATCAAAGAATATCATCCAAAACTTTTATGGCCCACCAGAAGTTTTTAACAACCAGTCACCACTATTTCCTATTGTATGGTCCATTTGAGATGCGGATCTGTTTCATATTTAGGATCACGCCCTAAAATGATCTGAAAAAACAGATGGACGACGTGGATATAGAATAACATCAAGGTGGGTCCTACAGTAAGGCCATACCATCTTGGGTGAGGCTAGTGCCGCTAATCCACTCCCTGTTTTGTTGCAATTGGATTTGTTAGTGACCGGTGCATGTCGGTGCTGAAAAAGTTGTGGGCCCATCTTGATATATGTGTTTTATCCATGCCGTTCATCCATTTTTCCAGCTCATTTTAGGGCATGAACCCAAAAAGCGGCAGATCCAATCTCAGGTGGACCACACCATAGGAAACAATAGTGATTGAATGGCAACCATTAAAAACTTCTTTGGGCCACGAAAGTTTGGATCAAGTTGATATTTGTGTTTTCCATTTGTACAGGTCTGTGTGACCCAATCAACAAGTTGGATGGCAACTAAACATTATAGTGGGCCTTAGAAAGTTTTCAATGGTGGGCGTTCAACTACCACCTGAGATTTGTATATGCTTTTTTTTTGTGTGTGTGCGCGTGCTAATGCCCTAAAATGAGATGACAAATTGGATGGACGGCGTGGATAAAACACATATCATGGTTGGGCCCACATATCTTTTCCAACACTGACGAAATTGGAAGGGTCATGACTATCGTGGGCGCGGATTTGGTGAGACCCAGACTCACTCAAGATAGGTTAAGCCCTTAACATGCGCCCCACCTTGATGTATGTATTCTGTATCCACGCTATCCATCCGTTTTTCCAAATCATTTTAGGGCATTAACCAAAAAATGAAGCATGTCCAATTATCAGGTGGACCATTCCATAGAAAACAATGGTGATTGAACGCCATACCATTAAAAATTTCTTAGGGTGCACCATAATGTTTCCATAGTATTCCAATCCATTGATAAGGTCACAAAAGCCTGGATGAAGGTAAAAAACAAATATTAGCTTGATCCAAAACTTTTGTGGTCCATTAAAGGTCAATCACCACTCTTTCCTATGGTATGATCCACCTGATAATTGGAAAAACTTCACTTTTGGGATAATTCCCTAAAATGATATGGAAAAACAAATGGATGGCGTGGATGCAGAATACATACATCAATGTGGGCCCCACAATAAAGGCTGCACCGTCTTGGTTAAGTCTAGGGTCTCACCTAATATGCTCCCCACTACTGTATCCCACTAAAATAGGGAGCGGATTAGGTGCTACTCCCACCTCATCGAAGACGCTACAACCCTTACCATGGGGCCCACCTTGATGTATGTTTTCAACATCCACGCTGTACATCCGTTTTCCTAGATCATTTTAGGGCATGAGCACAAAAATGAAGCATATCAAAATCTCAAGTGGATCAAACCATGGGAAACAATGGTTATTGACATTCAATAAAATTTTCTCAAGAGAATGTTATTTTGCCAAACATATAATTTGAAAATAAACCTCAACTTTCTCGAGAAAATGTTGTTGATAAACAAACATGAGAAATAACATTTCATTTTCTACACTTTCCTGGAAAATTGTGTGGTGGACATCACATTGCTCCACCATGTTGCGCTTAATTAATACAACCCTCTTCCTTCAACCACCAGTTCTCAAATCTAAATGGAGTAGGTCCCATGGAAATGCCTAAAGAATCCAAGCAAATGGAAACATGATTAAAGCAAGCCTCAGAAGCACCAATTGAACCGCCCCTAAAATGCCTTTCCGACCAGGTAAATGTACCCCGTAACTAGAGGATTGATAAGATCATTGAGCACAACAAAATCGACAAACTTCCTCATTGATGTAACAACCCTACTGCCTCTCAGCTTTTGATGAGAAAATCTGATTGTGTTGAAGCCTTCCTCCCAACATTCACATTGGGAATTCATGCCAAAGTTGTGACTGCAAATTAGGATCGTTAGGGCCATAAACAGCAGACAGTGCCCATTTGAACCTCTTCCCAACAATCCTACAGACTACCAAAACTGAGAAAAGAATCAGTATTTCCTCCTCCAGAATTTTTTCTCTATTCCATGTGACTATGATGCCCCCCCCCCCCCCCCCCCCAAAGAACCAATCACCAGCAATAACATAGCCATTTTTATAGCAACCCAAATTTCATTTATCTTGGCGTTCCTCATATTTTCAAGCTTCATTTCTTGCAACATCACAATATCAATATTCCTCCTAAGCAGATCGTCATAGCAAGTTTGTGATCAGGATTCTTGAACACTCCAAGCCTGAGAGATTTATAGCAGGCTCTTACGCCAAGCTCCCCTCCAAAAAGTTGGGTCCTTAACCTATTTTGAAGAAACCGGGTGATAACACATACTTGATCAAGCTTCCACTTGAAATGAAGATTGGTCCCATTTTCAGTGTGGAAGATCTTACAATTTACCTTGGATATCATGGAGACGAGGGCACAGAAAAACAAGTTATCTAGATACTCAAGGTACCGCACTAATTTGAAGAATCGTTGAAAATGTGTTGGATGATCAGATAGTTTTCACATGTCAATCATTAGAAGTTTCTTGTCAAGTGGAGGGGTCAATTGAGATCCAATGGTATGTGGATCTCAACAAACGATTTCAAGCACATAAGCTCTATGAGGAGTACATTTTTCCATTAACTTGATGGTGCCAAATTTTTCTAAGCCAGGGGGAATAGATGCAATCGTGCCACATCCCAAACGTGCACAACACATTACACACGTATGCACAATAAAAGGCCTAATTTTTCTTTTTAGCTTGTTCTTAATCTCCTTTCTTTCATATATCCGTGTTAGGAAAAATATCTCTATGCTAGAAGATAAATATTATTAGATTTTCATGTTTAAGGGTTTTCTCATTTTACAGATCTTGGCTAGCAAGAAATTCTAGTTTTAGATCCCATAGATTATGCTAGAGATTTTCCCAAGAAGGAAACCTTGTAAATACTCATTATAATTAAGTCATAGGGCCTATGGTATAAGTCACAGTTAAATGATATTTTCTCTGAGCAAGTTCTCTTGCTTATCTACGGTAGGTGTGTTGAGGGGGAAAGTGGTATCTCTGGTATAAGACAAAAGGACTGTTGAGCTTGCTCACAGTCATTGCATCTTTTCTCGTGTGATTCAAACTTTCATTCTGGTACGTTGAACTTCATTGCAATTTCCTTGATCTAGTTGCACTATATGCCCGCCGAGAGATACACATGTGACGTCACTTCAACACTAATGCTACTTGCTCTGGAGATGACATGTACCACCTCTATCTGGCATAACTTGATATGCTGCCTAACAAAACACATTCTCACTTCGGAATGAGTCTTCCCTTTGTACTAAAGGAGAAAGAACCTAATGGGACTGGATGAGCACCCACCCATGAGATCAGCAATGTGTTGAGAATTAGCACAACCAAGGCCTACTGATGTATTGGCCCCCCATTCCATGTCAGCCTTAACCTCGACAGTCTCTCTTGTGTCACAATCAACCCCCTTGCTCCTCTGCTCACCATGAAACACAGCTGCACGTATGGACCAAGCCGTCGGAGGGTCAGAAGAATTTGTCCCTCCACGAGCTTTCTCCTTTTGAATTGACTCACATTTGGTTTGACATGGGGTTTAAGAAAGTAACATTTAGAAATGGTAACTTAGTAGGACAGCATTCTTCACTGTTCAACGTTAAGCATCAAAAGTTGCAGATTGCACAACTTTATGCTAGAAACTTATCAGCCCAGCGACCAATTTGAATTGTTAGACAATTATGCTCTCCTTTTGTCATGCATATCATCCGGTTGCAAATTTTTTTCCTTCTTCGATGAATGGATGATTTTATTAGGAAAAGAAAAACAATAAAAGTAGAAAATACAAAGCAAAACCCCATCCCCACACGAGGATTGCTCAAGCATTCACCACAGTAAGCAAAGCAATCCTCCCCACCCCTTATTTTGCCAGCTGATCAGCCAAGGCATTCGCAGAATGATCAACATGAGATATCACAAACGACAGATCCGTGCCAAGATTGATCGCCAAAGTTGCCGGACCCCATGGACATTTTCCCGAAGCAAGCTGTCTTAGCATGATCTTGTAGTCCCCTTCGATTACCACATATCTAACATTGTGATTGACCATGATCTTGATTCCTTGTAAGTTGCAACTTGCTAGTGGCCTTCACATGATTTGATGTTCTAGTTCCCATTGGACAAGAAAATTCCACCAATAGAGTGCCATCAGTGCTCCTTCACATCAGCAAGCCCAGGTTGCTCATTGAACACCCATTGAAGTTCAACTTCACACTATTGGGCTAAGGCAGTAGCCATTGAGTAGACATTTCTCATTGGGCACCATCCACCTTTAAGACTTCATTCTAGTTGAGGCAAAGCATGGTGTTGGAATACCACAGGGAGTGTTATTACTTCTGCTCCATTTGCACATGAAGGTGAAAACTTTTGCCAGCAATGCACTCACTGAGGATCTCTTCCTTCAAAATTGTCGCTTAACTTTCAATCCAAATGCACCATACCACCACTTTTGCCATCAACGCAAAAGCACCCTACATGACTGGCTCCCACCAATGCACCAGCCTTGAAAAAACTCTGCAGCTAACCTTGACAATAACCAAACCACCCCAAACGTTTGATATGTTACACCATGAACTCCTGGCAATTTTGTAGTGAAGGAAGAGATGGGATTCATCCTTTGTAGCTAGGCACATCGAGCGCTTGTTAGGTAGCAACAATCCTTTCTTTTACAAATTATCCACCGTAAAGTATCTTACCCAAGTGAGCAAACCAACAGAATGCTTTGACCCAAACCTCCTTAGTCCATTGCTGGTAGGGGTGACAATGGGCTGGGTGGGTCCAATTGGTACCCAAGCCTGTTCCGACCCAGGCAGGGTATGGGTATATGTAAATGGGCGCGGTTACGGGTATGGGTACTAATTAAGCCCAGTTAATAAATGGGCTGTGTGTGGGTATACCACTGCCCATATATACCTGATAATAGTTTAATATTATGTATATAGCCTTAATACTAAAATTAATCTATAATCATTAATTAGTAATCAATAATAATTAACACTTTTTAATTTACATATCTGTGTAGAGAAAAAGAGGTATTCTCATCATGTTGTATGCAGTAACTGTGTATACCAGCCAACCTGTCCTACAAGGTCAACCCACCATGAAAAGTGGGCCTATCTTGGTGTGTGCGTTGTGCTTATCATACAACCCATCCAACAGGGTCGACCGACCATAGAAGTGGGCACTCCGAGGTCCAACAGATCCTACCATATGTGAGCCACATGTACAATTCACAGTTTAATTTGAGTAAGCGCATGCCATATGTACAGTAATCAATCATGTGATGGATCGAATCATCGAAAACATAATTAAACTATGAAAGTGAGAGCTCTAAAGTTTAACAGATCCAACCAATTCATGGTTCAAATTGAGTAAGTCCACACCACATTTACACTTCATTAATCATATGATGGATTGAAAACACCATTAATAGATGTTGGTTTTTAGTTTTTAATCTAAAATAGCTTGTTGCTACTTCTTATGTTTTTGAAGAAAAATCGTAATTTATATTTAAAATTAAAATTAAAAACTAATCTTTTTTCAATCTCTCTCTCTCTCTAGGCCTGTAGAGAACTTCCCCACCGTCCAATCCCACACCTCCTATTCTGCCTTTTTTTTTTTTTTTTTTAAAGGTAACACTACCAGGGATTGAACCCCGGATCACTCACACACACTACACTGCCACTACCAGCATCCTGTATCCTCCCAAAACCTCATGTGACTGCCCCATCCTACTCTGTACCTGATATGACTTGAATACCTATCAAATGTAGCTGAGATCCCTCTCCAAATAGCTGAACCTCTTCTATTTGTAGCAACTTTGGCATCGCATCCATTTTCCACCATCATCCTATATTTTGGTACCAAGATGTGCTTCACTCTCAAGGCCTCCCCATACCCTCACCTCCACCACCATTTGGCTAAAAGCATCTCATTGACCTGTCGAATGGATCTTATGCCAGGGTTGCCTTCCTTCACAGGTTTACGCACATCCTTCCATGCAAGCAGATGAAATTTTTTGCTATTCACTCTATTATTCCTCAATGATTTTTTCTGCATCCTCTTGATCTGATTAGCCACCTTAGCCGATCATTTAAACAGCGATAGTAGGAAAATTGGGAGGTTATCTAACCTTTGTCAAAGTTACGCTCCGTCCCATCTCTAGGAATCTTTGCTTTCCACATGTCCAATTTCTTTATGCATCTCTCTATCAGTGCCCCATGCTTTGATCTTTGGCTTTCCCACCTCCACTGACATTCCCAATAGCAAGAGAGGGAGGCTAACCACCCCGCATCTTATTGCCTTTGCTGAACCATCTACTCTATACCCCATATTGACGCACATTAAACAATTCTTCACTAGATTAATTTACAACTGTGATACCACTTCATAACAATTAAGCACATTCCTCAAATTCCGAATATCCTGAATAGAGGTGCCACTAAAGAATAACGTATCGTCTGCATATTGTGTATGTGTTAACTTTATATCCCCAACCCACCCACCCACCCACACTTCCATTCCCGAAATTAGATTCCCCTCCAATGCCTTATGCCAAAACCCATGCGAAACATCATATAATCTAGAAAGGACTTGTTTTTACAGTTTAGGTCTTCCCTATGTCTACCTTTAGCAAATACTCTCTTCAACCTCTCCTGTAATACCCTTCCACCAACTCATTGACTACAAACAACCCATCCATTATGCTTCTGCCCAGAATGAATGCTGCCTGAGATGAGGAGATGACAAGCACTTCATCAGGAACTTTGTATAGGCTGCCTACCTAACTTACGGACAATACTCCTTCATTGCCTCTGCTGATTCTTGTTTTGGAACCAACTTAACGAAGGAAGCATTGACGTGCCTGCAAAGTCTTGCTGCGACAAGGAACTCATTAAATACCTTCTTTGATAATCTTCTTACATTCTTGATAGAGCGCCAAAGGAAACTCACCTAGCCAGACACTGTCATTTCTGCAACCAAAAAAACGCCTGCTTTATCTCATCCATAGGGAGAGAACTTTCCAGCATCTCTGCAAAATCTGGAACAATTGATGTGAAGTCCAGCCTATCCAGCTTTAGTCATAGCAGGAACTCTTCAGCTGCCATACTCTGAATACTGTGGATGATTTGATCAGAGACATATTTCCTGTCTATTACCGCTGCATCTTCTGATCGAATAGTATATGAGATGGTCTCTCCTTCTCATGCTTGTGATTCTGTGAAAATGCCCCATTTCTTCTCATCATCATCTCAGCCTTATCCCAACTAATTGGAGTTAGCTAGATGAATCCTTTTCATGTTGTTCAGATTCATGTTGGAAGTTATGTCATAAGTTTGACACAGGCTGCCAACCTGACAAACACTCCTTTGTCCGGGCTGGGGACCAGAAATGACAGTGTAAAACTCCCACAGGTGCAATGTAATAGACTATTATGTAGATTAATTACAATCAAGCGCTATCTAATAGTCTTTATCTCCCTCCTTAATCCAGTTCGCTCTAGACTTCTGATGACAGCTGATTTCTTCCCTTGTCAGGATCTCATCAAATGCTGCCTGGAGTTTCAATCTCCTTTCTGAACCTTTCGCAGAGCCCAAGCCCACTTCTTCTTCCATCCACTTCTGCCTTTTAGACAAACAGAGACTCCTTCGCATGCACAATGTCCCCAAACGCGTCCCTGTTCCAACTGCATAATTGGGTCTTTGTCATCTTCAAGTTCTTCAAGAATCTTTTCCCTGCCTCACCATCTACTGTAAATGACACCCACCACTTACCTACTAGAGTCCTAATTCTAAACCATGGATGCCTAAGCCATATATTCTCTAGATGAAAAGGCTTTTGTGATGCAGGGTATGCGATGACCTACTCTAGATGTATGTGAGATCAATAAGAAGACGTTCGAGTAATGAAATCATATAACTATCTACCATCAGTTAAGAGATTAGGCGAATTCAACAAAGTGATGATGAAAATCCGTATGGATCATACCCCAGCATAAACGCACATAAACAAGTAAAAAAGGGGACCTAGGGATATGAGGATATCCCTAAACCTAGCATAGTCCAATCCACATTCAAGTATGAATCAAGCTCTCTTGGCTAGCAATCCCGTTTTCACCAATCGTGCTAAAGGGAAAGTTTAAAGAAGGAAGAAAAAGGAATCAGGAAAGCAGGGTTTCGAGAAAGAGAAAAACGAACAAGGAAGAGGATGAGTCTTACCGTCCCTCGTTCCTTGAAGATCTAAGAAAGGGAAACGTGAAACTCCGGGGTGGAATCCTCAACTCTCGAGGGCCAATCCTGAAACTCTAGTCTCTTAAAGAAAGAGGAAGAAGCACACGAATTTATATTTCATTCAATAATAACGAATTAGGGTTTCTCACAAAGTATATATAAGCCACGGAAATAAAAAGTGCACTGAAGTGCCTGAAAACCAAAAAAATAACATAAAAACGCCTAAACTAAACAATGACAGTAAAACTCTTAGAAATAAGAAAATAAATAGAAAAGAGCCTAAAAGTAAATCTGCTCCACGGTCCTGCAGTCATGATGCTCCTGCGCGATTCTACAACTCGCGTACTCGTAACGTGTCAGAAAATGAGTCAAATGGGCCCGGCGTCCATCCACATCAGCTCATCTGCTCCAACACTCGATCTACGACGTCGCCTCCTCTGGTACACTCTTAAAGGGTGCACCACTGATGTCCGCATCATTTTGTCTCCAGAACTCAATCATTGACAAGCAGATCAACTTGTGGTCTGGCACAAGCTTTGGAAGGGCTAACTGACTAACCTCCTCGAAAACATCCTCCCATCCAGGGGAGATTAGGAACTGATCTATCTGGCTCATCAGAGATCTTGATAGTTGGAAAAAGTGAAATGAACACCCTGCAGATGAAGATTGACCAAATCCCACCTATCAATGAACTGGGCAAAATCTCTCATACTTGCAGCTATCCTTGTCTTCCTAGGCTTCACATTTATGAATCTGGCGATGTTGAAGTCACCAGCTATGCACCATGTGGAGTCCCACTGACATGGAATGGTGTCTGCCGTCTGGATCCTCCCAAAAACTACTCTACCAGCTAGGCGTGTTTGGGCCACATACCGTTTTCATTCATCACGATGACCTGTTCGATCGAGATCTGAATAGGATCTATAGTGACATTAAGCCTTTGAGCACATCTTCAAGCACTGCCGAGTTCCAAGTCATCAGCATACCCCCTGACCTTCCAACATAATCAATGCAGGCCCATCAAATTGAATCTGCCTCTGGACCTTCCAACTGAATTAATATAGGCACATCCAAATTGAGCACATCTCATTTTTCAAGCACTGCCGAGTTCCAAGTCATCAGCATATCCCCAGACCTTCCAGCCTAATCAATGCAGGCCCATCAAATTGAATCTGCCTCTGGACCTTCCAACTGAATTAATATAGGCACATACAAATTGCAATGTCTTGTACAAATTTTACAAGCAAATGGGTCTTCAAGAATAACAAGTTTTCAGTTTGCAAGGATGGCAAATACAAAAGATGCACAATGCTTCTAAGGTTGACCTGCAACAGTCAATAAATATATTTATCATGTTATTGATTTTTATTTCTACTGTTCAGAGACAAAAAGTTAAAAAGAAAACATATATTAATTTCTTCTCATTCTCATCCCAGGGAGTCCTGCAACACGATGGGCTTCTGTAGCTTTTGGTGCTGGTGTTGGTATTGGAACAGCATATACTGAATGTTCTCTCAAATTTGATGGGTCTCCTTCAGAACTTCCGCACATCCCTACTTCCGCTTCTCATCACGTAAGTCTTGTGGAGACTTTCTTTTGAAAGATGATCTTATGGTTATTAATTTGCTTTTATATATGAGCAGCACCAGTGTGAATATCATCATCGCCATTATCATAGCCTTTTCCCAGCTATTTGAGGTTGGCTTTGAATTATCATGATTATTTGGGAAAAGTAATACATGTACGCCATTTTTATTGGATGAGTTACAATCCATTGTGGAATGTTGTAAAATACATGAGTCCTTTGTTGCTCTTCATATAACTTTTCGAGAAGTTGTCATACATCGCATTGCCTTTCTTGTGTTTGCTGTTATTAATTTATTTGCAGTTGCCTTTTGGCTTTGAAAATTTAAAATTCAGGCTGTGTGGATTCTGTTTTATATGTGTTTGATTAAGTTGTCCTTATATGGTTTTCTTTTCTTCTGTAGGATGGAAAGGAGTGACACCGAAGGCAGACATGACCCTGAAGCCATTAGGGGTCTCAAATTCTTCCTGAAATTTTCAAGTTGAGCATATTTTGTTGCTTCTTTTTTCTCGTATGTCGACTTTCGGCTCCTGTAACACCACTATCTTTCGGATGCAATGAATATCTCTTAGGTTCTTTTTGTGGATTTTCAGATGATTTAACGGGTGGATAATAAATGTTTTGTAAGCTTCTTCTTCTTCTTCTTCATTCCTTATCCAGGGGGACCAAGTGTCTAAGGGTGGCAATGGGCAGGTAACTTTCCTGGCCACTGGAAAGGCTGATCCTGGTTTTACAAGCTTGGGCTGGGTCTGTCGTTGTTTGCTTGGGCCTAGCTGTCTCTCGCTCGTGCTCTCTCCCTCCCTCCTTCCCTTACGCATGCACATATGCACCCATGCGCACACAGACACATTTAGAAGACGGTTATTATTATTATTATTATTATTTTCCTTTGGCTAGGGTTGGGTTCACAAGGACCTAGTTTGTGGACGTAAATTGTCTGTAACTAGGGGTCATAGGAAAAAAAATGCTGAGTGTGGATGTCAGATGTGGAGCTTGCAGTGAAACGTAAAGATTTTTCAGTGTGAAATGACAAATTGAATTGCAACAGTCAGATCAATCGGGGGGAAATGACCAAAAAAATGTTGAAGTTTCCTAGCATTCATGTGAGGGAATACGCCTTCAAATTACAGTTACTTTTCTTAGAAGGCAAGTTATATAATAATGGCAACAATGGCCACAACAGCCAGCCTTATGGTTGTTATGGTCCTATTAACGGTTATTTAGGGCCCATTTGGATACTACCAAATAAGTTACTTTTCGACTGAACTTAAGACGGTAAGTTACTTTTGGCACTTAAGTTTGTTTGGTTAGTATAATTGAAAAGTAACTTATCTCTAAAAAATTACTTAATAAGTATTTTTTTTTTAGCTTTTTGACCTTTGACTTTTCTACTTATCTCTCTCACGTCATGCTTTTACACTTTTTTTTTTTTTTTTTGGGGTTAGGACACACCCACACTGTTAGTCACCCTCCAATGTTAATTAACCACCCTCCAATTTGGCTTTTCTTCTTATCTCTCTCAGGTCATGCTACATATCAAAGTTCTCTCTCATGGTTCACTCAATTACTGCTCTCTCATACCGTCCATATCAAAGGAGGCCCCACATGATGGACTGTACCATCAAAAGTGGGGCTCACACAGTGACGGCCCACATCAAAGATGGGCCCTACATTAATTGGTGCAAGATCCAATCCACCAATCAGGTTGATTCTAATCTTCTACATCTTTCCCAAAAATGGTTCTAGTCCACTCACCATGTGGACTGACTATTGGAAACAAGTGAATGGGTTAGAAAACTTAAGCCAAGTCTTCCAGAGCCGTTCATTTGTTTTGCAGACTGTGGCCCACCTGACCAGTGGATCAACCTGATTCTTGTGCCAGGGCATCCATATAGTGGTCCTGTTCTGATGGATGAAATGTATCTCGGACCAATTGTGCTATGCTCGCACATGCATGGCATGTACATGAGCTTTATTGCACGCACGTGGGATTAGAAAAGCTGATTCTGTTAGGAAAACTGCCTCTAGGCATAGCCTTTTCTTTTCATGTCAATATGTTGCTTATCATATGTAGCTTTGAAATTTTCTTTCGAAAGGTTACTTATCAATGTGTTATTACCAAACATACTTATTTACTTATTGGCTGAAACATACTTATCTAGTTAATAAGTAAAAACCAAGATAAGTAACTTATCTGATAAGTAGCTTATCTTAAGTAACCTACAATCCAAACGGGCCCTTGGGGTCTGTTTGGATACCAGCAAATAAGTTACTTTTTCTACTTATAGCAGTAGATAAGTAACTTATTTGAGATAAGTTTGGTTTAAGATCAATTATAAGTAACTTTAAAAGTTAATCACTTCAGCGTAGTAAGTAGAAATCAAGATAAGCTACTTGAGGCATAAGTAGCTTATCTTAAGTAACTTAAGATCCCCCTTAAAGGGGGAAAGAAAGAAAGAAAGAAAGAAAAAGAGAAAATGTATTGGTCCATATTGACCCGTTGTGGGCCTGTAATGAAAAGGGGTAAATTATCAAAGGGTTAAAATATTTCAATACGAGAGTTTATTTTCAAGCGTTCCCCATCCGTTGCTTGCATCATTACAATACAACTCCATACCAAAGGTTACAATCCTGTCGATGGATTGGTCGTCCACGATCTCCTTGTCCAACAGGAGATGACATGGTAGAGCTGGAAGAACCAGTCCAAGCAGAAAGATAATGAATAATCGCGTCCGTCCATTTAATTGCTCCTACTTTGGATGAAAGTGGACCTGAAAGTTATGGTACGAGATTAAAATAGTTGATGGCCAAACATTCATCAAGGAAAGTCAGAGTAATGTAATAGGTGGGCTTCGACGCAGCCGGTCCCAAGGTAGGAACGGATGAGAGCACGGAGGGGCCACTGTGATCTATGGGTTTTATCCACATCATCCATCTTACAGTACAAGCCAAAAAATGGGGCATATCCAAGGCTCGGGTGGATCACACCACAGGAAGTAGCCATGATAATGGCATCCACCATTGAAACCTTCCTAGGGCCCACCGTGGTGATTAATTGCCATTGAACCTATTCATAAGGCCACATAGACATAGATGAAGAGAAAACTCAAATATCATATGTTGGGATTACCCGGTCTGTGGAAGCACCGAGAAGAATCAAATGATCACCACACAACACACACGCAATCAACACAAAGACAATCCGATTTTACACGCAATCAACACAATAACACTATAAATAAGAAGATTTACAGAGATGATCTACCCGCAAGCAATAGCTCAAAAGATTAACAAGGCTCTCTCAAACCTCACAATCCTCTCCCCAAACCTTAATCACGAATTAGGACACTTTGGTAATCTCTAGGATATATCTAAAGCACGATTAGAAAGTGTTTATATAGACTTCCAACAAAAAATAACAACAAGTTACGCAAAACCCCATAACCATGTAGAGCACCACCAACACTGCTGACCGATTGGAGAAGGTAGAAAACTGTCCAGCAAGTAAAGCACAAAATTCGACCTGTTCAGCCTAAAAATCGACCGGTCGGAGTCTCCTCAGACCAGTTAGCAACCGGTCTAGAGAACCCGAAAATTGTCCAGCGACTTCACTGCTGCTCGGCCACAAATTGGACCGGTTGGCTAGGCTAGCCGACCAGTCATGAAACCCTGTTTCAGCATATTTTGAAGGCTCCACCAACAATCTTCATCGATGCTTCAAACTTCGAATACACATCTCTTCTTTTGCTTCTTCCATCGTCTCATCTTCACATAGTATTATCACTTCTCATGCACACTGCGTCTTCATTCGATCTTCACCAATCCCAGAGAAGTTGCGCAGAACTTGAACTTCTCTACAAGATCCACCTTGGTCAGCATCTCCGCCGGATTCATGAATCTTCTCCAGAGTCACATCACATTCCTTAAGCATCTGTCGGATAAAATGGTGACGCACATCAATGTGTTTAGTACGAGAGTGATAAACATAATTCTTAGCCAAATTAATAGCACTTGAGCCATCACAATTAAGAGGCACGGCCTCCTGCTGAAGCCTCAATTGATTTATCATTCCCCTCAACCAAACAACCTCCTTGAAAGCTTCTGTCACCGTTATATACTCAGCTTCAGTAGTAAAAAGAGCCACCATTGACTAAAGCTTAGACATCCAACTAATTGTTTCACCTGTCAACACAAATGAGTAATCGGAAGTCTATCTTCTACAATCCACACTACTTGTGTAATTAGAATTGACGTACCCAACTAACTTGTCCTTAGACTTCTGGAATGTCAAAACGAAATCTTGCGTGCCCGAATATATCGAAGTAGCCATTTCACTGCCTCCCAATGTTGCTTGCCGGGGTTAGCCATAAATCTGCTCACAACACCCATGGCCTGTGAAATATTTGGTCTTGTACAGACAATGACATACGTTAGACTGCCCACAACACTGGAATAGGGTATATGAGACGTAACCTGCTTTTCTTCATCTGTCTTGGGATACTGCTCTAAAGAAAGCTTGAAGTAAGCCGCGTAAGGAATGCTGACCGGTTTCGCCATATCCATCCCATACTTCATCAACATCTTCCTAAGGTATTCAGCCTGAGATAACCAAAGCCTACTCCTCTTCTTGTCTTTATAAATATCTATGCCAAGAATCCTCTTTGCAGCCCCTAGATCCTTCATCTCAAATGTTCCTGAAAGCTGAGTCTTCAACATATCAATGTCACACATGCTATGACCGGCAATAAGCTTGTCATCGATGTATAACGCCAGTATGAGAAACTTTTCATCACCAGTATAACACTCGTCATCTAGATCTTCTTGATATTATCAACAGGTTAGATTGCAAATAAATATTACAAAAACCTTATGGTGGACTCTTTGTAATTTTTAATGATGAGGCACTCGATCACCACTGTTTCCTGTGGTATGGTCCACCTGATATTTGGATCTGCATAATATTTGATACTCCTTCATAAAATGGGCTAGAGAAATGGATGGACAAAGTGGATATAGAAAAAATCATCAATTTGAGCCCTACGGCAAGGGTAACACCCACTAAGGTGTTATCCGGGTAGCACCTAATTCACTCCCATCAAGGTTTGCCCATCTAACTAGTAATAGGAATACTTTGATACTCTAGCTGAATGTAATGGATGATATGCAAGCAGTTAGAAATTACTTAAAAACTGCATGCATGACATATAAATAATTCAAACTAAACTGTCCAAATTATAGGTACTATTTTTAGCTTCACATGGTTATCTGAATATTAGACTGATGCGCATTCTTGGGACAATTAAAAATAAAAAGCATCAAATAGTTAAAAACACATGTATTCTCGAATCAGAGGTTAAGATTGTTCTAACAATCTTTGTTTTGGAGTATAGCTTGGCTGTGGGTGTTTCCAAAATTTAGTTGGTTTTATATGAGTTAGTACATGCCACTGTAGTGCTGTGCAAAAATAGGTAGGTGTGATAGAGAGGATTCGACCCTATGTGTAGGGGTTGTCCCTTGACCTTATCATGAGAAGATCTAAGCTTTTAATATGAAATGAAAGAATAAAAATAAAATTCATGTTTTGCCTTTATTTCTAAAGGCTAAAATTTAGTCCAACATCTCACAAGAAAAAATTATTTATAAGCTTTTCATCTCCGGCTTTTGAATTGATACAATACTATGCATGGCCATATGCATGCCCCAAGCATGGAAAAATCCCTTAGGACTACTGTGTCCAACTCATATTTTCTAGGTTCGCCGCCTACCTTTATGTCGATATTTTGAAACCTGCCTACTTTTAAGTTATTCACCGCTTGGTTGACCTTAATAACGACGAAAGAGCATTGTTAACATGTGGAAATGACCATTTTATCCTCAAGGGCACTCGTTTTCACAAAAACAATCTCAAAGTTTGGAACGACCACATGATATAGACTGGGGCTAGCGTCATCCTACTAGATGATTAGAACCATCCATTTGTTTCAGTACGAACGTTTAAGACTAATAGCTAAAACAATAAGACACCAAGCTAGATCTAAATTGCAAGTGGGCTCCAGGAAGGTTTCAACGATGGACAATATTAGTACCATAAAATATATTTTCCTAGTGTGGTCCACTTGAGCATCAGATCTACCTCATTTTAGGATCATACCCTAAAATGATATGGAAAAATGGATGGACAATGGTTTTTTCACAAACAACAGGGTGGGGCTCACCGAGCTCACTACCCAAGACGTGTAGAGGAGTTGGTGCTACCCTGGCATTAGCCAACACAGTGCCATGTGACCCTAATAGTGGAGGCCACCTCGATGCATGTATTGTATATCCACACTATCCAAAAAATTGCTTAGGTTACAAAAAACTGGATGAAAGGAAAAAAATATATATATCAGCTTGATTCAAAATTTTTGTAACCTATGAAAAGTTTTTAACGATCAAACGCTACTGTTTCTTAATTTTAGTTCATCTAAGATTTGGATCTGCTTAATTTTTTTGTGCCCTAAAATAATCTGGAAATATGGATAGAAGGTGTGGATATACAATACATAAATCAAGGTGGGCCCCACGGTCAGTGCGTCACCATACTTAGTGAGATCGGGTCGCACCTAATACACTCCCCCGCCGGATTGTGTACAAATGTTGTCAAAGCAAGGTGGCTATTGGAAGTGAAATTGTATCTATTGCTCACACTTATAGATACTAAGCGTGTAGAAGTTTTAGAGCTATTGCTAAGTCCTAGAGAGAGGGTGATTATGACCTTTTTAAAATTTTTTCGTTTACTTGTATAAGTTTAACAATTCAAACTAAGTAAGCAAGAACACTTAGCTTCTAAGTTTAAGTGGGTCTAATTATAAATGCTACAATAGATTAAGCGTTTAATAAAACTAGCCAAAGCACTTAGATTATAAAAGATGCAACATGTTGAGCTACTAATCTAAGTGCAATTATCTAGACTACAATAAATATAACTATCTAAGCAACTGGTTTAGATGGCTAAGTAGACAATATAAGATTTATCATGGTAAGCATATGTCTACAAGCCTAATGGACATACATCTTGTGTGTGAATGTGCCTATTTAGAACATAGCATTCAATCATTCAAACATTCATATAATTAAACAATTAAATAGATAATGTATGAATAGTAAAGTGCTCAAATGACAATCTTAAACACAATCATGTATAATGGTTCGACTACTTGTCTACTCCGCTCCCGGTTATTGTACTAATCCCTTGAGCACACCAAATTTCACTAGGGATTTTAAATCAGGTTCTCCCTAACTTAGGAGTTTTAAATATGTTCCTCCCAACCTTTACACGGGGTTTTTTTTGCACAGGTTCACCTCTCAACTTGAACGGTGGTTTTATGGGTTCACCTCTCAATCCAGGTGTTTGCGGGTTCCACCCAACCTAGAAATTGAACAAAGTTCCTCCCAACCTAGGAGTTTTGACGAGGTTCCTCTGAACCCTTCTGTTTTAATCTAGGAACCTACAATGATTTCTCAAATTAACCAATAACTTACATGTACACACCCGTGTTGGTGACTCCTTTTGGAGACTTACGTGGTTTTTAAGCTAATCACTAACCTTAAATTCACACCCAATCCTATCAAAAGGAATGAGTGCTACTAAACTCTTATAATTAACACTAAGCTGTCGAATTGAACCCATTTTATAGCGCTGCTTTGGGTTGCTTCTTCTCGCTCTCTCGTGCTCAAATGAGCTCCCCTTTTGCCCACGATCTTGTTGTCGATGCGTTGCTAATGCTTCAACTCCAATGATTAATCTCCTTGCATATGATCTTCTTGAGATGACTAAGGTAATAGGATGATGATGAAGTCTCCTACATGTGATATGTAGCTTGATCTAACTAGGAGATTCATCTAGAGGGTCTTCTAGAGTAATTAGACAATGAGTTTAACTATTGGGTCAGGTCTAATCTCTAGGAAATGAGGAGTTCATGTTCATCTTCATTAAGTGAGCTTAGAATGCTCATTAAAGTGTTTAACACATGAAATATGGCATGAGAGTTCTTTGGATTGGTGGCGAGAGTGATGGATATGAGTGGAAATTACCTATACTAACAATGCACCAAATACCCTTAAAAATGCCTAATATATATAGGTTTCGAGCTCCGATGGATAGAAAACGGGCACCAATGGCTAATTAATAATCGGTCTAAGACGGGTCGTTGGCCGGTCTAATTAGGCATGGGACTGAGGTCTGCTTGCTGTCCCAATTTTAGCCATTTGCGACCAGTCTAAGACAACAGCTCACTAACCTCTAAGGCCTTATAAAAGGTGATCTTTTGGGACTCCCAAGGCTATTCTATGATGACTAAATGTTTGCCTATGGGGTCAAGTCATCTAGATGTTTGGTTTTGGTTTAGGTTCAAGGGTTTTCGCTCACCAAGGCATCTCATTTACCTGTTTCTTTTTCCTTGATGCAACTGGTCCACTGGAGTCTTTAGTCTTCATCTTATTTGGGATCAACCAACACCTAAACTCACTGACCTATGTAATTAGCAAATAAGGTGCACTAGTATGCCACAAAAAAGTGCACTAACAATCTCCCTATTTGTCAATTATGTGACAAAAACCTAACCTACCAAAATAGAAATACATGTACAAGATTACATCGATATTCAAATAAAATACAGACTCTTAATATCTACAAATTAAGTAAAGCTCCTCTTCAGTTGCTCCCCCATAACCTGTCAAACCTTGCAACACAAAACATAACAAACAGTTTTGGTGGGACATGATCTTTTTGTCAACAATTGACAAATCAATCTCTCCCCATTAATAATACCTCAATTAAGGAAAGGGAGGAGAGATTAGAGTTTCTTAAATTTACAATAAATACATGCTAACTAGGAGAGTATATGGTGCATGAACATTAAAACATGGAGCATCCAAGGAACATGATTAACAAGAAAATGTACCTATCTAAGCATATATGATCATGCATAATTGCTCATATTAAGATAACACAAGAAAGTATAGTGACTAAGGCATATATTAGCATACATTAAGCACATAATTCAGTAAGATGAGCTAATCTAAGCAAGATGACAGTTTAGCAACTAAATATATCAAAATAAAGTAAGGCTAAATTTCAGGGTGGGCTAATGAGGCTTAAATCCTCCGATTTGCCCATAAGCACACAAATGAGGCCAAAATCCTCACATTTACATATAGTATCCAAAATCATTGAGGCTAGCATCCTCAAGTTCAACAATAAGCTCATAATGAGGCTCATTCATCAGATTTAGCTATTAAGCTCAAAATGACCTCTTAAGGTCACCTATCCCCCTTCACAATCTCCTTGGGTGTGAGATTCCTAGGACCCGAACTATGTTTGGAAGAGAATATTTCTTAATTAAACGTATCTCTCCTAGGTGTAATCTTGCTTGGAGATCTATGTTCGGTAGGGGATCTAACTATTTGAGTCTTAACTATATCAGCATTGCTCCTACTTAATAGATACTTCATTTTTAAATTCAGTAGGGCAATCTTTTTAATTAACCCTCTCATATGATATGTTATTTTAGGAGCGAATGAAAATCTTATCTTTTTCTCCGGTGATCTCTTATGGAGACTCTTCATGCATTGTGTCATTCTCCCATTCGCAACATATTTAATTATATGGTTTGAGACCGTGGTGGATTTGAGCTTTTTTAAATTTATACATTCAAATTTAAAGTATCTAACACCTTCACATGAGTGACACACAGGAAAAGATTTAAATTTACTCTCCAAGGCACTAGAGTCTAAATTGATCACCAAAGGAAATGAAGAGGTTACAAAAATATGACTAATAGTCTCAAAACCTCTCTTGTTCCCATAAGCATCACCCATAACAATAGATTTACATTTTAAGTACAAATTTTCTTCTTGGGTAGACATCGTGCTATAGCTCCGGTATCGAATCTTATTCTGGACGGTTAAGTCCTTGAAGAACAACTCACTCTAATACCAATTAAAATTACGTCTATTGCTCACACTTGTAGACGCTAAGCGCGCGGAAGCTTTAGAGCTATGGTTAAGTCCTAAAGGGGGGGGGGGGGGGGGGTGATTAGGACCTTTTAAAATTTATTTTTGCCTACTTCTATAAGTATAACAATTCAAACTAAGTAAGCAAAAACACTTAGCTTCCAAGCTTAAGTAGGTCTAATCACAAAAGCTACAATAGATTAAGCGTTTAATCAAACTAACCTTAGCAGTTAGATTATAAAAGATGCAACATGTTGAGTTACTAATCTAAGTGCAATTGTCTAGACTACAATAAATATAACTATCTAAGTAACTAGTTTAGATTGCTAAGTGGACAATATAAGATTTATCATGCTGAGCATATGTCTACAAGCTTAGTGGACATACATCTTGTGTGTAAATGTGCTTATTTAGAACATGGCATTCAATCATTCAAACATTCATATAATTAAGCAATTAAATAGATAATGTATGAATAGTAGAGTGCTCAAATAACAATCCCAAACACAATCATGTATAATGGTTCAACTACTTGTCTACTCCGCTCTCGGTTATTGTACTAATCCCTTGAGCACACCAAATTTCACTAGGAATTTTAAATCAGGTTCCTCCCAACTTAGAAGTTTTAAATAGGTTCATCCCAACCTTTACACGGGATTTTTTGCACGGGTTCACCTCTCAGCCTGAATGGTGGTTTTATAGGTTCACTTCTCAACTCAGGTGTTTACGGGTTCCACCCAACCCAAGAGTTTAAACAAGGTTCCTCCCGACTTAGGAGTTTTGACAAGGTTTCTCCCAACCTTTCGGTTCTAATTCACAAACCTACAATGGTTTATCAAGCTAACCAATAACTTACACGTACACATCCATGTCGGTGGCTCCCTTCAAAGACTAACGTGGTTTTCAACAGGCTAACCATCAACCTTAAATTCACACTCAATCCTACAAAAAGGAAGGAGTGCTACTGGACTCTTACAGTTGACACTAACCTGTCGAATTGAGCCACTTTTGTAGCGCTGCTTCGGGTTACTTCTTCTCACTCTCTCCTGCTCGAATCAAATCCCCTTTGCTCCCTTAATCTTATTGTCAATGTGTTGCTAATGCCTCAGCTACAACGATCAATCGCCTTGCATATGATCTTCTTGAAATGACCAAGGTGATGTGAGGATGGTGAAGTCTTCTACAGACTCTCTTTCAACGTATGTTATATGACTTGTTAGAATCTCGAAACCTGTCACATCAAAAATTCGAGTTTGCCTAGTTCTGTTTTTGGCACTTTCGTATATAGAGTAGAATCATCCTATGCCCTAAAAAATCGTTAACCACACGAAGTAAAGACCGCACATTTATGTAGGCAGAGAAGGTGCCTAACACCTTCCATCTCTGTAATCGAGGACCCTTACTTGGAATTCTAGGTTGTGGATCAGGAGTCACTTTAAAAATAAGAGTCTCCAGATTCTCTAACTTTCATAAATTCTTCAAGGTTTAGCCGACTGCAGGAATTTCAGCTAACTGGCTAATGGCGACTTCAAGTCAACTACATCACTAATATAATTCAGCCTATACACGTAAAAGAAATCGAAAAACGTGGGCGCTATTTTCAGCATTCATGCCTATTTACAAATGCCACGTAGACAATTTCCAAGTGCCAAGCTTTGTATGGATGCCTGAGTATTTGGTAGCTAGCATCTAAGAATTATTATATCTCAAACATTGCCTAATAAATTTTAAGATAAAGACTTGTTGAACTTCAAGGAAGAAAAAAAAAATCTATAAGACAATCTCATAAGAGATTTTCTTTTTTCTTTTTATTGATAATTTCTTCCGAGCCTTAATAGCATGGATGTTTAACGATAACAAAGTGAAATCACGTCAGGTGGTTTAACACAACACCAACGTATATACGTGCGGAAGCTTGAAGAGCAACTAGAATTATGGCTAAGTCCTAAAGGGGGGGTGATTAGGACCTTTTGAAATTCTTTTCGCTTAAAAATTTTATCAAATTAAACTAAGTAAGCAAGAACACTTCGACTTCCAAACTTAAGTGGGTCCAATCATTATACTAGCATATAGTTAAGCAATAAGCTACCTAGTCTAAACATGCATAGATTAATATATGATTAAACTAATGAAGCACCGAATCTATGCAACTCAAGTACACTATATGAGAGTGGATCATATAAGCTCAAGTCTACTCAAGAAGTAAAAGTACACCTCGTGTGTGTGGATGTGCCTATCAAGTGCCTAACATGCATTCTAATTAAGCATTCATAATAAAACAATTAAACACAATGCATAATAAGAAATGTGCTCAAATACAATTATAAACACAATGATGTATAGTGGTTCGACTTTGGGTCTACTCCACTCCCGTTTCAAGTACTTAACCCCTTTGAGCACACAGGCATTCACTAAGGAGCTTAAATCTGGTTCCTCCTAACCAAGGTGTTTTAAATCAGATCCACCCAACCGAAAAGTTTACAGGTTTCTTCTAACCTACATGTTCACACCCGTGTTGGTGGCTCCCCTTGAAAACTTTTTTAGGCTTTACATCCAAGCCAAGATCCTACAACCGAACCTCAATTTAGACTCTACTCATGAGTCAAGGTCTTACAACAGAACCTTAATGGTTTTAGGCTCTACAATCGAGCCAAGGTCCCACAACCGAACCTAGCGTTTACTCCCGCCAGAGGCTCTTACTTGGAGACTCAATTCAACCCTACAACCGGGTTTGGGTCCTACAACCGAACCTATTGAGTTTGAAGACAAACTCTACACTCAATTCCCATAAGGAAAAGAGTGGAACCGGACTCTTATAAGTGTCAACATACTTGTCGGATTGAGCCCCTTTGTTGCGCCGCTTTAGGTTGCTTGATCTCCGCTCTCCCATGCTTCAATCAGCTGTCCTTGTGCTCCCCCGATCTTTGATGCCGTTACGCTACCAATGCTCCTGCTTTAAAATCAGCCACCTTGCATATAATGCTCCAACAGATTTCTCTAGGTGCTGGGAGGTAGGTTTGAGATCTATATAACTAATGGAAGTGGGTTTCCTAGCAAGTTTTACCTACAAAGATCCCATCATAGAGTTTTGGATAGGAATATTACTATCAAGATCAATCCAAATTCTAGAGATCAAAAGAGGGACAAGTCCATCTTCATCATGAGCATGGAATGTTTATTCTTATGATGAATCACAAGGAAGATAACTTGCTAAGGTTAGGAATAGAGCTCTTAATGATATTTAATAATTGTGACTTCTATCTCCTCAAAATTCCTCTCTTAATGCCCAAAGACTGTCTCTCCCGTATTTAAAGAAAATCTCCAACGGTCATAAAACGGGTAGAAAAACAGTCGTTTCGATATATTGAAAAGGCATTTCGATTAATCGGAGCTATCTTCGATATATCGAAATACATGTTCGATATATTGGAGAATTTGTCCAGAGAATCAGCAAGCTGCTGGACAGAATTCTCAATATATTGAACATGCTCATATCGATATATCGAATGAGTATTTCGATGGATCGAAAAAACTGTCCAGAGAGTTTATAATTTTTACTGGACATGCTTTGATATATTGAAATGGTCATTTCGATTAATCGAAGACCCATTAAATTGGTCTCCGATATATCGAAGGCCTATCGAAAATTATTGTTTGGGCCAGATTGATTACAACAACTCCCACCTCTTTTATTAACCTAATTTATCATGTTTTTCTATATGATCTAAGGCTAATAAAGATGACTAAGGGTATTCCTAGTTGGTCCAGGTCATCTAAAAGGATTTGAGTGTTTTAGTTCAAAAGGCTAGGGTCACAAAGGCATCTCATATACCTGTTCTTCTTCCTTGATGCTTTTTGTCCACTTGAATCTTTGGTCCTCAGCTAGCCACGGCTCAACCAACATTACAACACATGGACACATGTGACTGACAAATAAGGTGTACTATTATGCCCCAAAAAAGTGCACTAATACAAAGAAGCTTTTAAGGGCCACCCAAGACAAAAATAGAGCTTCTCAAATAACGTGAAATTCTTCAGCTTCTACTTTCAGCAATTAATACCAATATATACAACATAAGTAAAACATTGCCAAAATTTAGAGAGAGAGAGAGAGAGCCTGTGTCGCACTTGATTAATAGAGAGCATTTGCTTTGGGGGGGGGGGCATGATTTTTTTTTCTTCTGGATTTTTTACCAAAATGGGCCTTAGGTATGGCCATTTCAAGAAAATAACGTCCCTTTTCATTTCCTCTTTTAAGCTCTAATAGTTTTTAGCTTTTTCATAGACCAAAATGCCCTTACTTTGGTCTCTGTACATATACTTGCTTTTGCTTGTAGGAAAAGCTTACAAGCTTCACTCCCGATGCATGAAGTGGTCATAATGTGATGATTGGGCCCACTTGAAGATAGATCTAATCTATACATTCTCTTCATGGCCCATTATTTCAACAGAAATACACTAACTTCATCCTAATACGGGCTCTCTGTGACCCCAACAAACGATAACGGTGGTTGTTCACTCTCAATTATTTCCTTCTGGTGCGGTCCACTTAATATACAAACATGTCTCATTTTTTTGCTTATGGCCTTTTATGAAATGCTGACTCTAATGGATGGGGTGAATTTGTCACATACCTGATGGTTGGGCCCATAGATAGCATCCTTGTGGTGTTAAGGGTTAGGGTCGTAGTTGTCATGTGTTAAGGGTTAAGTTTGTCATGTGTTAAGGGTCTAGATTGTTATGTTAAGGGTGGGCCCCATAGATAGGATCCTTGTGGTGTTAAGGGTTAGGGTCATGGTTGCCATATGTTAAGCGTCGGCATTGTCATGTGTTAAGGTGTGAGGTTGTCATATGTTAAGGGCCTGTTTGGGTAGCGGTATTCCAAGGGATGGAATAGGATTAGATGTGATAAACATCATTTATTGCACATTAATTATATGTCTGGCAATACCATAGTATTAGATGGGATTAACATCATCCTTTATCATGTTTGGGATCAAATCCTTCCCCTAGCAAATACAATGTATTACATGAATTTTGCGTTTGGTGGACATAAAATTGTAATCAACGGACCACATTTCACAACTGATTTTGGTCGCTTGTGCACATATGTAGTTTGATTGTCACGTGTAAAAGGCATGTATGGTTGAACGGTGTTGATAAAACACACGTGTCAATGTGGGGCCCACAACTGTACCAAATTGTGATGGATACCAGAAATCCAGTGGATTCCACCATTGGCATTGGGATACGTGCATGATACTAGGATTAATTCAAATCTTCTTGTTGTTACAAACACTGGATGAAAATGACACGGGGCCTAATGCAACTCAATCCCACCTAAACCCATCTAACATCGTTGCCCAGATAGGCCCTAAGGGTGTAGATCATGGTTATCATGTGTTAAGGGTTGAGCTTATCATGTGTTGAGGGTTCGAGTCATGGTTTTTATGTGTTAAGGGTTGTGGGGCCCATCGTGGGATATATGTCAAATCCACTATGTTTATTGGATTTAGAATGTAATTTAATGCAATGGGCCAAAGAATGAGTTATATCCAAAGATAACCACAAGGAAACATTTGAGAGTGAACAACTACCGCTATTGGTTGTTGTGGGCCACAGAGAGACTGTATTTGGTTGAAATTAGTGTCTTTTGAACAAAATAGTGGCCACAAAGATAATGAACGGATTAGATCTCTCTTCAAGTGGGCCTAATCACCATGTGATGACTATATGATGCATGAGATTCTCCCGCAAGCAAAAGTAAGTATGAGCACAACTTATAAAGACAATGGTATTTTGGTCCTATAAAAATTAAAAGCGGTGAGGAGGGCAAATAAAAAAAGAAAGAGACAATGCCTATAGATGCTTACATTTTGGTTGAATTCCATAAACAAGTTTCTTTTAACTTGTTGCTTAAAATCAGCTTAAATTTCCAAACATTAGCTAAAAAACACTCGCTGTCTAACACTACTATATATTTGATACTGTATTTTTAAAAAGATAATGCTACCCTCGAAGAAATCCCTCAAAACACCCTTCCAACAAAACATGTCTCTCTCTCTCTCTCTCAAATGGGCAAATCATGGCAACCTAACCCCCTCTCTCCCTCTTGAACGAGCAAACGTGGCAACCTGCCCACTCCTCTCCCACCATCTCTCCCTCCCTCCCTCCCACAAACTAAAAAAATGAGGTAGATCTGTGGCTCAGGTGGGCCCACCATGATTGATACATTTGTATCCACACTGTCCATCCATTTTTACAAATTATTTTAAGGCAATATCCCAAAAATTAAGCAGATCCAATAATTAAGTGGGCCATACCCTACGAAACAGTGGTTATAGAACATCCCACCATTTAAAACTTCGTAGGCCACACCTTAACGTTTTTATAGTGTTTATTTGCCATCCAATCCATTGATAAGTTCATATTAGCTTGGATGAAGGGTAAAAACAAATATTAGCTTCATCCACAACTTTTGTGGCCCATTAATGGACAATCACCACCGTTTTAATGGTGTTCACTAAATCCCCACCGTTCCTCTCGTATGGTTGCCTTGACTTTTGGATCCACTTGTTTTTTGGTCTCGTCCTAAATGACCTGGAAAAATGGATGAATGGAGTGGATTTCTCACAAACATTATTGTGGGCCCCACCTAGCATCATAGCATAGGAACTTCCTGCGAGGCCTTTCGCAGGAAATTCGCGTCTAGCTCATTTGGAGCGCAACTTGGGTGAGACTCGGGAACTAATGATGTAGGTGAGACCCTGACTGTAGGGCCCACCTCGATGTATGCATTGTATATCCACTCCATTCATTTGTTTTTCCAGCTTATTTTAGGATACTATTCAAAAAATGAAGTTTATAAAAGTTTTAGGTAGACCACACAATAAGAAACAGTGTTTGTTGAACTTCCACCATTAAAAGTTTCCTAGCGTCCAATATCATAATGTTTATTGACCATACTCTGTAAAAACATATGAACACCATGGATATACAATGCATAAATCGAGGTGGGCCCCTATGGTCAGGGTCTCGCCCTGGGGTCTCACCTAAGTTGCGCTAGCTTGTTTAAGAGTTGCAACCATGTTGCGCTCCTCCAAATCCACGTTCGGCTCGTTAGGCCCCCATTATGATATATGTGGTACATCTACACCATCCATTCATTATGTAAGGTCATTTTAGGGCACGGGTGCATGGATTAAACACTTATCATTGATAACTTCTTGGAGGCCAAATATGTTGGATGGATTAAAAAAGAATTATAATGGTCCTTAATATAGGTCACACCACCTAATCAACAGGTTGGATGGCTAAAAAAAAAAACAATTAAAATTGGCCTAGTAATTTTTTAACTATAGGATTTAATTGACACTGTTATTTCTTGTGAAGTCCACATGAAATTTGAATTTCTTTTTCATTTTTTGGGCTCATGACCTGAAATTTAACGAAGAATGGACAGCATGGATCAAACAAACCCATTATCGTGAGGCCCATAGCACAATTACGATCGGATTGGATTTCAGAAGCTTGCGCAGGGAATAAAAGGATAGGGCATGATCGTCATTTTCAAATATAGCAAACGAAATTTTAAAACAAGCCATTAGTCAAAGTGGGGTTTTGATGGTATTTCAAAAACTTAAGTGGGTTTTAGGAAATGGTTTAAAAGCAATTGTATTTTTGGAATTCCATTAAAATGTAAGCGTCTGGCTATCATTGTTTTAAAAAGAAATGAGAAGGGAGGCTATTCCAAGTATAGCATTGTCTCATAAAGAAATGAGAAGGAAGACTATTCTCTTAAATTGGCCATAGCTTAGGGTCATTTTAATAAAAATCCCTTTTAATAGACTTTTAGATAATCACTCCCTGTTAATATGAAATTTACATTCTGACACCCATTTTATTTTAATTAAGTTGCATTTTAAGAAAAAAAGGAACCATACAAACTCAGAGACGGACGCTCCTTTCAGGGCTCCGTGGGGCCCAACGTGATGTATATGTTTTATCCATGACGTCCATCCAATTTTACAGATCATTTTAGGGCATGAACCCTAATAAGAGGCAGATCGAAGGTCCACTCCATAGGAAGCGGTGGAGATTGAACTCCTACAGTTGAAAACTTCCTAGGGCCCACCATGATGTTTATTTTCCATCCAACCTGTTCATAAGGTGACCTAGACCTGTACGAAAGGAAAACATAAAAATGAGCTTGATCCAAAACCTACGTGCCCCAAGAAATTTTCAACGGTATGCTTTCAATCCCCGCTCTCCTGTGGTCCGCTTGAGATATCAATCTGTCTCTTTTCGGTTCATGCCATGAAATAAAACGTAAAAATGGATGGACGGAATAAATAAACCATATAAATCGGATCTATGCCGTCAGTTAGGTATGATGTCTTGATTTCAAAATTCATGATCATCCAAAACTAATGTAGGAAGCAGTTGGGATATAACTCTCACCGATGGTTTTGTATAGTTCTCGCCGGACGGGGTTTCTTGGGAAGCCATTTTTTCAAGAAGTTCCTGGGCAGGGAACCTAGGTGAGGCTCACCATGTTGTTTGTGAGAAATCTACCCCGTCCATCCGTTTTTTAGCTTATTTTAGGAATGAGTAAAAAAAAAAAAAGGCCATCCAACACTCGAGTGGGCCAAAAACGTGAGGATTGAACGTCCACAATGGAAATAATCGTGGGGCCACGGAAGTTTTGAATGAGGATAATATTTGTTTTTTCATTTCATTTAGGAATGACGTTATGAAAGGGATGGATGGCATATAAACATCACTATGTACCCAGGGAGGTTCCAACTGTAGGAATTTCCCTCCCCGCTGACTTGAGTCTTGCATGCGGCTCATTGTTTTTTTTCCATCACTAAAATGATCTCACAAAACGGATGGACGGGTGGATTTCCCACAAACATCACTGTGGGCCCCACCTAGGTTACCACGAACTTCCTGTGAAAGGCTTCAAGGAAATCCGCGGTGCTTGGGCCGTACGACGTGAATGTATAGGTTTAGGTGTTTTACCTGAGCCTTGAGTCATCCTTATTTTTGCGATCAACGGTAAGAAAAACGTTATTTACGTGATGGACGGCGTGGATTTTATTAACATTAACTTGTTTCTCTGACGTTGGTGAATGCAATCCCCGTTGGCTAGCGCGAGGTCCGCAAGTGTTTCGAAATTCGATCAGACACCTCACGCGCGCGCGTCACTTGTACTGTGCCCGGCAGCGCCCTGCACTCTTCCCTCCATTTCTCTCCCTCCAAAGGAAGGAAGCCTCGCCATCTCTTCATGCTAAAAGCTCCCTCCTTCCATTTTCTGCTGAGGCAGCTTCCTCTCTCTCACAAACCCTTCATTTCTCCTCCCTCTCTCAAACCCTTCCTAGCTCCTCGCTATCTCAAACCCTCCTCTGTCTCCATGTCCGGCCGTACAGTCTCCGACGTCCTCATGGGCGCCGCGCGTGCCGCCGCCCAGAAAAAAAACCCTCCTTCCAAGAAGCAGAAAACCCTAGCTGAGAAAGATCCCCCCAAACCTCCAGAACCTTCTCCTCCCAAGGCGGGCCCGGCCGTTGCATCGGCGCCACCGTCCAAGAAATCGTCACCGTCGGTGAGCGTTGATGACAAGATCGCGGCTCTGAGGAAGAAGGCTTCGGATTTCAAGCCCGCATCTGCTGCATTCTGGAAGGACGGGGACCCCATTCCGTTCTTGTTCCTCGCCCGAGCGCTTGACCTGATTGCCAATGAGTCGGGCAGGATTGTCATCATGGAGATTCTGTGCAATGTCTTCCGGACGGTGATCGCCACGACACCTGGTGATTTGCTTGCTGTCGTCTATCTGTCGGCAAACAAGATTGCTCCTGCGCA
Organism: Liriodendron chinense; assembly: GCA_003013855.2. Lineage (NCBI taxonomy): Eukaryota > Viridiplantae > Streptophyta > Magnoliopsida > Magnoliales > Magnoliaceae > Liriodendron > Liriodendron chinense. Next base: position 2,291,190 of record ML058559.1, on the reverse strand, counting down.
TGAGGGCGTGGAGCTTGGCATTGGAGATGCGTCGCTGATCAAGGCGCTCGCCGAAGCTTATGGAAGGAAAGAGGAGCACATAAAGAATCAGCTCAAGGTAATTTTCTTTTTCCACTTTTATTCCTTATTTTAGTTGTGTTATTTGAATGTTTATCCAATTACTCAACTGTTATTCCCATCCACGGTACAGTTGAAGCATTTGTATGTCAATCTAGACCGTCCAAATTGTGTGCCCCAGTGCAGCAGGAGCATAGCCCAGAATTTGCATCGATCAAAATTTCTGAACACACAGTGATTGAATTCGTGGACTTGTCTTTGTGCTTCAGACCAAGGAAAATGAAGTATCGAACTGATTTCCTGTTTGTTGGGAATTGATTTTTCCATTTACCATGATTCCAGTGTCAACCTGCAACTTATTGGCCACTGAATTTGCCGAATTTTGACCTAAATATGTCCCTTCATTTCCCCAACCCTGGGCATAAATTTGTCTATAAGTCTAGGACTTCAAAAACTTGCTCAAAAGACCTGCTATATCGATGGAAGTATCGCCTTTGCTGATTGGTCTATGCATTAAAATTGAATGAACTGAACTGAATGGGTTCTATTTGTTTGGAACCTCATGGATGGCGAACTGTGGGCCGAACCTAAACCAAACTAAACTGAGCTGGTTCCATTCATTGTGGTTCTGTCACATCAGATGAGTAATGTAACTTAATGCTGTGGTCTTCCATAGAGGATTTTGAAACCTGTTGTTTTGGTTTGAGTTCTAAGAGAGATTAACAATTTGTTTCTTTAGAAATAGGAAATGAAACAACTGTTTATATAATAATTCAGGATAGTTTTTAAATTTTTATTTTTCACTTATGCTGCATGTATCTAATTTGGTCCCTTTTATGGTAGGCATTGGGCGATTTGGGCCTTGTTGCAAAAGCAAGCCGTTCATCTCAAAGCTTGATGTTTAAACCTTCTCCATTAACTGTTGTCAAGGTTTTGGATACTTTTCGTGTCATTGCCAAGGTGGGTGGTTTGTTATCATTCTTTTGACATGAAGGAATTTGTGAATATTTACTTGGGCAAAGTGCTAATTGTTTCTTGTATCATACTTTTTTTTGGTGCCAAAATACTATGAAATTGAAATATGATTTTATTCATAACTTTGGTTGAGGATACTTCTTAATAAAATATGATAATAGAGCAATTAAGCTCTGAATTTAAATAATATATTTATTTTATAGTGAAATAAACAACCCAAATGATGCTGCGCAAACGTGGAAACTGCAAATTTCTGCAATTGGCATGCATTGCAAGTGTATAAAATAGAGAATTCCAGTAACTTTGATGTGCAGTTGCCTCACATAAAAAGAAGTTGAAAAATAAAATTGTGCGTCCTGAGGCTCGATGTTCATTCTCAGGTGTGCTGGCAGGCTCATTCGCCGATTTGGCTTGTATCGGCTCCAATAGACCCTGTATTGGGCCAAGACGTATAAATGCGTCATTTTTCTTTTTTCTTTTATTTGACTTTTTCTATTCTTTTCTTAATTTTCCTTTTTTCAAGGTTGGAGGAAGATTAGATTGGGGTTAACTCAAGGGTGATTTGATGAAACAAAGTTTGATGTACCAATTTGGAGGAAAATGAAAACCAGGCTGATGCGGACACAAAAGCATTCAAGGTGTACTAACGAAGAAAACGCCAACCACAAGTGCCGTCTTTGTGCGATTATTGAGGAATTGAAGACCCACTGAAGACCTTTCACATGTGATTGGGCACATAGAAGACTCAGGGAAGACACGTGTGAAGGAAGAAAGGAGAAAGAAGACCGAAGAACTGGACATCTTCGGGCGCCCCATCGGGCGCCCGGCCACTGCCTTCAGGCGCCCGAACTTTGCCTTACGAGCGCCGGAACCTCTCTGGAGGTTTTCGGACTACTTCGGGCGCCCGACCGAGCGCCCGAACTTTCCCGCACTTTGTTTATTTACGCGTTTTTGTTTAGTTTTAGGGTATTTTCGTACTTTTACCTCTTTTATTTGTTTATTTAAGTGGGTTAAGCCCTAAAAATGAGATTAGTTGATTGATTAATGAAAAGCAAACCCTTCGGTTGCCTCCTTCCTCTTTTCTCTCCCATGGTGCTTCTTCCTCTTCCTTGATCTCATTTTTCTCTTTTCTTCTTGTGCCCCTCCAACTTCTTCCAGGTATTTCATCTTTTATTCTTATCCTTTTAAACCTCTGTTTTGTTTATTCCCTACAATCTAAATCTGAGAATTGATCCAAATCCTAATTCCTCAGATTTTCAAATCCCTAACTCGAGAAACCTTTTTCATTTCTCGGATTAGTGATCCCCATTGATCAATTGGGTTAAGACCATGCAAGATCGGGAGGTTCCATCCCTCGCCGGATCCAACCATAGCAATAATTGAATTTAACCATAGCAATAATTGAATTTTATACTTCGTGGTTGTGATGAATGGCCCGTTCCATTGCATGTCTCTTTATGATCTTCTTAGTTTATGATGATTAACTCTGAATTTTAGGTTATTATTCCCTCTATTTTTCCGTTGATTAGTTGTGTTCATACACATGCATCATTCTTAGGGCTGTCCTACGTCAAATTTGGTATCAGAGAATAGGCTTGCATGGTTTTGTCTAGATCGAGTTATCAAATTAGGGTTTTGATTTTTAGGTTTATTTTAGGAAAGTTCCAGATTTAGAAAGTTTCCAATTTTAGGAACTTTCTAACTTTAGAAACTTTCCTAATTTGGAAAATTTCCAGATTTGAGTTGTTTCCTGTCAAAATTTAATTGTGTCAGTTCATATTGGTTTTACATTAATTGCATTCATCTTGTGAGTTATAACACCTAGTAGTCTAGTTGGGTAGAGTTTGGTTCAAGTTTTAATTGTCTGCCCACAAGAAGATGTAGAGGTTTCGGACTTCAACCCACCATGAATAACGAGCAGTTATCTGAGCAACTTGCTCAATTGATACAAAAGATAACCGCTCTAGAAACAAGTCAAAAGCGTGAGTTTGCTCGCCTTGAGAACCAAATCACCACTACTATGACTAAGGTCGATCAGTTAGAGGCGTCCCAAAGGGAAAACCCCACTGTAGGGGATGATGCGCACTCCCAGGTGGGAGGAATCATTGAAGAGCGCGCTGCCGCACGTGGAGGTAATGAGGATAGGGATCGTGGTAACGGTTGTGGTGTTGTGTGAGAGGCATGAGCCACATATGATCATCAAGACCGCTATGATCCAGATGAGCGTGCAATGAAAAATGTGGGAGTTGAGGCCCCGAGTTTTGATGGGCGCCTGGATCCCAAGGCATTCCTTGACTGGGTCGTTGACATGGACTACTACTTTGAGTGGTATGGCATGTCAGAAAACCGTCAAATGCGGTTTGCCAAGATGAAACTTGTAGGCCAAGCCAAGCTATTTTGGACTAACACCGAGCGTAAGATAGAAAGAGTTGGTAGAGCTCCTATCACACATTGGTATGAGATGAAAAAGAAGTTGAAGGAGAAGTACCTTCCTCTCTCATACCGTCAGAAGCTTCTTGACCAATGGCAATCCTTACGCCAAGGATCAATTTCTGCCGTTGACTACATCGCTAAATTTGAAGAATAAATGATGCGATGTGATATCCAAGAAGACTCCCTAGTAACGCTCTCGCGTTTCAAGACGGGCCTTTGTGCGGATCTTCAGCGCGAGCTTATGACTCGGCCCTTAACGGACTTGGATGAAGCATATCAAGTCGTGCAGGAGTTAGAGCAATATCTGAAGGCTCTTGTTATTCGTCGTTTTGAGTCCCAAGACTCCAGTGCTAGATCTAGTTCCCAGGGGACTAGACTTAACGTTGGTAGTCAACCTAGAGTGCAGGCGACTATTCCGCCTAGGCCTAGGGAGGACAAGGGCAAAGGGGTTCTTGGTGCCGGTCCTAGTAATATGAGCCAAGTGAGGTGCTATGAGTGTGGCAATCTTGGCCACATGTCTAATTAGTGTCCTACGAAAAACCGTGGAAAAGCCTTAGTTGTAGGCGAGTCCCACGAGGGTGGAGATAACCAGGGTGATTATGAAGTCGAAGAGGATCACCCTGAAGGAGGACTTACTGATGAGGAAGAATTAAATGGGGAAGCAACGCTTGCAGTAGTTAGGCGTGTGCTAGCTCAGTCTAGAAGTAGTGTTGACTGGCATCGAAACACTATCTTCTATACTATTGCCAAGTGTGGTGAAAAGAATTGTAAGGTGATAGTGGACAGTGGAAGTTGTCAGAATGTGATTTCCACTAGCACCTTAGATCGCTTGAAATTGAAATCCACATCTCATCCTGACCCATATAAAATTTCTTGGGTTGACAAGATATCCCTTCCTGTCACCCATCAATGTTTAGTCCCCATTGAGTTTGGGTCATACAAGGAGTCCCTGTGGTGTGATATTTTACCTATGGATGTGGGACATGTTATCCTAGGTAGACCGTGGCTATTCGATAATGATGTCACAATCTTTGGCCGTTTGAATGCGTGTACCTTCATGTATAACGGTAAAAGATCAAACTTAACCCCATGCCACCTGAGAACACACTAGGGAAGAAGAAAGATGAGAAGGCAAGCGAGCCTAGAGGAGTGGGGAAATCCAAGCCTAAGTCTCTCCATATAATCAGCACAAGAGAGTTTGAAAAAGAGGTTAAAGAGGATTCTATGGTGTATGCCCTTGTGGCTAGAGAGATTACTCCTGAGGTCCCATCAGAGTTGCGTCGTGAGGTGACCTTGGTCCTGAAGGAATACAGTGATATATTTCCTGAAGACTTACCGAATGAGTTGCCACCTATGAGGGACATACAGCATGCCATTGACCTTGTCCCAAGGTCTACTCTACCGAACCTTCCTCACTACAGGATGAACCCTGTAGAGCATGCAGAGTTGAAGAAGCAAGTTGATGAGCTTCTGCAAAAGGGTTTTATCCAAGAGAGTATGAACCCATGTGCCGTGCCTGCATTGTTGACACTAAAGAAAGACGGCATGTGGCGCATGTGTGTGGACAGTCGTGTCATAAACAAAATTACTGTCAAGTATAGGTTCCCTATACCTAGATTTGATGACATGCTTGACATGATGGCCAGGTCCACTATATTCTCTAAGATAGGTCTCAAGAGTGGATATCACCAGATCCATATATGCCCAGGAGATGAGTGGAAGGCTGCATTTAAAACGAAAGATGGGCTGTATGAGTGGTTGGTCATGCCATTCGGCTTAACTAATGCACCCAGTACTTTCATGCGGGTGATGACACAAGTTTTGAGGCCATTCATGGGAAAATTCCTAGTGGTGTACTTTGACGACATTCTTATTTATAGTACCACTAAGGAATCACACTTTGAACATTTGAAGCAGGTCTACAGCGTCCTTAGGAATGAAAAGTTGTACGCTAATCTTAAGAAATGTGCGTTCATGTCTAGTCAAGTTGTGTTTTTAGGATTTATAGCGTCATCCGAAGGAATGCGTGCAGACTCTGAAAAGGTTAGGGCCATAGTTGAGTGGCCTGAACCGAAGAACATTCATGAGGTGCGAAGCTTTCACGGCTTAGCAACTTTTTATCGTCGATTCATTAGGGGTTTTAGCACGATCATGACTCTCATTATCGAGTGCATGAAAAAGGGAGAGTTAAGAGAGAGTTCTTGTGGTCTAAAGCCGCAGTTAAGACTTTCAAGGAAATTAAGGGCAAGATAGTAGAAGCTCCTATCATGCGTCTACCTGACTTTTCTAAAGTCTTTAAAGTAGCGTGTGATGCGTCTGGTGTCGTTATAGGTGGAGTGTTAAGTCAAGAAGGACACCCAGTAGCCTATTTCAGTGAGAAACTGAATGAGGCAAAACAAAAGTACTCCACTTACGACAAATAATTTTATGCGGTAGTGTAATCCCTGAGACATTGGCAACACTATCTCCTACCGCAGGAATTCGTTTTGTTTTCTGACTATGAGGCTTTGAGATATATACATTATCAGAAGAAACTCAACCCAAGGCATGCTAAGTGGGTAGCGTTTCTTCAGGAATATTCGTTTGTTCTGAAACACAAGGCCGGCGTTGAAAACAAACCAGCGGATGCCCTTAGTAGAAGAGTGGCGTTGCTCAACTCCTTGAGTGTAGAGGTCGTCGGATTTGAGCAACTGAAAGATGAATACCTCACATGTCTTGATTTTGGGGGTACTTACGCGTCGCTCTCCAGTGACCAGCGTATTATGGGTGAGTATGTTCTTAAAGATGGCTTCCTTTTAAAGGGAGACAGACTTTGTATTCCCCATATGTCCCTTCGTGAATTCCTCATCTGGGAGCTTCATTCAGGAGGGATAACTGGACATTTTGGTCGTGATAAGACCATTGCCCTTGTGGAAGATCGTTTCTATTGGCCAAGTCTCAAGCGAGACGTAGCCAAAGTTTTAAGGCAGTGTCGTACATGTCAGCTGGCAAAGCAAATAAAGCAAAATACTGAGCTATATACGCCATTGCCACTGCCACATGCTCCGTGGTAGGACATTAGTATGGATTTCGTGCTTAGGCTTCCCAAGACAATCAAGAAGCACGATTTCGTTTTTGTCGTTGTAGACCGTTTTTCTAAGATGGCACATTTCCTCCCATGTTCGAAAACGTCGGATGCGTCTCATGTTGCTTGTATCTTTTTTGATGGTGTGGTGCGTCTCCATGGGTTACCTAAAACTATAGTGTCTGATCGTGACGTCAGATTTACAAGCTACACTGTGGCACATTATGGGAACTCGTTTGCAATTTTCTACCGCTTACCACTCACAAACAGATGGTCAAACTGAAGTGGTAAACCGTAGTCTTGGAAATCTTTTACGTTGTCTAGTGGGTGAACATGTTAAGACTTGGGACCTAATTTTACCAACTGCTGAATTTGCTTATAATGGGTCAGTTAATAGATCTACAGGGTTGAGTCCTTTTGAAATTGTAAGTGGTTATGAACCTAGAATGCCCATAAATCTCTTATCTATGTCTGTTACCCAAAGGTCTTCTGAATCAGTCGATGCATTTGCACGCCATATTCATAATTTACATACACATATTAGACAGCGGATAAATAAGAGCAATGATGATTATAAAATTTCAGCCGATTCTTATCGTAGATCGCAAGAATTTCAGGAAGGAGATTACGTAATGGTGAGAATAAGGCTAGAGTGATTCTCTCAAGGATCCGCTAAAAAGTTACAAGTGCGTTGTGCTAGAACATTCAAGATATTACAAAAGGTTTGGTCCAACGCGTATTGGATTGACCTTCCACTTGAAATGGGTATTAATTCAACTTTTAATGTGGAAGATCTAGTCCATTCCCACACTTCCTTTGTCGAACCATTGTCTCTTTCATGGCCTTTTTCTGATTTTGCTACACAACCCCTTCCACCCCTTCCTCCACCCATTACCCATAAAGAAGAAATTGAAGAGATCTTGGATAACGAGATATTATCAGGTTTCCAGAGGTATCTTTTTAAATGGAAAAACAAACCATCGTCTAAATCTACGAGGCTGTCGGGCGAAGCATTGCAGAGTATTGATCCAGATCTACTAGAGCGCTACAAAAGTTTCAACTCGTCGGAGTCGAGTTTTTCTCACCTTGGGGGAATTGATGCGGACACAAAAGCATTCAAGGTGTACCAATGAAGAAAGTGCCAACCACAAGTGCTGTCCTTGTGGATAGGCGATTATTGAGGAACTGAAGACCCGCTGAAGACCCTTCACATGTGATTGGGCACATAGAAGACCCCACTTAGGGAAGACACGTGTGAAGGAAGAAAGGAGAAAGAAGACCGAAGAACTGGACATCTTCGGGCGCTCGACCATTGCCTTCGGGCGCCTGAACTTTGCCTGACGAGTGCTCGAACCTCTCTGGAGGTTTTCGGACGACTTCGGGCGACCGATCTGGTGCCCGACCGAGCACCCGAACTTTCCCGCACTTTGTTTATTTACGCGTTTTTGTTTAGTTTTAGGGTATTTTCGTACTTTTACCTCTTTTATTTGTTTATTTAAGTGGGTTAAGCCCTAAAAACGAGATTAGTTGATTGATTAATGAAAAGCAAACCCTTTGGTTGTCTCCTTCCTCTCTTCTCTCCTATGGTGCTTCTTCCTCTTCCTTGATCTCATTCTTCTTTTTTCTTCTCGTGCCCCTCCAACTTCTTCCAGGTATTTCATCTTCTATTCTTATCCTTCTAAACCTCTGTTTTGTTTATTCCCTACGATTTAAATATGAGAATTGATTCAAACCCTAATTCCTTAGATTTTCAAATTCCTGACCCGAGAAACCTTTTTGATTCCTCGGACTAGTGATCCCCATTGATCGATTGGGTTAAGACCATGCAAGATCGGGAGGTTCCATCCCTCGCCGGATCCAACCATAGCAATAATTGAATTTCATACTTCGTGGTTGTGATGAATGGCCCGCTCCATTGCATGTCTCTTTATGATCTTCTTACTTTATGATGATTAACTCTGAATTTTAGGTTATTATTCTCTTTATTTTTTCGCTGATTAATTGTGTTCATACGCATGCATCATTCTTAGGGCTGTCCTACATCACAGGCAAAACATCATTTTCCCAATTTTCTTCTTTTTGTTGTTTCTAATGGGCACTAGTCCAACAAATCATGCTTGATTTGTGTTTGATTAGTACCTATGCGGTTGCCTTTCCTAAATTTTCACATTTGTAACTTATTTTTGCTGATTTTAGACTGATATTTGTTCATTTGTTTTTTTTTTTTTTCAAATTTTCTTACAAATGATGTGTGATTAAGTTTCTATGCTTTGGATCTCTGGAGTGAACAAAAATTTAATTGATTTGTGCATCTTTGGGCTTTTTGTTGTTGTGGTTTACTGTTTGCCCTTTTATTTTTTTGGGTATTTTCTTAAAATTTCATTGGGGGAAAGGGATGATTTAGCTATTTTCAAGCAAGATATAGTCATTTATGAGATTAATAATACATATAGCTATTTCTGCATTTTACCTTTATTACCATTTTTATAAGGTAAGTCTATAATTCAATCACACACACACACATATGTTTTTTTTTTTTTACCTTGGGTCAATAGTTCATGAGAGTGTAAAGATTGAAAAGGATGTTGCCCATAGAATTCAAGCCGGGTGGAAGAAATGGAGATATGCCTCTGGAGTTTTATGTGATCGTCATGTGCCACTCAAACTGAAAGGAAAATTTTGTAGGATAGCTATAAGAACAGCCGTGCTTTATGGGACAATGTTCGGCAGTTAAAGAATAACATGTTTATAGGACAATTGTAGTTGAAATGAGGATGTTGAGATGGATGAGAGCAAGAAGAGGAAGGATAAAATAAGAAATGAATGGAATTGAGGGAACTTAGGAGTAGTACCAATAGGCAATAAGATGAGGTAAAGTAGATGTAGATGGTTTAGTCATGTGCAACGGAGACCAAGAACTATGCCAGTTAGGAGTGAGTTGGCACAGGTCGAAGGTTTTGAAAGGGCAAGGGGAAGGCCCATAAGTACATAGATGGAGGTAGTGAGAAATGTGACCTGCACTGAAAGGGTGGCTGACTAGGCTTTCTCCTGGATCAAGGCTTAGATGATGATGATGATGGTTTTTTATTTAACTTTTTTTTTTTTTTTTTGGTGCTGTTTTTGGTGTTCTTTTCCCTTTTAGAGATCAAAGACTCAAAAACTCAGCTATTCAGTAGGTCAGGTCAATAAAAATAATTCTTTTCAAAGAGTGGTCCAATACACCATTTTATACGCATCAATAACACAAATAATACACCTGTGTTTACCAATTTTTGTAATTTTTTTTCTCTCCTTAGTACTTTTCCACACTTTCACTAAGAAAATTTACATTAAGATAGTTTGATATGCTCCAGCTTTGTATTATTTTTTGGCTGTAATATGCACTCCAATATGGATATTCAGAACTTTGTTTGTAGAGGCTCCAATACTGTATTGCTTGTTGGCAAGCGCTCGATGTGATTCAACATTTCGGGGTATTCACCTCAAGAAGGAATGATGGAGGAGTGGTCCACATTTCTCTATTTCTAAGTGTCCTCGGAGCTCATTGGAAGGGGTCCTTGGCCAGGGGATTTAGACCAAGGTTTGTTGTCATGTAGTAATGTAGTAGCTGAGGAGGTTTTGTGTTTGGTGGGCTCGCCCCCCTTGAGCAAGCAGTAGTTGACCTCCTTGGTGAGCTTGGATTCTTATTGCCATTTAGCAGTGCAATTTGCAAGATTCGATCATATCTTTGATAAAAGGTATGCAATGATCATTAATGCATGCAAGTGCCCATAAATGTTAAAATGGTGGAATATTAATTGCAATCAGCACGTTGTTAATGAAAACGGTGGAGCAGGAGACGCATGACATGTGCATACTGGTCCTTGAAGTCATTAGGACGAGTGGATGACTGATGCAGACCCTCACTCATGTAACAACAAGCATTCACGAGCATCATCCACTCCCACCGCTGTTAGTGCACTAGCATTTATTGAGGTTCAATAATGCAGAGGCATTTTCACAACTGGCTCGAGTGGGGTGGCCTGTGTGAAGCGGGGGCACACTCGGGGTGGGTGGTCCTTGTGAGGTGGGCGGTCCATGTGAGGCGGGTGACTTGTGTGAGGCGAGACCCATGTGAAGTGGGGCCCACGAAGGAGGGTTCGGCTGAGGACTTGGCTTGGCCTTAGCTATGAGATAAAGGGATTGATTCGCCACGCTCTATCAGTTCGAGCTTTTAGAGCAAGTGGTTAGTTGTCATGCGTCAAAAGTGGTATCAGAGTGGGAGGTCTCGTGTTTAAGACTCCTCATCGGGGGTGATTAATGCAGGGGAATTTTTACACTGGGCTCGAGTGGGGCGGCCCGTGTGAGGCGGGTGACTTGTGTGAGATGAGACCCATGTGAAGTGGGGTCCACGAAGGAGGGTTTGGCCGAGGACCTGGCCTGGCCCGGGCTATGAGATAAAGGGATCGATTCGCCATGCTCTATCAGTTTGAGCTTTTAGAGCAAGTGGTTAGTTGTCCTGCGTCATTCAATTGAGAGAGAGAGAGAGAGAGCTCCAACTTCTCTCATCCTCTTGGAAGAGAGAGAGCTCCAACTTCTCTCATCCTCTTGGATGGTCACTAGGTTGGTTAGCCTAATTCCAGTTGCACGTGATCAGCCACCTTTATCCTTGTTCCTTCTCTACTCTAATATTAATTGGCTTTGTGGCTGACTGCTGACCAAACGTAGGATAGTTTGTGGAAATAGTAGATCCCATTTTTTATACTAAAAACATGCCTTTTGACAGCATTTTTGTGATTATTATATAGGTTTTATCTTTAGCATGTTTGTCGCTGAAGGAATCTCCTTACTACATCCCCAATAATCACCAAGACTCACTGTGATCTTAGCCTCTTTTTCAACATATAATTTTGCCATATTGCAACACTGTATTCTAACAGGAATAAAAGTACGATGAATCTAACTAGCGTAAGTACCACCACCTTATTAATTTTCGTTGATTTCCTCTGCAGATCAGCCCTCAGCCGATGATAACTTTGGATTTACATTTCTGATGTTATTTAATTTTTGTTTTACAAGCTCTGTCTATTTAACTCTGTTTGCATGGGATTTCAATAGGAATCTGGAAAGGACAGTCAAGACAAGAAAAGGAGCCATATCAAAGGATTGCTTGTTGCAGCAACGGATTGTGAACCTCAGTATTTAATTCGTCTGCTGCAGGTTATAGTTTGCACCTTTATGATGTCTGATTTCTTTTCTGCCACTGCTCCTACTGAACTACCTTGGAACTCTTTCCGTAGTCTAAGATGCGGATAGGGTTGGCAGAGCAGACTGTCTTGGTAGCTCTAGGACAAGCAGCTGTATATTCTGAAACACACTCCGTTCCTCCACAACTTCCATCTCCCCTTGAAGAGGTTCGTTGATAAATAATTACTTCATGAAATTAATGTGGCCAAGAAAATTTGCAGGAATATTTGGTGTTGTGCATTGCTGTCGTATTGTACACAATTTTATTAATTAATTAATTTATTTTTAACTTCAAGCGTTTACTTGGTTTCTTCACTTTGAAGTGTTTTGAGAGAATGGAGTTGTGTTGCTTTTTGAGTAGTCACTTAACATTTCTTATGCAGTTTTTTTAAAATTTAAAATTTTTTAATTTCTTTTTTTATAATTATGTTTCTTGCCGCCAACAGCCATTCAGGGCACGCCATTTGACTTTTACTTTGTCATTATGCCACTCCAGTAGAATCGCTTGATCACTATCCCATGAGCCATAGCCATAACTTCTACTCCACCATCCATTAGAAACATCAATACAAAATCTTTACAGATGATTTCTTCATTTTGAATTACATTAGAATTGGAAGCAGTGTTTTTGGTAACAGAATCTACACCATGAATTTCTGTAGCATGTATAAAAGAATTTCTAATGTTGGAACTGCTGGAAATAGTTTCTGGGAATTGTTATTTGGCACTGGTACATTAAGGTAGAAATATAAAAGTTTCGAGTATGTTTTGGTGCATTTTTTGATACAATACCTTTATCTCATAGTATTGTGTTATTGCTACTTAATTGGTGATGACATTTTGAGATTGGTAAGCTATAGATTTAGTTGGTACTCTCTATCAGCTACAGTCAAAGATCTTCCTTTAGACTTGACATAGCTGGTTTGGCATGTCAGGCTTCTAGACCTGGTTCACCACCAGTCTGTCTTGGGTTATTTTTAGGACCATAGGTCCAGCCTGGGCTTGGTGTGTTTTTTTGTGCATGTGTGCGTGTGAAAGAACTTGTATTTTATGGGGGAAGGCCAAAAGAGCACAGTTGAAAGGGAAAGATTATGTAGGATTATCTCTCACTTACAGATAAACCTCTACCTCCAATTGTCTTCAATTGATATGGGCTAAAACACAAAATGGTCTTTTTCACTAAGTTTCAGATTGCAAATCTAGAGAAATGCTTTCATCAAAACAGATGGCAACGGGTTACCCAAAATCAATTTCTCTCTTCCCCAAGCTTAGAAATTAAAAGCAAGTGTGAAAGTGGAGGATTCTAACAAAATCCAAACTTTAAATTGGGGGGAGGGGGAGGGATGATGGGGGTTATTATCAGAAAATATGGTCTGGGCAGGGGAGGTTGGTGGCCCAGCAATGCATCTGTGTATAGAGCGATGGGGATTTGGATGCAAATCATGAAGCTTAAGGAAGCTTTGCTTAAAGGAGTGGTTTTTGCAGTGGGGGATGGGACAAAGGTCAGATTTTGGAAGGACGTTTGGCATGGCAATAAAGCTCTGCAAGAGGTCTACCCGAGACTTGCTCAAATTGCTATGAACCCTGATATCTCTATCAAGCGTTGTTTCTCTTCCTGTGGCACTAAGGGACTTTGGAATCCCTTGTGCAGAGGAGCCCTTCATGAGGAGGAGTTTCAGGAGTTAGTGGCGCTTCTTAGCCAGTTGGAAGGAGTTTGTATTTTGGCCGAGGATGACTTTGTGCGTTGGACTGCAGAAAAATCTGGGAAGTTTTCGGTGAAATCATTCCATCACCTCCTAGCCATAGCCAATCGTGAAGGGCAGGATTCGAATGCCAAGGTGCATACTTTTGGTCTTTGGTTTTACGGTGCGCCATCTAAGGTGGCGCTTATTGTGTGGCTAGTGGGGTGGACGATGTGTTGACTATTGATAACTTACGCAAGAGGTGCGTGTTCATTACCAATGCTTGCCCCCTTTGCTTGAATGACAAAGACTTAGTGGGCCACTTGTTTATGCATTGTCAATTCTCTAGGGAGGTGTGGGCCTTCATTCTCCAGTACTTTGGTGTGGCCTGGGTGTTCCCAAAGTCCATCGAGAAGTTTTTCGCTTTGGCATGGAGGGGGTCCTGGCAGAGAGGTTAATAGGGAATGGAGACTATTCCTATTGGCAGGGTTGTGATCTATCTGGAAGGAAAGAAATCTCAAATGCTTCAGGGATTCCCATAGCAATACCCTTTGGGTGTTTTGTCTCGCTAGATCCCTCATCTTTCAGTGGAAGGCATGCCTTAGCTTTTGTTCTGTGGGTGGTTCGGGGTTCTTTGGGCTTGTTTGTGTGGGTTATTTCTTCGTTTGCTACTTTCTCCGCTTGTATTGTTTAGGCTTCGCCTCTTTTTAATAAATTGTCACTCAAAAAAAAAAAAAAAAAGTTGGACAAGTTGATTTGAACTGATTTTGGATGAGTCAGACTAAGTTAGATATTACGAATTTCAGGCTCAGGACTCATCTCAGTGACAAAAAAGAATTGATACTCAAGTGAAACCAATATTTTATTTTACGATACTTTGAACCAGGGGTCTGACTCCTGTCTATTGATGCCATGAAAATTCAGGCTTCATAAAGAAATGGGAAGGCGTATGGCTTTAGGTTTGATAGGTAAACTGGTTGGAAGAAGAAAAGGCCTACTAGTTCAACTTACACTTTAGTGGGTCTTGGATACAGACTATATAAGAAGAAAAGGCCTACTAGTTCAACCTAAGAGACCATACATTGTGTTTACATGGGAGTTATAATAGAGTCTGGACTTCACATTTAGGTTCCTTATTTTTTAATCTTTTATTCAAGATTAAGATATTTTAGCTAATTCTATTATTTGGACCAATAGGCATTTTGCCTTGGGTTCTTTGCATTTATTCAAGACTTGTAAAATATTATATCCATGTGAAAAGAAAATGATGTCAGATTTTCTTTATGAAAACAGGTTACTATTTTTTAATAAAAAATGATGTCCTTTTTCGTCCTTCTTGTGGGTTGTGCTAGAAATAATCTCTAGAGATGCGACTCTTCTTGAAACCTCGGGTTTGAGAATCTTTTAGGCTTTTGGTGGTGAGACTTCAGTATTTATTCTTTCTCAAATATTTTTTCTCTATTTTTCTGGTGGCAATTGAAAGATTGTGGCAATTCAAGGTAGGGGTCTTAATGGCCCGGTTGGCTGACCTGGCTGGCCTAACCCTCTAGGGCCTGTTGGTTGATTTTGAAAGAAATGGAAGCATAAAGTTTTAGAAAAAAATCCAGTTCTTGGAATGTATTAAAAGATCCACATGTAGATGCAATTAAATTCTAAAACACCATAAATCAAGGTTTAATATGATACCTTAGATTTGTGTCACTTGATCGCTGAAGAAGTCTAATGCTAATTCTCCAATGTAGGAGGTCTCTCCCCTATTTATCCCAATAATGGCCTATTTGGCACCATGGATTTGATGAGAAGTGATGAGAAATCACTTGCTTTCTCTGTTTGGTGAAGTGGATTTGATGATAAGTGGATTTCATAGGAATCCATGAGAAATCAAAAGTGCGTTTCCCAGCACCTTTTCAATTCCTCCCAAAACAGTGGGATTTGATGAGAAATCCTCCCCAACGTGGGACCCAATGTAATGTATCCCGGGCACGGCTTCGGATCCACCGAGGTGGGTGGATCCTTGACCGTGGCGTCCATAGTTTGATGTGTGTCTTACATCCACGCCGTCCATCCATTTTGAAAACTCATTTTAGAGCATGATCTAAAAAATTAAGTACATCCAAATGTCAGGTGGACCATAATAACGTAAACAATGGTACTCAACCATTAAAAACTTCTCGTGGGCCACAAGTTTTGGATTAAGCTTATATTTGTGTGGTTTCTTCATCTAGGTCTTTGTGACCTTGTCAATAGGTTGGATGGAAAATAAATATTCCAATGGCCCCCATGAGGTTTTTAATGGTGGGGATTCAATCACTACTGTTTCATGTGGCATGGTCCACCTAAGATTTGCATCTGCTTCATTTTTGGGACCGTGCCCTAAAATGAGCTTTCAAAATGCATGGACAGTGTAGATGTAAGGCACATACATCACAATGGCCCCACAGTTGGGGATCCACCCAAACCATGCCCATGTATCCTTGACTGTGGGACCCAACATGATGTATATTTCTCACATCCATGCCGTCCATCTATTTTGAAAGCTCAGTTTAGGGCACGCTCCCAAAAATGAAGAAGATGCAGATTCCAAGTGGAACACACCACAGGAAACAGTGGTGACTAAATACCCACCATTAAAAAATTCTTAGGGCCACATGAATGTTTATTCCCCATTCAACTTGTTGATAAGGTCATAAAGACTTGGATGAAGGGACCACACAAATATCAGTTTGATCCAGAACTTTTATGCGTCATAGAGGCCACTCTCCACTTTTTCCTGTTTTATGGTCCACTTGAGATGTGGATCTGCGTTATTTTTGAGATCTTGCCATAAAATGATCAGTAAAAATGGATGGATGGCATGGATTTAAAAATGGATGGATGGTGGGATCAAAATCCAAAGTATAGGTGGGCATATGGTGGGATTAAAATCCACACCGTCCATTCCCTCTTGTCTGACTTCTCTCCAAGTTCTGGCTGCCAAGCAGGAAATCTGGAATTGATAAGAATTGGAATTGAGGAGAATTCATAACATGGATTCCACTTCTCATCACTTCCTCTCAAATCCATGGTGCCAAACAAGAGATGAAGGAGTTACAAAAGGAAACACCTATTATCGTGCTCCTCACCCCTATAAGTTTCAGTATTACTCTACATCATCAAGAACTTGTAATCTTGCCTATCCATGGTCCCAAATTGACCAAATCCTTTCACTCACAGTGGCGATTGCCCATAAATCCTATTTAAAGCTATGAGATGGATCAACAAATCTCAACCATTGGATGTCTCATCAAGCACAATCAAAACACTTTAGTGGTTGAAACAAAACTTCAATGGTTAAAATCAATCGGTAAATCTTTTGAAAACATTTAAATGCGTTAGCCAACTATAAAACACTTGATGAATGGTCCAATTATCAATATCAGTACACAATATGCATCCTAGGGGAACAAGTGGATCCCATATTGGAGCATGTGAGCTTCAATTGCATCCTCATGCATGTGTCCAACCACAACCACATGTTAATTGCTAATGTAACCTTGCAGGGTGCGCCAAAGTACATAACACTAGGACCATGAAGTCTCAACATGACCATAGATCTAAAGTTTAGCCAAAGCTACTACATGATCAAGTTGATTTGATCCAGACATGATGGGCCTTCTGAATCTAAGACTTGATGCAATCCACCAATGTAAGTATGCAGTTGGGCCTAAGCATAAGAACCCACAAACATAATGAACATTCAGACTCCCATGTGAGGTAGGGCAAAGGCACAAGACGTCTGATGGTGGAGGCTCTCTAGCCCAACTCGTCGACAACCCAATCTGCTTAGAGTGATCATGGATGCTTAAGGTACTTGAGAACTACGGCCACAACTCTCCCTTCACTATAATAACAGTTGTGTCCACTCTCATATTCCTAAGGACAAACAGAGGAAACTCCCTCAAATAACCCATAAAAATATCCACATGTAGTTGCAGTTTCACACAGTTAATGAGGCAAAATAAAATGCATTCCATATGTTTATAAACGAGGTTCAATAAAGTGCATTGGCTTTCTAGGGCACATGACATTAACAGGGCTAGTGCTTGGGCCCCTAAACTTGGTCCAAGTTTCGAGCCTAGGCTTGAAATCTAAGTAATTGGGCCGGGCCAGGTCAAAACAATGATGAATGGCCCGGCTCGTTGGCCCAATCCAATCATCAAGTGGGTACTTCTATGTAAAAGAATGGACAATTTAAAGACATTTGTGAGTGTTCCCATTCAACTTACATGTGTTGTTTAAAAACACTTGTAGATTCGGAGTTATGTTTCTATGATCAAAATCAGTAATATGATCGGAATTGATTGTGGATGGAGGGGATACTGTAAAACTTTTTTATATTAGATTTAGACCAATTCCACATCTTTGATCATATCATTCATTTCCTTTTAGGGCTGGCACTAGCCAGGGCATGCCGTGTAGGGCTAGGTATAGGGCCAGGCATTTTTAGCATGATTAGGGTCAAGGCTCAATGGACGAGGGGCTAGGGCCAACCGTGACTTGGTCCTAACCCAGGCCATTGCCACCCCTAATTCAAGGTGGATTAGAGCTTCAAATTGGTTAGCCTTAATATGGCCTCCGAAGGGCTTTGGATGGATCTTCTAGTTGAAGGATGAGGGTGAATTCATTATTGAGGATCAATCTTGAACATGCCGTACCTTTTCTTTATCTGATAGACGAAATAGGGGACCTCACCAAATCAATTCTGATAAAATCTCGAATCAGATCAGTTTCCCTTCAACAAAGGAAGGATGAACCTCTTCTATAAAAACATTTTGGTTCCAATTCAATACTGAACAAGTCCAAACCAATTGAATACTTGTCTGAGAAATTCCTCGAATCGATATGCCATTTCTGTAGAGGATATAATTGACAACTTGTAGTTGCACATTATCCCTTCCTGTAGCAGATTTTGAAGGAAAAACATTGTCAATTGCTTCTATCAGGAATAGGATTGACTACAAATTCAAGTATAGCACATGTTTTTTCATAAAATTCATGCATTTCCTGAGCTAAATTGTGGAGGATTTACTGGAAGAAGATTTTGTTCAACATCTCTTATTTGATACTGAAGGAGAAGCAATCCGAGTTGGTATTGTTAAAAAAGATATATGGATCAAACCCTTCTCGCTTCAAAGATCTTGGCCTTTCCAAAAGAATTGGAGTGATCTCTCTTTGCAATTTCCATTCAAGAGTTCTTTATGTGTTTCCACGCCCTTTGTGCTATGGTCAGTCCAACGCAATCAAGAATCCCAAATGAATTTCAAGAATTCTTGTAGTACATTCAGTCCACCCTTCAATCCTATTTTCTAGGTTCATTGATGTTGAATCAATTGAACACACTTCTAAAACTTGTTCCACTTTTGGAAGACCTTCACCTGATCTCGATTTTTCATATATAAATGTAACTAAGGTATCTCCTTCGTAAAAGATTTCTCTGTAATGGCCATGAAATCTTGCTCTTGGAGTGGCAAATTAGCTCTTATATTTACAATAATATGCTCTTTAGGGTAAAGTCTCTCTCAATTTTTGTTTATGCAGTACAATCCCTTTTTCTGTTATCATTTTACTCAGATATGATGGTGCATGCAGATCATGCATCTAATTTTTTTTTTTTTTCTGGTCAACTCATATGTTGGTTCCAAAAATTGGTTATTATTATTATTATTTTTTGAACTGCTTGCTGAAATTGGTGACATAATTTATAGTGCATTTCCAGGCTGCCAAAATCATCAAACAAGTTTATTCAGTACTTCCCATTTATGATAAAATTGTCTTGGCCCTTCTTGATGTGGGTGTATGGAAGCTCTCGGAGACATGTAACTTTACACTGGGTGTGCCAGTTGGACCAATGTTGGCTAAACCAACGAAGGGTGTGTCAGAGATCCTTGATAAATTCCAGGACATGGAATTTACTTGTGAATACAAGTATGATGGTGAGCGTGCTCAGGTAATGCCAGTTTCTTTGTCTAACCATTGCGTACTGTTCACTGCTTTATATGGCATATACTTTTTATCCTGTGCTTCCTTCCAATTTGACTACAGATACATTACATGGAGGATGGCTCAGTCGAGATATACAGTAGAAATGCTGAACGAAATACTGGAAAGTTCCCAGATGTTGTCAATTCAGTTTCAAGGTAGACTTGCCTTACATCAGTTTTTCTTTCCTCTACAATGAGATGTTTGTTCAGGGCTGCATTAGTAGACCGCCTTGTCTTAGAAGAACAAACTAAAGAGTGTCAGCTCATCACTGGAAAATGTAAAACTTGCCTGAGTGCTTATCAATTTTCAAGCTATGCTCACTTTTTGCACTCTTGATTGATTGATTATCTCACCACTCCCATATTCAATTTCTTGATAATTTTGCGTTCTAATCAGTATGCATATTTCCTTTGCAAATGGCATCATTCTTGCAGAGAGGTAGTGATGTAGGATGCCCTAATCATGAACATGTGTAATCCAGCGGAAATAAATAGCAATAATAATCTAAAAATTCAACATCAATCATCATAAACTAAGAAAACCACAGAGACATGCAATGGAGCGGGCCATCATCACAACCATGAAGTGTGAAGTTCAATTATAGCTTAGGTTGGATCCGGCGAGGGATGGAACCTCCTGATCTTGCATGGTCATCACCCAATTGCTTAATAGGAATCACTAATCCGAAAGATCAAAGGATTTCTCGGCTGAGGGATTCGAAAATCTAAGGAACTAGGGTTTGAATCAATTCTCATATTTTAGGTTGTGGGAAATAAACAAAAGAGAGATTTAGAATGATGAGAAAAGATGATAGATTACTTGGAGGAAGGTTGGAGGGACAAAAGTAGAAAAGAGAAGAAGATCGGAGAAGAAGATGAAGTTCCAAGAGAGAGAGAGAGGAAGGAGGCAACCAAAAGGCTTGCTTTTCATTAATCAACAACTAATGAAAAAGGTTTCGGGCAACACCCTTATAAAATTCGAAATTAACATAATTACCAAAATACCCTACTAACAAAATTAAAAAAAAAAGACATTTGCATGAAAAAAAAACGTGCGCACACTAACCCAAAATTCAAATAAGTAAGAATGCATAAAATAAACTCAAATCTAAGATGTCCGATGGGCTCCGATGATGGCACGATGAAAGTGGGCCATGATGAACCAACGGTCTGATCACACCATCCTCGTGATCCAACGGTCCGATCACGCCATCATCTCCTCTAAGCAACTTACACATGTCCTCCCAATGTGGGGTCTTCTCAAATGTCTCGAACCACATGTGTAAGGTCTTCGATGCTCCTCAAGTTGTCACGAATGATCCTCCAAGCTCATCATCGAGCCATAGAGATACAGGCGTCGCTCGCCTCCTATGCCGATAAACCCTAAAGGGCTTGATGTCCACATCAGGTAGTGGATAGATAGTGATCAGTTGAAGACCATGCATCTTATTTCTTAAATAATTATAATTACATTTTCTTTCCCGCAATGTTGGTGATTTCCTGTTCAATTCATTGGTAGGATAATCAATTGACCTTGTAGAAATCCCAAATATTGTGAAAACTAGATTTGGATCTTTCCTTGTTGACCAAAGCAGAAAATCAATACCATTGCTAGTGTCATGGATAAAGGTTTACAACTAATGGGAATGTACTCACTTAGTGTATAGTCTATAGTTTTGTTGCCTCTCTTTATAAATGTCTATAATTTGGTCTTTTGTTTATAGGTGTGGCAATGGGCCAGGCCAGGCTAGGCTTTGACCTGGCTTGACACTTAAGGGTCAAGGCCCAAGGCTAGTCCAAGCGCTGCATGGGGCCTAGCCCAATAAGCCAAAGACCAAGTCCCAAAAATTGGTTGGGCTCGGCCAGGCTTGACCCGATCCAACCTAGCCCGGCCAGAAAATTGATAAAATCCCTATTTATGACCTGAATGTTCCTAATCTATTCCTTAATTAAGTGGGCCACACACTGAACAAAATCAATGGTCTACATCAAGATTCAGGGGTTGCCTAATCAAGGATTAGAATGGCATATTTGTAGGATATAAGATGCACATGTGAAGTTAGTTCGGCCTGGGGTGGGTAGGGCTGGTCGGGCTAAAATGACATGAGCTGAAGCCCGGCCCAAAAATTGATCAGGCCATGCATGGGCCAAGTAATAGGTCCAAGCCTGGTCCAAAGCTGGGTCAAGCTCGTCAGGCGGGGTGGGTTACTCAGCCCATTCATTATCATCATCTAAGCCTTATCCCAACTAATTCGGGTTAGCTGCATGAATCCTTTTTTGCCATTCCACTCTATCAAGGGGCACTGCCACCCTTATTTATTCCAAATCCTTTATGTCATTCTTTGCCGTTTTCTCTTGGATGCCTAAGTTGCCCTTACTGTCTCTCTTACTAAAGTTTCACAAAGGCAAACTGTTTCTTTTGAATTAGTTTGATCTCACCCACCATAGCGCCGACCCCAATTAATTGGGATAAGGCAATGATGATGGTGATGATCCAACACAGCCCCTGTTCAGTAAGAACTTTCCTTTAATTCATAGGTTCTTTGGATTTGGTTATTCCTTAGATTCTTCCGTAAACCTGAAGAAATTGGACCTAACCTTCTCATGCAGTAGCTCCACTCTTCTGGTTGAGCTTCTTTAACTTCATTATGATAATTCATCTTATTTATTCTGTCTCCATCTTACAATTCCTCAATTTTACTCTGGTGAATATTGCATTAATATACTTATGGATGTAGTTATTCTCAGAATTGTGGCATTTCTGCCTGTTCAGTGATCATTAGATTGACTGCATATGATTATGCACCCAAATGGGCGCGAGCTCCAACTTGTTCTTTTCTAGAATAACACTAGTAATTCTGCCTATGATTTGCGAACTTTTTCACGCAATGACTATAGCCAAGGTATTCTGTAACGGTAATGGTGGCTGTAACGGCCACCACCGTTACCTTTACGATACAGGTCATAACGGTTGTTACGGCCCCTGTAATGGCCGTTACAGTCTCTTTTTTTACTAAAAGAAAAAACCCAAAAAACCTGTATCTACCCCATAACATTGAAAAGTAAAATCGAAAAACTTGTGTCTGCCACGTAACAAACCATTACAGGGCTGTTATGGCATTTACCGGGGGTTGGGCCGTTAATGGCGGTTACAAGTCATTTTTTTCATAACTGCTGTTACGACTGTTACGACCCCGTAACGTGTAACGGTTGCCACCGTTACCTTTATGTAACGGCCTTTACGGCCTTTATGGCACACCATGCTATAGCCTAGATGCTAGGAGCAGAATGAAAACATGAAATGAGTGCGGGAAGCATGCAAATAAGACATGGAGTCAAGGAGCAAACTGGGTGAATGGGCATATTAGTATTGACATGAGAACTAGTACCTTGCTGCTTTTTTGACATTGTTAAAAAGTCCACACTAAATTTATGATGAGATTTACCATCTAACTTTTGGTTAATCATGACTCGTGTATCACATGGGCTATTTTTTTGGTTTTTACATGTGCATGTGGTAAAAGTGTACAAATGGCATAAAAGAAGCTAGCAGAATCTACAGTTTACCCCTAGAAGATTTAAAACTACCTACCTTTTAAGGCTTTTATAATGTGGAAATTCTTTCGAGAAGGCACACTATCTGTATTCACACTGAGTCAGCTGATTTGAGTCATTTGACCGAAGTATATCAGCAGTATGACATAGTGGCCAGTACAGGCAGATATGCAGTGGTCAAAACTTGTGTGTACAATAATTACTTGTTCCTTTATTATTTATTTATTTTTAAAATTTTAGAGAGTGTCTAAAGGGTTCTCTTCTCTTATTGAGTTGTAAACTTGTATTATGCACGTTATGCGTTTCATTTTCGTATAAAATACATGATGTTTACTCATTAGTTGATGTACAAACTACTAGAAAAATTTGAAAGTCTAAAATTAAAGTCACTAGGACCAATGTTTTCATTATCTATATCAACGCATTTATCGTACCCTTGGGATATGGAAACATATCAGGTATCGCATAATAGATGTCATGTGTATCGCATAATGTATTATTGTTTTTGAGAAACATTGGGAAATTGGTCGAATTTTTTAATAAAACTTTAGGAGATGTTAAAAAGACATTAATATACACTTTGAACTCAAAGGATCACAAAAAACAAGTACACATTAAGTTTCCTTTGCATAGGGGCCTAAACTATGTGTTGTTTGACAGAAGTGATGCAATTATACCCAAAATAATTTCATATATAATTTATAGATCACAGAAGGCATGTATGGAAGTTGAAAATCGGAGGCCAAAATAAAAGATCTGATTTTCCCCAATATCCCCAAATTTGAAAATTGGAGGCCAAAATTCATGATTTTTTTTTTTTTTTTGAGAGAGAATGGAAAGTTTTATTAAATAAAAAGAAAAAATACAACAATAAGGCACCAAGCTGGCGCCCCAATTACATCTTAAGAAAAGCAAAATTATAATCCTTAAGCTTAGAAACAGTAGAGGCCCATTCAATAACAAGCAACCTAGCCCTTTGGGAAACCCCATCCACCGCCTTATATCCTTAAAAGCATCTCGCATTCCTATCTACCCAAACAACCCACCAAAGAACAAGGTCATTTTCCACAGCACCTTTTTACCCTTCTCTTATTCCATCCCATGCTAAGCTAACATGAGCTCACTCACCAAAGCCTGTAAAGAACATAAGACTTTAAATTGGGAGAGGATATCCTCCCAAATCATCCCCACGAAGGGGCAATATAGAAATAGGTGATCAACTGTCTCCTCATTTTGCATACACGTAAGGCATATATTGGTAAGCACCATTGCTCGTTTTTGGAGACTGTCAATGGTTAGGACTTTTCTTCTACCAACTAACCATCCAAAGGCGGCGATCTTCGAGGGGATGTCATAATGTCGTACATACTTGGAATGCCCCAACCCCTCCCACCTTTGATCATCATGGATGAGCTTAATATAGTGACCGAACCGAGAAACGTCCCGATTTATTGATCCTCCACACCATCCTATCAAGGCAGTCCTAGATAGGAAGCATAGATGAATACGATCCATCAGAGATACAAAATCATGGATTATGAACTTTATTCCACTGATCCAAGTGATTTAAACAAGAAAAACTGTTAAAATTCAAAAGAACTCACTGATTTCGTTTTTGGTATTGTAAGTTCTCCAATATTGATTTCCGCACCTAAATCCACCTCTCTCCAAATAATCGAAAAGGAGTGGTTAAAATCACCTTAGGAAGGTAACCAATTTTTTTTTTTTTTTTGTTGAGATTTTGGCGCATTTTCCAAAATTTTTGCAAGGGGAGCTAACAGTGGTATCGACGATACATATTGATGGTATTGACGATATAAATTAGTTTGTAACTACAATATTTGCAAAAATAGCGCATGATACGGGGAGGAAAATGAACTTAAGCTTGGTTTCGTATCGCTCACATGCGATATCGTAGCATCGGCCGATATATTATTGACACTGCAATCACTGACTAGGACCGCTCAAAAGTGAAAGTTGAAGATTCAAAAGTGGACATGTAGACAACGTCAACCCAACATTGGACATATTTTGGATATTGTCCTTGTTGCCCACGAATGCATTGATTTTAGACATAGAGAGAGGAAAAGGGGCCTTGTCTGCAAGCTAGCTTATGACCATGTTGGCTGGCAGTTCTTGGACTCCATGCTCGGTAGGTTGGGATGCAGTACTAAGTGGAGGAGGTGGATAAGTTCATGCATTCAATTTGACTCATTTTCCATATTGGTAAATGGGTTGCCCAACAGTTACTTCAAAAGCTTCTTGTGGTCTTAGACAAGGAGATCCTCCCTTGCCATACTTGTTTGTGGTCATTGTTGAGGTCCTTAGCATGATGCTTTGAAAGGTTAGGAGAATGGGCTCTTCTGCGGATTCCAGATAGCGGGTCTTGAAGGTAGCATGAGTCACCTACAGTATGCGAAATATACGCTCCTCTTCTGTGAGGCGAATGTGGATTCAGTTCGAAACTTGCAGAAGATTATTGTGTGTTGAAGCGGTTTCGTAGCTGAAGGTTAATGCGAAATCTGAGATGTTGGAAGTGCATGTCGAAAAAGATAACCTATTTCGGTTGTGACATTCATATGGATGCAAATGACATTTAGAACCTCACATGTTCCAGCTTGGATGCTTCCTATAGCCTGTAGGGAGATAAAATCCAGTACTAGGTGTTATGGCTATCAACCGGTACTAGAATCCACTGTTACATGGGGAGTCCAATCCGATTTAAACAAATCGTGGTTCCTAAAATGGAACTGGTTTAGAAGTTAGGATGGGTTTGGGTCCATCATTTTATATTTGTTTAAAATATCAGGTATGGTTGGTTACCTTTTAATATTTAATATTAATGTTATATGCATGAGTGCATGTGTGTGCTCGCGTGTGATTAAATTATTGTTATAAAGAGTTGAAACACTCCAGAGCTACATTTTCTTCTCCAGCTGATGAATTGGGAAAGAGGACTGAAAGCTTCAGAAGAAAGGAGGAATAAGACCTACATCCTTTGCATGAGGTTCAACTGTTGCAGCTTCCATCTGCAGAAGATAGATGAGCCACTTGTGCTATCCTTTTTTTTTTTTGAAGATTGAAAAATATAATTAAAGGGAGCTAAAGCAACCCAAACGAAAGAGAAAGGAACAGACAAACCAAAACAAAGCAAAGCTTAAAAAACCTAAAAACTATGCAACTTAAACCAACCCCAGAGGCAACTCAAACCTAAAAACACTATACAATTCGAACCAACCCCGAAGGCAACCCGACCTAAAAAGCTATACAACTCAAGATAACCCCAGAAGCATCTCCACTTGTGCTATCCTGCTGCTAGGATTTGTAATATAACAAGCAATTGAAGGCAATAAAGTGGAAGAAGACCAGTTCTGGAAGGATGAGGTACCTCCATCACTTGCCTTACAGATTCAAGATCAATTTCAAAGAAGGTACTCAACCTGCTCTGAGGTGGGAGGTGGTTGTTGTTTCCTTCTAAACTTATCAAAAGGTTGCTTGGACCTAATTTTGATACACTTTGTTTACGTTTAATTGTAGTGGATTCTAGAATGTGTTCTTTGGGGTTTCTTTTTAGAGTTTTCATTTGAAGTGGCAACATTTTTAATATAATTTATACTCTTAACAAAGTGATGGTTTATACACAGGCACTCACAAATTGTACATCTGGCATAAATTAACTCACATTAAACTGTTTGATATTGTAATACCACTGTATAAACTCAAGCCAACCCGAACCTGACTCATTGACAATGCATAAGACCCGACTTGAAGCCTGTATGGGTTTGTGGAGCTTGATCATCAGAGATGTACTGTTCATCCAGCCAGCACTATCGTGGGCAAGGTATTCCATATCGGTAATGGTGGCCGTAATAGTCTCCACCATCACCGATATGGGTATCGCTTGTAACGGCCGATACGGGGGTGTAAATATACACCTAGGTATCTACTTTGGTTCTTTACATTGAACTCCAATTAGATGGTGGAATGCTAATTTGGTTAGTTGGTGCTGGACATGCAGGTTCTGTTGTTTGGTGTTGTTAGGTGCATTGTCATTGGTAGATGCATGGGATTGGATCGTCATAGCCATGGATACCAATGTTGAATTTTAACAT